>JARHVA010001032.1:212500-537500 GCA_037957365.1 Torreya grandis
TCACCTGTAGGGGTTTGAATGCTAGTTTGATAAGCCCACAAGGTGAAAGGAATCTGAAGATGTTAGTACTTCCCAACCTCATTGACTAATTTGGTTAGAATTTTGATAAGGGGTTTGTTAGATGCCTCAGATTGCCTATTGGCTTGTGGATAATATGGTGAAGAAAAAATTAGCTTAATGTTAAAATAATCATAGATTTTTTGGACTTGTTTATTATTTTTAAAAATCCATTATCTATAATGATATTAAGAGGAATGTCAAAGTGATAGATAATATGATGGTTAATGAAATTAATAATCTTATTTGATTTGGTGAAAATAAGTGGAATATATTCCACTCACTTAGTGAAATATTTAGTGGCAATAATGATAAAATCATGTCACTAGGAAGATTTAGGATTAATCTATCATATAGGGTCTAACCCACACTAATATAATGACCCAAAGTATCTAGCTAGTTGTAATCCATGACTAGGGATGTATGCTAGGTTAGCATGTTAAAATTTTACACATTTCTTAACATATTCATAATAGTCTTGATTCAGAGTGGGCCAATAATAACTTATTCATAAAAATTTCTTGACAATAGTTAGGCCATTAAAGTGTCCACCACATATCCAATCATGTGTTTCTTTGATTCCAATGATATACTAAATTTTTTAGGGACATCAAAGGAGAAGACCATAAAATCCTCATTTATAGAGAATACCCCTAGTATAACATAATGGGTAGTTCATTAATGAAAAATCATGTTTACCATTTTTAGATAGATCTAGAGGGATAAAGCCTTTAGACAGATAATTAAATGTCTGCATGTACCATAAATGTAATTAGTTTTGGTATAAGAAGGTTAGTTGAACTTGTGGACGAGGACAAAAAATTGGATTCCTAAGAGGAGGATGAGATGAAATAAGCTAGTGAGGCCATGGTATCTATCAATTTATTGGTTGATCAAGGAGTGGCTTGGATGTCATAGTGATCGATAGTGGATAATAACTATTTTTCTAATGTTTTATATTTATTTAAGATGTCATTATTCTACTGATATGTACTATTTATCTAATTTAATACCAACTAAGAGTCCACATATACTCTAAGTGACTTAACACCTAGGGTTAAATTAGTTTAAAGACCTATGATTAAGGATTCATACCTATCATATTATTAGTGCAGTCAAAATCAAGTTTAAAAGATAAAGGTATAGGAGTACCCTTCAAGGGTATTAAAATGATTCCATCTCCCCATCCATAGTCACATTTAAATCCATAAAACAATAGATTCATCTTATACATAGGATCTCCCTAGGATGTGGATGTAATAGATTCATCAGGGAGTTTGAAACTAGATGGTTGACCAACTGTAAGAGGTACTTCAATTAACTAAATGATGATAGACTATCCTTTAACTAACTTTTGATAGAGAAACTCTAGGTCAAACTAATTTACAAGCAAGAGCCATATGGGCATACACTGATTCCAATAAGGCTTGAAATTCATAAACTTAAAGGGAGTAGTTCTCATGATTATGTAGGTTTTATGATTAAATAGATAATTATGAAGCTTAGAAGCCACATAGACCAAATCCAAGCATAATTTATCAGTATGTGTATAACATGTCTCATATTTAATGATATTACAACTTATGTAATAAATTACCTATTCTCTATGTTGCTCATCATAATTGGTAAGCATAACCCCCAGGGCATGATCTATGGCCGAAATATATAAGAAGAAATGTCACCACTCCTTAGAAGGAATAATAACTAGAGGGGAGAGGAGATAGTTTTTTAGAATGTCAAAGGACTCTTAAAAATTATATTCTTAAATGAATTGGGTATCTTTTCTTAAGAAGTGATGGAATGATTGGCATCGATCAAATAACTAGGAGATGAAATAATAAATAGACTGTAATTTTCATTGTAGACTACAAAGTTGATTAAGGTTAGATGGGGATGCCATATCTATAATATCCATAATTTTAGTAGGTTTTACTTCTATCCCACAAATGGAGATGATGAAACCCAAGAATTTACCTATCAAGACTTCAAAATCACACTTTTTGGAATTAAGATGGACATGCAATCAAATTAAGTGGTCAAAGATTATTTTAAGAATAAAAAGATGGTCTTTTTAGAGTTTTAAATTTTTGAGAAGGTCATCCAAATAATATTTGAAAATTTTGTGGATTATATCATGAAAAATATAAGTCATGACTCTCTGATAAGTGGATCCCACATTATTTAGGCCAAAGGGCATAACCTTATATCAAAAAATCCCCCAAGGGGTGTTAAAATAAGTATTATGTTGGTCTTTTGGGGTGATAAGGATTTGATAATATCTAGAGAATCCATCCATAAGTGATAATATTTCATGGAAAACTGTTATATCCACTAGTTTATCTATGTTATAAAAAGGAAAATTGTCTTTAGGATAAGTGAGGTTAAGGTCTATAAAATTGGTATAGAGGTAGACTCCCCTTGTAGAATTTATGATAGGAATAATGTTGGATACCCATTCAGGTTAATTAATTTTTTGGATGAAATTAATAGATAAGAAACACTAAGGTTCTTCTTTCTTTGACTAAGATTGAAATGTGAGGGTGAATTTTCTACAATTTTTTCTTCATTGGTTTAGCTTTAGGGATGGTAACAATATTATGAATGAGGATAGTAGGGTTAATACCTATCATATCACTATATGACAAAGAAAAAACTTGCTATGGTTTAATAGGAATGTGGTGAAGTCTTGATGCTCCTAAGGGTTTAAATATTTATTAACCTTAATAATGTACAGGATCTCTTGAGACCTTATGTTAATTTCTATAGTTGCTTTATTCAAAAAATTAGACATTTTAATTGGAAAAGAATTATGTAAGTGTAATTTTTATGCATCAAACTAAGTCAAGATAGAATGATCATCTTGACACTAAATAATGTGGACAGTAGAAGAATATTTTACTATCATATTATGGTATCTAAGGTGAATATATTTATTTTCCCCATCGATGTGATACGTGAAAAGTCCTAGGTCGATAGTATTGACTAAAAAAAGTTGGGGGAAATGGAAATGACATCGTTCATCTCAAAGGGAATGTTAGATGGTAACAATATGATATTTTCTTTAGGATCAGATAGAGAAGTGGATTCATGGTGTCTTTAGGAGTTTTATTGAACCCAAGGCCATGTTTTTCATAGGGTTTCCTAAAATCTCTTAGTGTGACATCATGTGGTCCCTAAATGGTAACAACATGACATTTTATTTAAGATTAGATAGAGAAGTGGATTCATGAGTGGATTTAGGAGTTTTATTGAACCCAAGGTCATGTTTTTCATAGGTTTTCCTAAAATCTCCTAGTGTGACATCATGTGGTCCCTACTCATAATGTCTTATGACAAAGACATTCTAAGTGCATCATTATAAGTACATATGAGCAAAGTTAAATTTGTATATAAATGAGAAATTTGAAGAGAATGGTTTGGCATGAGATTGGATATCAAAGCATGAAGAAGATTGATTGATCCCCCTATAGACCAAATGAGTATGGAGAAAAGGAGGACCTAAGGGAATAACATCTCCAAGGTTAGGGTGATAGGTACACTATTCATCTAGGCATCCATACTCTTGAGGATTAGGAAGGGTATTAAGTGTCAATAACTGATATTATCCTAGTGAGAGTTGGAATATGGAGTTAAGGGAATCCTTATTAGGGATTTATAATGAAGGGATTGTTTAACTAGTTGATGCTTTATTGGATGATGGTGATGGGTCTATATTTTTTAAAGGGAGTAAAACATCATTGGGTTTAAAGGTTAGTTTGTAAGTTTTTAATGGATGAGGATTGGTATGGATGATATGGACTTGGCCCTCATGCTCATATTTGATAAATAATTTAAAGGTGGATGGTATCATGAATCCAATGACATACTAAGTAAAAATTATATTGAAAATTTCCCTCTATAACATAAAATAGCTCATGAAGGATATGTAAACCTATTCAGATAAAGATGATGATAATTCCTAGAGTAAGATCCACTATATCATTGAAATACCATAATACAACTAGAGATTGGGCCATAATTATTTCCATAAGTTGAATTTCCTTAAATGCATGTGAGGAGATAATATTGATGCTAGCCCCATTGTAAATCATGGATCATTTGATTTGAGTTTGATTAATTTGAGCCATAAAAAATAGGGGTGGATCCTGGTCTTTAGATGGTAATATGAATATTTACAAATCACTAAAGCTAACACATGAAGCCATCTACAAGGCTCCAATAAATGTTGTCAGAGGTTGAGATTCATTGGGTTTCACTTGAATGGCCTGGAGAGCTTTTATCATGGCTTGATTATGTTTTAGGGAGTTCTCAATGAGTTCACATAGGTACACTTGACTTGGGTTTGATGGAGGTTTTTCAGAACCAATATTTGTATTAGTTTTAAGGAGTTATTTTTTTATGATTTTCCTAGAATGGAAATTTTTCAATTTTGGATTGGAGGATTTGGAGGTTTCTAGGGTTGAGGCAAGAATATTTGTAATGGTAACTTGTACCTTATTTAGATTTTGGGTTTTGGGGGTTTGTGTTTGAGATCGTGTGGGTATGTTTATTGTATTAATTTGAAATACTAAAGGGCTTGTCAAAGTTTCATAGTTATTCATGTGTGAAGGTCCTGAGGGGAAGTTGTAAAGGGGTTGATTAGGGATAGAGTCAAGGATATTAATCATGATTTTTGATGTTTTTTTAATATTTCTTGTAAATTATTTAATGTTTTTAATATGTTAGTCTTAGGGATGGTTATGGTTTTGGTGTTTGGGTCAAAGAGAGGATCAGGAAGAGGCCATTTAATCAAGAGGTCATATTCATCCAAGAGATTATAGATTATGACATTGAGAGCATTACAACTCTCAGTATCATGTTTAGGTATCCTATGGTAAGCACACATCTTGTTCTCCCTGTACCATGCTAGTTTTTGGATATGAAGATTAATTAGTTTAATAGATGGTAACATAATGGGGAAGTCTACAGGAGTTGATCAATGATGGTGGAATATGATCCTTATAAGGTATCTTGGTGAGATTTTGTTATTTTTTAGGGTATTAATTTTTGGACTATGCTTACCTTCACACTCTCATTTTTTGTGTTTATTATACGAGTGGTTTTAATGGGTGGTAGAGGTATTTTAGGTAAGTTTTGGGTGTAATAAAAATCCATGGGGTAAATATGAGGTATTGGTCTTGGTAATATGGGTGGAAGTTTTTGAGCTAACTTATATCCCTTGAGAGGTGACTCTATAATTGTGATCTTTAGTTTAGAGGAAGGATGGGGTCCTAATATGGATGTTTTAATTTGTATTTGGGGAATAGTCATCTTCCTCTTTTGAGCATGGTTAGAGATTACCAGAGTAACTTTATGAGGGTCCTTCTTTTTGGATGTCTAAGGGAGTTAAAGCCTTATATGTGGGTATTGTAGGGCTTTACATTTGGCATAACAAGGCATTTGTCTCATGTGGTTGAAGTAACCCTTTTATCTTCTACCTTTTGTGTGTGATTTTTAGCACATTTGGGTGATCCTTCCTTTGATGGATCCCATGTAATGAGATCATAAGGCTTGAGTGGATGGTATAAATAGGTTTATCTAGTTCATATGGTTCAAAAACATATCCTATAAGGAGGTTTAGGATTCTTGTTACTTTGGAAGATGACTTAGGAGTACTGTCAACTTATTTAGGTAAAAGTTGATTGTAAATAGTTTTTATTACATGGGTATCCTAATCTAAGGTTCCTACCATATTTGTTTATACAAAATTGGATGAAAATGAGTGATTAGGGAATGGTTATATAAAGATATTGATGGATTGGTTTGAAGCATGTTTGGATTATCCAATTGTAATTCCCCTTGATCAATAAGGTTATGGACTAATCTCTTGAATTAATGACATCTGTTGATCTCATAACTAGGTACATGATGATAGGTGAAAAATTCACTCTATTTATACCAATTAGGTGTTATAAATATTTTCATTGATGTCAAAATAGGTCTATCATCACACTATATTTATTTGAAGACAAAGGAGAATAAATGGGTTGGATGATAATGATTATAATAATGTCATAAACAAAATTACTATCATAATGAATTAGAAATCACTAAATGACTATGAGGTTTTTATGACTAACATCTATTATATTTAAATATGAATGAATGTTGGCTGACTATTGCCTTGATTAGTGCCACCTTAGAAGAATACATCTCTCTTCATGGAGTCAACCCTCTTGGGGGATCTAAAAATAAATTAAATGTGTTTTAATAAGGATGCCCCCTTTGAAGGATCACCTCTCTTGGGTAAAGAGGAACATGAAATGACATATAAATAATATGTGATGGGAGTAAATTTGACAAGTAGAAAAATATAAAATCAGTCCAATAAAAGTAGATTTTTGAGTATGGAGAATATAAGATACATCATGCAAACACCAACAGATTTGAGGAGAAGAAAATATTATAAGATATCTCAAGGCATATTTCTAAGGAGATTTATTCTTAAGAAGATAACACTTTGTTGATTTATAGGTTGGTTCCTCATATTTGAGAGGTTGGTGCCTCATATTGGAGAGGTTGGTGAATCATATTAAAGAAATTAGTGTCTCTTATTGAGTTGGTGCTCAGTAATGGGGATTGATGTCTCTAATAGGTCGGTGCCTATAAAATATTTATATAGTGGGGATTGGTGTCTCTAGTAGGTTGGTGCCTAAAATTTTTGTAAGAGAATTTTATATTGTGGTTTTATTCCTAGAAAAGGTTTCCACGTAAATCTTGTTTCTTAATTATGTTGTCTTATATGAATGGTGTTATTATGGTTATTAAGTTTTATTAATAAAAAGATTAACTTATATTGATTCACCCCCCTCTTAGTAAAAGTGTGTGATTAAAAATTAGTATCAGAGTGGATTTATTCATAAATAGTCTAACCATTAGAAGGTAGATCTCAAGAGCACACATGTTCAGTTAAAAAGGATATTCCTCAAATAAATATTCATTATTTGATGGAACAAACTATGCATTATAAAGCATAAGGATGAGAACCTATTTAATGGATCTTGGATTTGATATTTTTCAATCAGTAGTAAATGGTTATACTACTCCATCATCTCCACCAATAGATCAGGTTAGAAATGAGGCCAGTGAAAAAAATGCAAAACTTATGAATGCAATCTTGTGTGGTCTATTAGAATAAGACTTTATCAAGGTGATGCATTGTAAATTAGGGAAATAAATCTTGGACAAACTTAAGAACATCTATGAAGGAGATGACAAAGTTAGTAAATTAAGATTTAAACACATAGAAGATAATTTGAAAGTTTGAAGATGAAGGATAAATAAAACATTGTGGCCTATTTGCTTTGCATGGATGAAATTGTTAACATTATCATAGGTCTTGGAGAAAAGATTTAAGATGTGATGATCATATAGAAATTATTAAGGTCTCTTTCCTTAAGATTTAATTCTAAGGTCTTTATCACTAAATAAATGAAAATTTTAGATACTATAATGATGGATGAATTACATAGGATCATCATGGCATATGAGATGGGGACCGAAAAGGAGAAATCATCTAAATGAGAGGTAGCCTTCAAAGCCTCAAAGAAAATGAAGATTAAAGAGCCTGGTCTAAGTGATACTTCTAATAATAAATTAGATGAAGAACAAACTCATTTTATGAGGAAGTTGAAGAAAGGATTCAACTAGTACAAAGGTAAGTTTCTTTTTAAATGCTTTAATTATGGAAAGCTAGGACATTTTACAGCCAAATACCCATATGTAGAAAATGAAAATAGTGATGAAGAAGAAGAGCATAATATAAAAAAAGGTGTAAAAAATTAACAACATAAAAAAGTCCACAAACAAGGCAAACCTGAGAAAAAGATATTTCACAAGCATAAGAAAAGCCTTTATTCCAAAGAAGAAACTAGTTCATCTGAAGAGAGTTTCTCTACTAGCACTAGAGAAGAGATATTATTCATGGAAATAAAAAAAAATATGATATCTTGGAAAGTAAAGATAAAGAAAAATAAGAAAAGGAGTTAAGAGGAGAAGAGAATACCAAAATATATGGAGAAGTATATTTTGAAGAAGAACTCATTTGTGCCCTAAGTGAAATCAAGAAACTTAAGAATAAGAACTTGAAACAAAAATGATAGCTTCAAGAGGACTATGAATCTAAGGTAAAAATGTCACAAAATCTTGATGAATCAAAAAAGATGATCATCAACCTTAATATTTGACTTGAATAATTAAAAAGGATTGAAGAGGAGGTGAGAATACAGTTAAACAAAAAGGGAAAAAATATGAGAGGCTATAGTCTGAAATTATTTCTTCAAGGAACTAGAGATAACAACCACAAAGCTGAATAGAAGCCTCACATTTGAGAAGAGTAATGATATATTAGATGATATAATAAATGGATAGAGGTCACAATTTATAAATAATGGTCTCAGATTTAAAGAAAATTAGATGGCCAACAAAGAAGATCAAAAAGAGCCACCGAAGAAGGCAAATGAGGAAAAGATAAAAAGTTATGCAGATGTTCTCAAAATTCCTATCAAAAATAAGAAAGGGAAAAAAGTTCCACATAAAAAAATAAAACCTTCAAAATATAATAAAGACAAATTTAAAAAGTCCTTTCCTCAAAGGTAAGTGCACATGACCAGGATTCAAAACTCTTTTTTTGGATATTACTTTTCATGTAATCACTTTGGTCATAAATCAATAGACTGTAGGACTTGTGTAAGACATTTTAGTTAGAACAAGAATAGAATTCCATATGGGTTCTCAAATAGTAATTATAATTTATTTTATCCCTTAGTGTATTTCAATATCATATGTTATAAGTGAAACAACTATGGACATACATCACACTTGTGTATAAGTGGTTTTATGAAACTTCCTAGGTAGAATAAGAAAATGGAAGCCATGAGTAAAAAAAAGGAAGAAAATTCAAAAGTATGGAAAAATAAATAGGAACATGAACAAAAGGAGAGACCTATGCTTGTACAAACTATATTTCATACACAAGATATATCACTAAGCTCATAATAAGAAGTATGAATATAAGGGGAGCTAATCATTGCATTATCTTTCAGCTCCAGTTAAAAGACAAATTAAAGGATGAAATATCATATAATATTAGAGAGAGAAGATATGGCTGGAGAGAATAATGAGAAAGATGATCAAGACAAAGTTGATGTTCTAAGATAGGAACATGAAAAACTTGAAGAGACTTGGATGTTTCTTATGATCTATTTGTAGAGGTAAGTAATGAACATCCCTTTTCCATTGATGTCAAAGAGGGAGAATTATAGAAAGGGGGATACTTATAGTAAGGGGGATAATTATGTTCATTTTGCATTCACATATTATTTTATAGGGTTGCCATCAATGATAAAGGGGGAGATTATTAAAAATATTATCATTGATGTCAAAATCAGTCTATCATCATGATTTATTTATTTGAAGACAAAGGAAAATAAATAGGTTGGCTAATCATGATTAGAATAATTAATGTCATAAGCAAAATTACTATCATAATGAATTGAAAAGGGTTGAGGCTTTTATGAAAACATCTATTATATTTTAATATGAATGCATGCTAGCCAACCCTTGCCTTGGTGCCACCTTAGAAGAAGACATCTCTTTTCATGGAGTCTCCCATATTGGGGGATTTAAAAATAAATTAAATGTGTTTTAATAAAGTTGACCCCCTTTGAAGGATTTCCTCTCTTGGGTAAAAAGGAACATGAAATGGTATATAAATAATATGAGATTGGATTAAATTTGACAAGCATAAAAAATGTAAGATTGGTCTAATAAAATTAGATATTAGAGTGTGGAGAATAGAAGATGCATCATATAAACACCAATAGATTTGAGGAGAAGAAAATATTAGAAGATCACTCAAGGTAGATTTTGAAGCAGATTTATTCTCAAAAAGACAAGACTTTATTGAGTTAGACGTGGTGCCTCATAATGGAGAGGTTGGTACATTATATTGGAGAGGTTGGTTCCTCATATTAAAGAGATCAGTGTCTCTTGTTGATTTGGTGCTTAGTGACATGGATTGGTGTCTTCAGGAGGTTGGTGCCTACAAGTTTTGTAAGAGAATTTAATATTTTGGTTTTATTCCCTTATAGGTTTTCCAAATAAATCTTTTTGATTAATTATGCTATATTGTCTAAATGGCGGTATTATATTTTATTAAGAAAAATATTAACTTATACAGATTCACCCCACCCTCTTAATATAAGTGTTTGCTTAACATTAGGTTAAGGATGAGATTCATCAATAGGTCAAATTGGAGGGAGTTAAATACTAACTCTTTTAATATTTTGTCCAAAATGGTAGCATAAGATTCTCTAAAGGGTGTGTATTACATGGGTGGAAATCACATTAAGTTTCTCTATGGTTATGTCTAAGAAGAACTTGGTTTGCTTGTTATTGATGGAGGAGATGATTTTAAGACAATAGAATTAGTTGTGCCTTTTGGTTTAGGATTGTTAGTCCCTTTTAAAGGATCAAGTTTAAAATTCTTATTTCATAACTTAATCTTTCCTTCTTTTGGGGATCAAATTTATAGCTTATAGGCCATGGTAAAGGCTTTGTCAAAGGTTTTAAAAAATTTAACTTGGAGTGTGGATGAGATATGCTTTGCACATAACCTTGAAAATAACTCAATCAATTTGGGTTGACGAAGGGAAAATGTCAATTACTTTATAAGGCCTCGCCACCTACCATAAAATCTACAATAGACTCATCTTCAAATTATCTAATCATGTAGAGGTTAGATATGGTTAATTTACTTATAATATTAACTGAAAAGTGTTTTAAGAGAATCTGAGATAATTATTTAAAGGAAAATAGATAATGTGGGGGATATATCTATACCAATCTAAATCTGATCCAACTATCAAAGCAGGTAAAGTCCGTAAAAGAGGGGCATCATCATGGGTTATAAGGTAACAAGCATGCCTAAATTCCATAATTTAATGTTATGGGTCCTTATTTTGAAATTTTGTAAACTTGGGAAGTTCTTAATATGTTGGATATGGCCTAATTAGAATTGTGGAGTTAATATGGTCATTACAAATTTGTTTGTATCTAAGCATGTTCTTCTATTCAAAGGTAGAAGCTTCTAAGTTCACCATCATATCCATGAGGATGTACATAAGGTTAGGATGGGTGTTATATTGAGGCATACCCCTAAAAAAATTTGTTATAAATGTTGATAAGGAGGAAGAAAAGTTAGTATTGGTTGTAAAAGGGGGTAACCAATAGAACTGGTAATGGTTGGTTGAGATTTATTTATATACTATGAGAATAATAGGGGTAGGCTTTGTTGTTGAGATGGGTTAAGATAGGTGGTTATGATGGAATCTATTATTGAGTGGTTAAAGGGATCTATTGTTGGAGAGTTTTAATCAAGGGGATTTGTTATATGGATGGTAGTGGTTAAGTGGTGTGTTGGGGATTTGAGGTTACATGCATTTGGATCGATGGGAGAGTCACATGGATGGATACTACTAAATTTTGAAGCATGGGAAACAATGTTTTATTAGATGTAAGCTATGGTATATTAAAATTTTGGGTTTGGATAAAAATTATAAAGGGGATACTAGGTACTAATGGTGGTTGAGTATATATAGGTTGTGTTATGTTGGTAGTAGAACCTGTTAGTGGTGGTAGGTTGATGAAAGAGGGAACTGTGGCTACTATGTATCCATTTGATGTTTCTAATGGCTTTCCATAGACAAATTAGGATGATTGGCCTTGAGTGGAAATTTGAATTCATATATATCACATAGTAAGTAATAACTTAGTTTAATTGGATTGTTATCCAATATATTGGCAAAGTCAGGATCACCCTGTGGGTAAAATTGAGGAAGGTCATCCCTAATAGATTCAAGAGAATTAAGGGCTTTATGAAATTTCCATTTATGAATATGAAGGTGGTGAATATATTTATCTTTATGACTATTATCATGTTACAACATGTAATACTAAAATTAAAAAAATAAAGAATAAATGTGAAAGTACAAAAAAACTTGTTTTGTGTATCTTGTTTTAGTGAGGATAAAGGACACAATCTACTTAAATGTACTTAATTA
This sequence comes from Torreya grandis, assembly GCA_037957365.1. Lineage (NCBI taxonomy): Eukaryota > Viridiplantae > Streptophyta > Pinopsida > Cupressales > Taxaceae > Torreya > Torreya grandis. Next base: position 224,659 of record JARHVA010001032.1, read on the forward strand.
TTTTTATTTTTATTAATAAATATTTTATAATGTGATGGGGTTTTGGATAAACAAATTTCCTAAGAAGAGGTAAGATAAGTTTTGTTTTAGGTTCATTTAAAGCTTGTATCCTTGATATACACAAAGATATAATGAGGTCTAACTATGTGTTGGTGGTAGTACATGCTTTGGTATTATGGAATACCCTCTCACTTCATGATATCATAACAATAATGGTTTTGGGTGATTAACATTTACACTACCAACCAATTATTTATAATCAGTTGAAACACTGAGTTGGTTTTCCCATTGGTGATGAAAACCAAGTGGGTATACCTAGGTAAGATTTGTTTGATTGTTTATTTTAAGATTATTGTGGTTTGGTAGTGTGTGAAAAATTAGTACAACTAAAATGGTGATCTTAATAATTAGAGTAGGTGAACTATTTAAACAAGCAAATTGATAAGTACAACTTTTTCTTTCCAAAAAGAAATCAATCTATTTTTTTAATTTTCCTACTTAATGAAAATGATTTTTTTTACTAAAACATAATGCAAAATAAAGAACAAAAATGAGATATCAAGAACAAAGAGGCACAAAAATGGTTCCAATATGCATGCCAAAATGTTTAAGTGGTTTTTATTTGTTTGTTTAATAAAATAGACTACTATAAACTCAAATTGAAATATAGGGTTTGAGGCATACCTATGATTTATAAGATTGTGCACCATTAATCCAATGAATGTGAGAGCTCATTTTTGGATAGGAAGGACTACATACATAGATGAGAAAACTTGGAATAGATTTGATTATTAAGATAGATCAGTGGGTGTCCTAGTGCTAGACTAGTCCCAAGAAGTAATGAACTTTCTAACAAGGATGTCAACCCACTTTATGAAGTAATTAAGTAGATACAAATAGTAAAAGAAATTAAAAGATGTATATAATGATATAGATATGAAATTAAAGTATTTTTAATTAATCTGCATTGATTTCATTAAGATTAGTGAAGTGATCATACCAATAGGCTTAAGAGAATCTTCATATTCTTGTATGATTTACAACTTGTCATAAATAGCCTCTATAGTACGTGCAAACATGATGGCACAAAGCCCTAACTCAAAATCAATATTTCTCTAATTGGTGAAGAAAGGTTGAGGGATAATTAGTAAATCATTAATTGTAATAAATTCATGTGAGACTCTAGGTAGTGTCATCTATAGGTGAAATTCATAATTCAAGGGATAGAGAATCAAGATTAATTCAGATGTGCTAAAAATAGATTTCAGAATTAGAATAGAGAAGAATTAGATAGGGATCAATGTTGATCCTGAAGGATCAATTTTGATTATGATAGGAAAAATAATACTTTGAAAATAGGAAGTTAAGGGTTGGTTTAGTGATATCTAGGATAGTCTAAGGATTATAAATATGCTTAACATAAATATAAAATAAAATAGGGTAAGATAAAACTATTGTAAAAATGAAATATACTTACCCTAATAGTGCTCCAAGTTTGTGATAATTTTGATGTTGATATGGTGATTTATGGCTTTTTGATGGGTGTTAAGGGGATAATGTGATAACGTGTTCATCTAATTAGGGGTGAGAACTCTTATAATAATCATCTTAGATAAATTACTTCAATGTTTGGGAAAAAAATATTGGCCCTTTGCTCAAAGAAATTATGTGAATAAATTGATGTTGATTATACCAAATCGACATTGATCACAGGAATCGGTACCAATTTTGGCCTATTTTTACCAAAAGTTATTCTAATAATTTAAAATATGGGTTAATCTGAGCTCTAATATGTTATGCATATTTTGGACTATGAGGGAGTTTGTTAGGGAGTTTAAACCATTAGTATTTTATTTGAAATTTGGTATATTTTATTATATTTAGTTGTTAGTAAGTAGTTAAAATTAATTACATGGAGTAAAATAGTAATTAGTAAAAATAATTACATGGGGTGAAATGGTAATTAGTGAAACCAATTACATGGAATGAAAATGGGAATGGTATGAGAAAATGGGCCTAAGACATACATTACACAAATATTGTGTGAAATCCTAGTTCCTACACATATCTTTCGACTACCTAGTTTAATATTTTAGTTTGACCATCCGTTTCTATGTGGTATGAACTAAAATTCAACTGAGTGCCAAATGTTGTGATCAAATTTCACAAAAAACTTGATGTGAATAACTTGTCTCTATCATATATAATTACTTATAACATTGCATTCAATTGAACCACTCTTTTCACAAAGCATTAAAAAAAAATAGTAGCATCATCAGTCAAATTCCCAGTAATAAAGTGACAAACCTTGGTTGATTTGTCAATTACCACTAAGATAGTGTCATGTTAGATATGGGATTTATTTAGTCTTATAATAAAATTAAGTGAAAACATTAACCATTTATCTCTTAGTATGTCTTGTGGGTATAACAAACCCCTAGGATGGCAATGTTCTTCCTTTACATGTTGACATTCTAGACATCTTGCCACGAAGTTGGCAACATCCCTTCATACCAAGCCAAAAATAGATCCTTTTAATCTCATGGATCATTTTGGTGACCCTTGGATGGGAAAAATGGGGTGTTGTGTGCACCTCTTACAACACAACATTATGCAATCAACCTGATTCAAGTACATTTTTTTGTTTTGATGCCTTACACGACCATCTTTATCAATATAAAAATCAGCAATTTTTTTTGTCAAAATCTCATCAGGTAGTCCTACACTTACTTCTTGGTATTAATTATCATAAATATATTATTTTAGGATAACCTTTTAAAATTCCCTTATAAAATAAATAAATAAGGTATGTATGCTTGCTGAGTGCATCATCTACATGATTTTCCTTGACCTTCACATAAGATATGTCCATGTCAAAATTGTTGATAAACTCCAACCATCTATGTTGGTGGGTATTCAAATCATCTTATGAAAAAAAATGTTCTAGGGTATGGTGATAAGATTTCACCTTGAAATGTTTGCCTAGTAAAAAATGCTTCCACTATTTTAATGTGTGTATTATGGAAACAAGTTTTAAATCATGTGTGGGATAATTATTTCTAGATTATTTGAGATTGAAAGATGTATAAGACACCACTTTACCCTTTTGGGTCAATATTCCACCTAGTACTTCTTTTGAAGCATCAACACACACCTAAAAATGACTATTTAGGTCACATATAATCAAAATAAGAGCTATTGTTAACATCTCTTTGAGATTTTTGAAAGCCTTTTCACATTGAGGTGTGCATGAAAATTTTATAAATTTATTTTATAAAGATGTAATGGGGTTGGGTAGGTGAGTGAAATTTTATAAAACCATCAATAGTCTTTAGTCAAGCCCAAAAAATTACACACTTCATGTAGTTAGACAGAGCAGGCCACTCTTAAATAGCTTGGATCTTTGCTAGATATATAACAATGCCCTTCTTGGAGATCACATCCCAAGTAACATATTTATTTTTGGTAAAAGGCATATTTGGATAACTTATCAAATTGTGTGTTATCTTAATATTTGAAAAACTAGTCTTAAATGTTTATCATGTTTAGCTTCATTCTTGGAGTAGATGAGAATGTCATCTAAGAACATTAGTACAAATTTGTCTAGTAAATATCTAAAAATATTGTTCATTAGATTCATGAATGCAACAGGTACATTTGTGAGGCTAAACGTAAAAATAGTGAACTTGTATTGGCCATACTAAGTTTGAAAGGTTGTTTTGTATGTATCCTCCTCTTTGATCCTTAACTAATGGTAACTAGATCTTAGATCAAATTTGGAAAATACTGATGCATCTTTCATCTGATTGAATAAATTATCAATCTAGGGAAATGGGTAATGATTCTTGGTTGTCACTTTTTTGATCATATGATAGTTAATGTACAACCTTAAAGTGTCATCTTTCTTTCTCATGAAGACTATCATAGCACCCTAAGGTGACACACTTGGTATAATGCTTCTACCATCTAAAAGTTATTATAATTGAAATTTTAACTCTTGCAGATCTATTACATTCATTCTATAAGGAATTTTTGTTGGAGGGACATACCATAACATAACCTCAATAGAGAAGTCAAACTCCCATTTTGGTCTCAAATTGAGCAATATTTCAAGAAAAATATCCACAAATTTCTATAAAATAGGAAAATCTAAATAATTAGATTGCATAGAGTTTACACTCTTTCCATATATCCTTATTTAATTACAGTGATGAAAGCATTTTTTTACTTTTTTGGCCCTTTAAGGCCTTGAATTTCAATAACTTTTCCATTCACATTAGTATATTTCATCCTTTTTAGGGAGTAATCAAGTGTTACATGGTTTTGTTGTAGCCAATCCATGCCTAATATGATGTCATAAGACCCAAAGGGTGTTAAAAATAAGTTCACCCTAGTTATTAAAGTGCTCAAATCAAGTTTGTTTTACTCCAAGCATTCTTAGATAAGTTCTCTATTACTAGTACCAAACTTGACTTCCCATCCTTCTCTCAACTACATAGATTTCAGCTTGCATTTATTTACTACAAAAATTGAAATGAAGCTACCCATTGCACCATAATCAATTAAAATATTTATAAAATTACCAACAAGATTACCTCTTACATTTATTGGAGTATCCTAAAAATTATCTCTCTAATTGTATATTGTTGCATACACTCTATGGTCTATTAGCTTCCCTAATTTTAACTTTGGGTAGTCTTTATGGTAGTGTTTACAACTGCATTCCTAGTACACCACTATCTTTTTTAGGGCTATTATAATAGTGTTTTCCCTTGTGTGTGGTCCACATTACGTACTTTGGTGTTGGTCCTTCTTGAAGGAACCATTTTTATAGTTGCCTTGGGTTTTAAATTTTTTGTTTTGACCTTGGAATCAATTACAATTTATGTTGTTCCCTTAGAACTTATGATTTTGTTCTAATTTATTGAAACTTTTAGGCGCGGGGGGTAGATTTTTAACTTTTGACTCCTGCCTATTCATTTTGAAGTCTTTTCTCTCTTTCACTTAGAAATTATTTTTTATTCTACCCTATGGGTAGACTCTATAAGAACTACTAATGTATTAGGATTATTCATATTGACATCATGCATCAATATCTATTTCATTCTCAACTTGAACTTGGATATTTTTGTCTCTTCATCATGCATATAGTCTACATGATGTATCAGATTTAAGAAATTATTTTCATATTCTAAGACATTCATGTTTTATTGCTTGATCATCTATAAATCTATTATTTTTTTCTCCTTGAAGTTTACACTCAAGTACATTTTTTATAATTGGATCTCAAAATTTAGCTAGGTAAGGGTCAAAGGTTGATACCCCTCCAAGTCATAGAGATGGTTCCACCATAGTGTAGTAGAACCATTTAATTAGGAGAAAACAACGCTTACCTTCACATTATATGGCATGTCATTCAGGTTAAAATAATTTTACATATTTACAAGCCATGTATTGATTATGTCTCTTGATTCCTCACAAGAAAAGGTAGGTGGGGGAATAATTTTTAGCTCTCTAATGATCAAATATACCATTCTTATTGGTACTTTCTAGAGTTCATTCTCCCCCACTTGTTTACATTCTAATCAAGGGACTTCTTCCTGAGGAACACCCTCAATATTGTTTAACCTACACTCTTAATTTTCAATTTTACCTTGAATAACATTCATATAAGAAATGATTCCATGAAGTAATTCTTCTTTCTTATCAATTGGGTTGTTACCAATTACATTATCATTTGGTGATTTGCTATAGTTATTGTCATTATCATTATGGGGGAGAGGTTCATTTCTATTTTGGTTTAGTTTATAGGAAACATGGCCCCTACCTCTTCTTATACCTCTACCTATACCTCTTAAGACTAGCCTATGAATTTATTGATCATTATTAAATTGATTGCTACCAACCCTAGTCTTAACTATTTTCCTGAGAAGTCACCAAATATTTTCTCAGGGAAAATTTTGTAGAAATAAACTCTTATAAGTCTTATTTAGAGTTGTGTTTAGAATTTAAAACTTAGAAAAGACTATGAGACTAGGTAAAATGACCCCAAAAAATTGAGTGTCCCCTCTTTTAGAGCTCACAATAGAAATAGTAATTTGGGTTTACTAAATGTAACTTATTTTTACTTGACCCACCACAATCACCATAACTAAATTTTCATACATGAAACCCTTAGTCAGGTTAATTACCCTTATAATATTTTATGAGGAATATTAATTCCCTAGTACTCTACATGCATTTTAGGGTGTATTGATATGCAAACCATAATGATAAGTTCTAAACTATATGGAAGCATACACCTTCCTAATAGGACCACCTAGGTGTCCTTATCCTGACAAAGAGACTCACATATATGTAAGTATAGGTATAGGTAAGGGTAGAATATCCACCCCTTGGAATGTTAGGTAAGTATCATACTAACATAAATTAATTTCTTGTTTATACAACGTCCTATTAAATGTCAAGGTTCATAATGAATAAATAATATTATCTTAACTAACTTAATCAATGGTGCATGTTTGAAAAATTTAAGCAATTTATAGATATACTTCATGAAATTGTAATATGAATATGTATTTAATAATTTTCATGTAAAGTAAGATCCTACTATAGTATTATCCTTGTTCAAATCAATATACCATGATCTATAATTCTAGGGATCATCAAATTACATGCCTTCATTATACACATAATAGTAGGCTATTGAAATCAAATTAAATGGTTATAATATTTGTCAAGGTCATAAGTGAATATTATGCTTTTGATTATAGTGGTTACTTATTCTTACTGAACCATACCATAATTAGTCACCTAGAGATTTAAATATTTGAAATGTTAATTACTTGTCAACTAATCATTTCCATAATAATAATAAAAGTATGCCACTTATTTTATATGATTATATATATATATATATATATATATATATATATATATATATATATTGTTTTATGTTAGCTTCCATGATTTGTTCATTTATGAATATCAAACTAATTATACTAACAATTTAGAAATTCAACAACTATTAACATGTGTCATTTAAGACACTAGTAGGGTCATTATAATTTAGTCCCAAGCATGATTTTAGTTTCTATGAGATGTTCATTTAATTTATTATACTAATCTAAGTTATTTGGAGGATAATAATATTATACAATTGAATATTTAAATTCTATGAAGTAAAAACAACTACTCAATACAAGCGGAAAAATAGTTTGAAGATGTATTGACATGTCAATCTAAAATCTTACATTGTTTCATTGATATCTAAGAATTAAGAACAATAGTAATAAAACATATTATAACATTTAAAATGATACACTCCCTAATTAAAAAGCTCAAGAACCTCATTTAACATATATAATGGATTACACAAACTAGCATAATTTAAAAATATTCTTACATCCTTTGTTTTGACAAGTAGAATACAATCCAAGACAATATAACTTCAAGGATGTATGAAATAATTTAATATTACAATTAAATCTAGTAATAATTTCTCAATTATTTAAACTTAAATAAATTATATTCAACAAGTGGAGTAACAAATTTGTTTCTCATAAAGATTTAAAATCTTACAATGATGAAGACTAAAATAGACAATAACTTATGCAACTCAACTTGATTTAACTAATTATGATAATGATTAATTTTCAAACTTATTTTTATGGATATAGTGTGCCAAAATAATTCAATAACATCAGTGTATCAACAATTTCTTAACATGCCATAAAATGAATTTAATTGTTGAAAACTACTTACATATGTAGTTTCTTTTGGGAGTAAAAAATAACTTAGAATTTATGATATAAGAGTGTTAGTAAAATAGTATAAAATTCACAAATACTCATATATAATAACTTAAATTTAGTATGCAAGTGTAACCATTTATCATGAAATTATAATAGCTATAATTTGTATGCTTGCATATAAGAAATAACTATCTTATAGATTAGTTCATGAACTATAAAAGAAAATTGTTAACCACTAATAATTAATTTACAAATGAACTATTAACATAATAAAAACTACAATCATTTGAATGTAAATAATAACTCAATGGTAAATAGTTAATCCTTCTATCTACTTGGAGGTATACAACTTTATACTTAATCTTAGCAATCTGAATCACTTAAATCAATAACATAAAAAGTGATTAAGTAATCAAATGAATAACAATATTAATTAACCATGTTTCTATTTTATACATCAACCCATGTATTATTTTGTATTTAAAAAACATGATATAATAACAATATTTGATACAAGGATTAAACAATCTAATGAATCATTTGATTACACAAATACCCAGATGATCAATATAATTTATCTACATGATCCATCTTGACCCAACCCATCTTATGATCCCCCCAATAGGTGGCCCTTACCAACCCACACCATCAGTTGGGAGGTAAGGTCTAGTTTTTGGGTATTTGGGACAAGGGTATGAGAAATAAGGGATAAAATTCATCACTAAGTTTTTAATAGTTTATTTACCCAAAAATAATTCCACAACTAAAAAATATAGTACAACACCAATGAGCATACAAGGATTCAAAACCTTTGTTTTTCCTTCGAAGGTTTATAGGTATCAACTACAATTTTAGTTAAACCTAATCAACCTTCATAATAGGTTCTAGGTGTACCATAATTTCAACATATAAATCCATCACTTCAAATGATAAAAAATCATATACTACAGCCAATAATAAATAAGAAACATCCATATAATGAGTGAATTTGAAACTAGATAAATACGACATCAAATATTTAGATGTCTTGCCCATTTTCAAATCAATCAGGTATATTCATTTCATCACCCATAATAGGTGTTGAAATCACTATATCTCACCATTATATAGTTGGGTCAATCCTTTTGAAAAAGTATTGATATAAAATAATATCAAATAAAATAAATATTTTAAAACAAGAATTAATATTCTAATAATAAACCTTATTTTTATAAATACTAGGTTAATGTTCATTCACCAAAATGTAATTTAATCATGCTAAAAATGGTGAACCAACAGACAAATAAAACCCTAATACACATACTCATCCCAACTACTTTATAGGCAAGGAGAAAAATAATGGAAACCCCAAAACATTTTTGTTGATGGTGAGTAAAACCCAACAAAAAATAAATATTTTATTCAAGAAATAAAACATCAAAACACCATTCTAACTATTTGTTACAACTAGTAATAAAACCATTTAATTAAGGCAACCTCTTCAATATGATCGAAATGCCCAAAACCCCCAAAATGGAAATACAAAAATAAAATGATATGCACATATATTATACTCCCTGACTAAACAAACAAGATAATACACATTAAATTTGATAATTTTTATATGGCTAGGCAAGATAATGAATGGAAGGTTTTTAGGGTTTTCAAAATGGAGATTTCACTTTCATATTTAAAAACCTAGAATTTTAAATTAACTATAACCCAACTAAAGTGACCCATTATATAAAAAAAGGTGTATATCTATTTAAATTGATTTTAGAACCTTTATAGGTTCATAAGGAATTATATTGACTTCCTACTGAACTTGTAAACAATATTTTTATTATTTTCATCTAAAAATATAATCAAACATTCATTATTTTTCCATAAATAAAGTATACATCACTTACTTGGTTCATTGCCAACACAGGTGGAGAAAAATTATTTAAACTTACTTTCAAATCTTTTTATCCACTCAAAGTGTCATGCCCAACCTCTTTTGTAGATGTGGCCTAAGTAGGTCATTCTCCCTCATCCATTACTTCTTCCTATCACCATTTCCCCTAGGGTTTCTCTCTTCTCTCCCCCAATATTCTCCACAATGTTTCTCCATCTTCTCTGATGACTCTTCTCAACTACCCCCTCATCAAAATATTTTGGTAGCTAAGCTGAATTTTCCCCAAATGTAACAAACTCAAAGGATGAAATGATTAACCCTTTACAAATAAAAATTATTTCATAATGGATTTTATTTGGGAGTCAAAACCCCATGACCCCCATCTAAATGTCATTATTAAAAAAATCAAATCTTTAATTCACTTCTAATTTCAATACCATGATAAGTTCATGACCCCATCATGGGTCAAAATACTATTAAAAAAACATTAACCCCCTTTACCACCAAATCTAAGACATTAAGGATTGAAAATAAAAAAAGTCCTAATTTATGCATGCCAAGCATTATGAATATTATAATATTTATAACCATCCAATGCAATCTTATGGATTGGAAACAATTGTAATATTATGTTTCTCAATATAGAAACTCAATGGGTCTACCATTAATATTAAACAATCGAACAAACATTATGGTCATAATTGGATATGAGCTAATGACAGCCTATGAACAACAAATTTTGATGATTATGCACATCACAATATGAGATAATAATACCAAAGGCCTATCAAAGTTAATTCAAAATGGAATAAGATAATGAAATCAATCAAACCAGTAATACCAAGAGGTCAAACACAAGATGATAAAATAGTCAAGGCATACAAGAAATAAAAACAAAATAAAGGTTGAGAAGATGATCAAAAAATAAGAATAATATCAAAAGATGATAAAAGTGATGGAAAAACAAAATTGATAATTTTTTTCTTAGTGACTAAAGACTCATGAAAAATATCTCTTTTACCAATGTTAGGGTTACTTGAATACTCACTGTCCTTGTCCATTATCCCCTGACTGTTGGATTCCACCACCAGCCTAGCTCATGTACCCACAAATGGGCATAAAAAACACCTGTAAAATATGATAATATATCTTAACTAAATAGTATAAGTATAAAAATTGAATGTTATAACTAAATCAACATATTTGTAAAAAAAAATACAACTGTAGTACTTAGTCCAATGTCAACAATAGCCAACTAAACATGATCTGAAGCAAATTATGACATCAATAAGTGTAATAACAATAAAATAATAGATCAAAAGGTATATCCAAATAGTATAAAATCATTCTAAAAACATATATCAATCCATGAAAATAGGGTATCCAAGCTATATTATAACATCATCCTCCCATTAATGAAGAGCCATTTGGGTGATAGATCAAAATAACTAGGCATAGTGATATTTAAACAACTATATATCCTCCCCAGTTGCACTCTTATTACTTAGTGAGTCTCATTGTATTAGGACCTATTAGATTTCTTTATTTCTTAGTTTAATTATGTGATGGTCTAGAATTTTTACTAGGTCTAGATGCATCTTTTCCTCTTTTGTAGCCTAAATTTTTTTCCTTAACAATGTAATATGAAACACATATTGAATTTTTGATAGAGAAGGAAGTAAAACTACCCTGTAGGCAATAGGGATTATTTTATCCATAATGTCGAATGGGCCAACAAAACAAGGATCCAACTTAGAGGTTTTCCAAACTTGATTAAACTCTGCTATGGTCTTACATGTAGAAAAACCTTTTCACCAATAGTAAATTCACAAGGCATTATTTTTAAATTAGAATAAATATTTTAATGATAATAATTAACCTTCAAGTTTTGGTGTATTATGGCCATTTACTCATCATATTCTAGCAACAATTCTAAACCAACAATGGCATAATTTTCTAGATTATTCTAAGTGGAGTTCTAATTTATGTCCATACAAGGCTTCAAAAGGATTTTCTACTATTGCATATACTCTATGGTCTAATAACTACAATAATTTTAGCTTTGGATAGTCCTTAAGTTATTGGTTATCACTACATTCCTAGCACACCATTACCTTTTATGTGGATACTAGAATAGTGTTTGCCCCAGTGGCTGGTCCATGTTGGTTGCTTTGATGTTGGTCCTTCCTGAAGGACCCATTTTTAGAGTTGCTTTGGGTTTTAAATTTTTTGACCTCAAAATTAATTGAAAATTTTATTATTCCCTTGGAATTTGTAATTCTAATTTGATTTATTGAAACTTTTAGGCGTGGGAGGCAAATTTTTAGCTTTTGACTGCCACTTATTTATTTTGAAGTCTTGTCTTTCTTTTTTATGATACTTGTCTTTTTATTCTACCTATGGTTAGACTCTATAACAACTACCAACATCTTAGGATTAGTCATATTAATGCCATGTATCAATATCTCTTTCAGTCCCAACTTAAACTTGGTTATTTTTGTCTCCTAGTCATGCATATAATTTACATGACATATCAAATTTAAGAAATTATTATCATATTCCAAGATACTCATTTTTTATTTATTGAGTAACTATAAATATGTTATTTTTTACTCCTTTACATTTTCACTCAAGTACCTTTTTTAGAATTGTCTCTCAGAAGTTGGCTAGGTAAGGGTTATAGGTTGATACACCTCTAAAGCACAGAGATGGATCCACCCTAGGGTAGAAAAAAATTTAAATAGTAGACAGTAACCCTTTCCTTCACATTAGATGGCATGTCATGTAGGTTAAATATTTTTATAGATTTATGAGCCATGCATCATTTGCATCTCCTGATTCATCACCTAAAAAGGTAGGTGGGGGAAAAATTTTGAGCTCTCTGATGATTGAATTACCATTCTTATTGGTACTTCCTAGAGTGCTTACTCCCCTACTTATCCATCTTTTAATCAAAGGCCTTCTTCCTGAGGATCACCCTCAGGATTATTTAACCTACACTCTTGATATTAAATTTTGCTTTGAATGGTATTTAGAGTGGAAAAATTCTATGAAGGACTTATTCTTGCTTATCATTTGGTTTATACCCAACTACATTATCATTTGGTGTTTCAATGTTTTTATTATCATTGTCATTACAGGGGAGAGGTTTATTTCTATTTTGGTTTAGGTTTTGAGTAGCAAACCCCATATCTCTACTTATACCTTTATCTTGACCTCTACCTCTTAACATCAACCTATGAATTCCTTGATCATTGTCAACCTAATTGATGATAGACCTAATCTTAACCAAATTCCTAAGAAGTCACTAAATAGTTTCTTGGGTATAATTTAATATAAATAAACTCTTCTAAGTATTATTTAGAGCTATGTTTAGAATTGAAAACTTAGCATAGGATCTAATACTAGGTGAAATGACCCCCCTAAAAAATTGAGCATCCTTTCATTCAAAGCTCACAATAGAAATAATGATTCAAGTTTAATACATGTTACTTGGTTTTGCATGATCCACCATAATCCCTATAACCAAATTTACGTATATACAACCCTTAGTTAGGGTAATTACCTCTAAAATATTCTACAAGGAAGATTATTTCCCTAGGAACTCTACATGTAATTTGAGGTGTATTGATATGCAAACCATAGTGATAAGATTTGAACTGTATGGAGGTAGACACATTTTCAATAGGACCACCTAGGTGTCCTTATCCCAACAAAGATACTCACACCTACGTAAGTATGGATATAGGTCATGGTAGATTATCCACCCCTTAGAATGTTAGGGAAATATTAGACTAACAAAATCATACAAAATCATTTCTACATCAAATCATACAAAATCATTCATTGGTAGATTATTCATTGCTTGTTCATATAAAATCATGTTATACATCAAATTTCATAATGAATAAATCATATTTTCTTAACTAAATTAATAAATGGTGTATGTCTAAACAAGTTTAGTAATTTATAAATACACTTATAACTTTATGAAATTACAATATGAATCTATATTTAATTAATTTTGTGTAAATAAAGAGCCCATTATAGTACTATGTGCCTTCATTCTACACATAACATAGGTTATTGAAATCAACTTAAATGGTTATAATATTTGTCAATATCATAAATGAATATTATGATTTTGATTATAGTGGTTACTTATTCTTACTAATCCATCTCGTAATTAGTCACATAGAGATTCATATCTCTCAAATGTTAATTAATTTTTAACTAGTCATTGTCATAAGAATCATAAAAGTATACCACTTAGTTTATATGGTTTATAAATTTGTTATGTTTTACCTTAAATTCAATGATTTGTTTATTTAGGAACATCAAACTAATTAATACTAACATTTTAGAAATTAAGAAACTATTAACATGTGCCTATTCAAGACACTAAGAGGCTCATAATACTTTAGGCCCAAGAATGATTTTAATTTCTATGATATGATCATTTAATTTATCACACTCATACAATTTATTTGGAGGATCATACTATTATATAATTGAATAGTTAAATTCCATGAAGTAATAACAACTACTCAATACAAGAAGAAAATAGATTATGTATTGACATGTCAATCTTAAATCTTGCATTGTTTCATTGATATCTAAGAATTAAGAACATTAGTAATAAAACATCTTCTAATATTTAAAGTACACACTCCTTAATTAGAAAGTTCAAGAGCCTCATTTAAAATGTAGAATAGATTACACAAAATAGCATGATTTCAAAGTATTCTTACATCTTTTGTTTTGACAAGTAAAATACAATCAGGGAAAATTTTAGTGGCTATTTATATCCAAATGGATATAAGTAGGTCTTTCAATTTTAAAAATGGTTAATTTTATGAAAATATACATAGGTCAAGTCACCAAAATTTTATATAATTTCATATTTTGGGACACAGATTCACCTTATATAGTATACTCGATCCTATTTTGAGACACAGATTCACCAGAGTTACTACACATGTATGGGTTTTATTCACTAAGAAATTATACTAGACATGTATAGGTTAGTTTAAAATCACCAGGTATATATGTATATGTATGTATGTATTTAATAAGGACCACATAGGACACAATAAGCTTAAGTTAATAATTATATTTTACTATGAAAATGTTTTGAATATTCTTTGGTGCCACATGTTCTTCCTTCTATATGGATTTTAATAGCTGAAAAGCTTAATAATAAATAATTTTTAAACTTAATATTTATTTTATTTCTAGCATTGAATGCAGTTCAGGTAGAATTAATAAAATGGGGATCAAGCTTTAAAATTTTCCCCATTTTTTAGTGAATTGGCTCTAGCATATTGAGGGTCTCCAAGGCAAAATTTAATGTTGGTCAAACACATCACCCACGAGATTAATGGAAGTTTCTGGAATACATATGTGACATTTTCTCAATTTTTATTGATATTTATGTAAGCTTTTAGTGGAAGTGAAACTCTAGTATTCAGAGGCAAAGCTCTTGTCATAGAGGTTAGAAATGAAGGTGCATATAAATTTTAAGTTGGTTTCCTTGTGATTGAAAGGGATAGACTTGTGTTTTTTTAGTTTTAAAGATGGAGAGTAGTTATTTGCATGTGTAGTCATCTATATTTACATGTATAAATATAATAATAAGTTTCCTAAAAAATATTTGTTTAAAGATATTTTTAAAAAACACTGTGCATGTTGATTTGCTTAAAAATTTCATTTATATTTAAAAATATTTTCCTTAAACTCAAAATCAATGAAATGGGTATTTTTGGGTTGGTCAAAAATATGATTGAAATGATCATGAGGCTCTATTGAATTTATTCATTTTGTTTAAAATAAGTATCTTACATGCTATTATTCTCAAAGGAAATGAGTTTCTTGTTTGTTTAAAATCAATATGTGGTAAAGACCAACCACATTATATAATTCATTTTATTTTGTCAATTGCTTAAAAAATGTATCTTACATGCCATTATTTTTCAGAGAAAATGAGTTTCTTATTTATTTAAAATAAGTATGTGGTAAAGACCAACCACATAATACAATTCATTTTATTCTTTTTGCATTGTTTAAAAGAAGTATCTTGCATGCTATTAATTCTTGGAAGGAATTAGTTTCTTGTTTTTTTAGGGTTTAAGGTGGTAAAACTAAAGATTAGCCAAATAATATATTAAATTGAGTAAAAAATTATCACAAAAAGTTAGGATATAAATACATATAGTCTTGCCCTATGGCCCCATAGTTGGTTTATTATTTATACTCCATACCTTGATTTTTTGTCACATTTTTTTCTATACTCAGTTTAATATATTATTTAGTTGGTCTTTACCACATAGTTATTTTAAACAAACAAGAAATTGATTTATTTAAAGATATTTGCTAAAAACATTGTGTATGTTGGTTTTCTTATAAATTTCATGTATATCTAAAAATCTTTTCATTAATCTCAAAATTTGTGAAATGGGTATTTTTGGGTTAGTCATAAATATGGTTGAAATGATTATGAGGCTATGTTCCATTTATTTATTTTGTTTAAAATAAGTATCTTGCATGCCATTATTTCTTAGAGGAAATGAGTTTCTTATTTTTTTATAAGAAGTATGTGGTAAATACCAACCACGTAATATAATTCATTTTGTTCTATGAGTTACTTAAATAAGTATCTTGAATGCCATTATTTCTCAGAGAAAATGAGTTTCTTATTTGTTTAAAATAAGTACGTAGTAAAGACCAACTACATAATATAATTCATTTTTTTCTTTGTGCATTGTTTAAAATAAGTATATTGCATGCCTTTATTTATTAGATGAAATCAGTTTCTTGTTTTTGTAAGGTTTAGGGTGGTAAAACTAAAGACTAACCAAATAATAAATTGAACTGAGCAAAAAATTGTGACAAAAAAATAGGTTATACATACATAGATGTATGTATGTATGTATGAGTTTCTTGTTTATTTAAAATAATTATGTGTTAAATACCAACTACATAATATAATTAATTTTTTTCTTTGTGCATTGTTTAAAAAAGGTATCTTGCATGTTATTATTTCTCAGAGGAAATCAATTTTTTTTTATTTAGGGTTTAGGGTGGTAAAACTAAAGACCAACAAAATAATACATTAAAATGAGTAAAAAATTATGATAAAACATTAGGGTATACATACATACATTCATACATAGTCCTTCCCTATGGCCCCATAGTCAGTTTATTATTTATACTATATACCCTAATTTTTTGTCACGATTTTTGCTATACTTAGTTTTATATATTATTTGGTTAGTATTTACCACAAAGTTCTTTTAAGTAAACAAACAATAGCTTTTCTCTGAGAAATAATGGCATGCAAAATACTTTTATGAAAAATGAGGATGACAACTAAAAAAATATAATTATTACCTTAATTTTATTGTGTCCTCAATATAGTGGTGCCAATTCATTAAAAAATGAGGCAAGATCTAAACGTCAATCCACATAGATTTAATTCCACTTGCACCACATTCAATGCTAGAAATAAAATAAACATCAAGTTTGAAAATTATTTATTATTAAGTTTTTTAGTTATTAAAACCATAAATAAGGAAAAACATGTGGCACCAAAGAATATTCAAAACATTTTCATATTAAAATATGATTCTTATCTTAATCTTATTGTGTCTTATGTGGTCCTTATTATATACATGCATATATATACATATATACGTAGAATTTTTAGACTAACTTATACATGTATCTTATAATTTCCTGGTGAACCAGACCCATACAAACTATAGAATAAGGTTTGCCAAAATGTTTGAAGTGTGAGTTGTGGTCTGTACTCAATTTATACTAAGTACTACACATGATCTTATTGTATTTACTACACAAAAAGAGTCTTGGAGCCCCATGATCATACTATATTTTGTTTTTAAGTGTTTAAGGTAATAATTATATTCTAGTTGGCATTTTTTTTAATTGGAATAAAAAATTATTTGAAAGGCCAATATGGATGTGGTTAATACATTTTGGCAAACCTTATTATATAGTTTATAATTTTAAAACTATGAAAATGTTTTGAATATTTTTTCAATTATGTCATCCTTAGTTTTCATAGTTGTCAAAGAGTATAAATAATAAACCAACTATGCTGAAGAATATTCAAAATATTTTCATAGTTTTAAAATGAAAAAGTATATAATAAGTTCCACTAAAATGTCTTAACCATGTACATATTGACCTTTCATATTTTTTAATCTCAATTTTAAAATCCTAAATCTTAAACCAAAATGTAAATATTACCTTGAGTTTATTATGTTCTAAGTGGCCCTTCACACACACACACACACACACACACACACACACACACACACACACACACGCACACACACACACACACACACACACACACAAATTGAACATCAGGGGTTTTATTTATTTTATTATGTCTTATTTACAATTTTCTTGAAAGTGGCATGAGGATTGTGAAATAATAATGCATGGTTTTCTTAGGCTGGTAGTTGTTATTTTAGTATGGTTGTTAAAAGTATGGAATGATTAATTTTTATACATAATTATGGTTATATAAGTATTATTTTAATTTTCTTACAAATTGAATAATTTGATGCATTTTATTGTTAAGATAATAAAAATTAGAAAGTATTTGAGCTTAGTTGAATAAAATGCTTGTTTTAGTATATTTTATTAGATGTCAAGATGGAATCTAGGTTCAAATGATTTAGGTAGAGATATTTGGGTTTGTGATGATGATCAACATAGTGAGGCTACTCTTTCATGAGGTAGTTCTCAAGGTGGTCAATTCTTTCATGGTGTGCAGGGATGCTAACAAATTTTTTAGGCCATTTAACTCGAAAACTCATATTTTTGTGCATTTTCATGCTAATGACCCCACATTTTGGAATGTTATCAACTCTTTTCCTACTAAATCTTTCAATTTCCATGAAAATAGTGGATGGAGGGGAACACATTAGAGGAATCATCCTCATGGACGAGGCATTTCAAATGAGCCCCCTCAACACATGTATGTTTATGCTACCATTCATCCTAATAAAAAAAATGTTCCATTTCCCAAGCCACCTTAACATGATAATATTATTGAATTAACTATAAAATTTCATCCCAATGAAATTATTCCACTTAACCCTAATATTCCACCCCTTGAGCCTGAAAAACCTACTTCTTCTAGCAGGAAACATGCTAGCAGTCTTGCGACACAAACTATAGAGGTTAGAATGTTAAAAAAGGTTAAGTTAGAGGTAAATGATTCTGAAGGGCCCTCAACCTACTTGATGGAACTTCCCACTACTTCTATGGAGTATACTAAGTACTTAACTAATAGGTTTCCTCTTTAATAGATTAGGTTTTTGATACAAATTCTGATTGTAACTTAAATTCTTGTGTTTAAATTTTCATTGATACTTGGTATTAAATATTATCTTCATGTATTTAAGTATGTTGATATTATTTCTGGTGGGTTTGATATATACATGGTAGTATTTTATTTCCTACATAAAAGTATGTTTGAATGGTTTACTCTTTACTAAATAATTATGGAAACACACACGTATTTTAATGTTTTATTAATTTTTTAAAGTTATTTCTATATATTGATTATGTTTTGCCTTGCCAAAATTAGTAAATAAATGTATGTAAAATGATCTAGATTCAATATGATCTTGAGGGAGAGGTTGAAAATAATAATTTTTTTATTATCCTTCGTGTCCCAAAATTATGGTTTTCAAGGGCTCTTTTTGTGCTGTGCATATAGTAAGATCATGCGTAATACTTAGTATACATTGAGTACAGACCTATGTAAGCCTTTCAAAATACTAATCTAATATATATATATATATATATATATATATATATATATATATATATATATATAAGAGACTAATCTATAAGTATACATTGAGTTTTTTTCTCTCTTGGTTATTTTTATAATATTTCTTTTTCCCTATTTTCAACTATAGAGATATAAAAGGGATATCAAGAGATTGATAAAACACTTTGATAAAATAAAAAATATTTCCTTATAGATATTGTCTCTTGTATAAGCTTTACTCTATTGGATAAGTTAGATTATATTATTTAAAATCTGACCACATATACATATATTCGATAAGTGAGATATAAACTATATAATAGGGTCTACCAAAATGTATTAACCATATCCATAATCAATAATGGTCTTTCAAATATTTTTTATTTCAATTAACAAACCATGACAGCTAAAATATTATTATTACCTTAAACTAGTTATGGGGCCATAGAGTTAGACAACTATGAAAAGAGATGATGGCAAGATAATATATTTAAAGAAATGTTTTTAAAGGAACTTATCATTATATTTATTCATTTAAAGACAAATTAATATGCATTCAAAAAAATTCTCTCAATATTCTATTTATTTAAGAGAACATGTCTATAACAGTTGTAAACTCTATTATAGAGATCCATATGTATTCAAGCATAAATAAGTTTCAAATACATATGTGATAGTTTATTGATTTTATAGTCATTGATGAAATCTATTGGCATAAGTAAATATTTGGTAGTCAAAATATTAGGATGAGAGGTTAAAAATAAAGGTGCAAATAATTCTTAAGTTGGTTTCCTTTTGATTGCAAGGTATGGATTTATATTTCTTTTATTCTAAAGACTGAGAGAAGTTATTTGCATGCACAGTCATCTATCTTAAAATGAATAAATATAATGATAATGTCTTGACCATATCAATAATAAATAATGATAAGGTTTGACAAAATATCTTAACCATATCCATAATTAATAATGGCCTTTTAAATATTTTTTTATTTCAATTAACAAACTATGCCAACCAAAATATAATTATTACCTTAAGATTATTGTGTCCTAAGTCACAAGTGGTCCTTAACACATTGATAAAACTAATTAAAATAAACATTATCTTCATTTTATATGGTTTTAATGAATAAAAAACTTAATAATAAATAATTTTTAAACCTAATATTTATTTTATTTCTAGAATTGAATGCAGTGCATGTGGAATTAAAGATATGGGGATCGCGGTTTAGATTTTTCCCCATTTCTTAGTGAATTGGCACTGACATATTGAGGGTCTCCAAGGAAAAATTTAATGTTGGTCTAATATGTCACCTGTAGATTAATAGAAATTTATCGAATACATACGTGATGGTTTTCTTGATTCTTCTAGTCATTTATGCAAGCTATTGGTATAAGTGAAGTTATTGGTCCAATATAGATACTTACAATTCATTACACTATATATACATGAAATAATTTTTTTATAAAATAACAAGGAAATAACACAATAAACTTATGTATCTCTTTAATAGAGTTTATAAATATTATAGGCATGTTCTCTTAATCAAATAGAACACAAAAATATACCTACTTGGTATAAAACAACAAGGGAACACCATAATATACTTATGCATCTCTATAATAGAGTTTAAAATTGTTATAAACATGTTTTATTAATCAAACAAAAACAAAAATAAATAAATTACCTCTTAATCATTTATATACTCTACATTATCTTCAATAAGGTTTATCAAAACCCTAATAAATAAATCTCAAAATTGATCACAAAATTTGTTGTCCTTCCTCAATCAACCTTGGATTTTAGATGCCTAAATTTCAAATTTCAACATGCCAATTTTTTTCATTTCATTCTTGATAATTATTATTTACATTTTCTTCAAAAGTTTTTGGACTCAGATCTAGTGTTGTAGAACTGTAGTGTGTTTTAAGCATTATTAGTCAATCCTCTTCTTTTAGATGTTGACTATTGAATTGTTAGAGTTCTATCAAATAGAAAATTAAGGACATTGTATCTAGTTGTATAGATCCTCAAGTAAGTTTCCAATTTTTGTCAAGTTTGTTTATTAAATTTGAATTTAAAAATGACAATGCGTTAAAAATTCTCTCATCTTCCATTGAGTCCAAAATTATTGTTTGGCATAAATTAGTAATATTAAAATATTTTGAGATACCATCACATGGTATTTCACTCAAACTTTAAGTAGTCCATAGTCTAGTGATAGAGCCATCTTTGAAATAATGGTCCAAAACTTGTGTAAAATCAAATAGATCACTCCCTTAACTTTGGAAAATGTAAAATGCCTTCAAGTTGTTCACCATTTAATTCTACACTCTTGTAGAAGTGTTGGGCCAAGGTTCTAATTTATATTGATGTGGAGATTTTGCCAAAAATTTACCAATGAAATTATAACTAAAATCTAGGATTCATCAATATTTTATAGTAAACTTTTACGAGTCCCTTCTTAAAATTATCCTTGAATACAATCCAAGATAATATAACTTCAAGGATGTCTAAACTAATTTAATCTTCAAATTAAATCCAATAATAATCTCAATTATTTGAACTTAGATAAAACATATTCAACAAGTGTAGTAACAAATTTGTTTCTCATGAGCATTTAAAATCTTACAATGATGAAGTCTAAAATAGAAAACAACTCATGAAATTCAAATTGATTTAAATAATTATGATGATGACTAATTTTAAAACTTAGTTTTATGGTTGTAGTGTGCCAAAATAATTAAATAACATCAGCTTATCAATAGTTTCTTAACATGCCATAAAGTGAATTTGATTGTTGGAAACTACTCTCATATGTAGTGCCTTCTAGGATTAAAAAATTACTTAGAATTTATGTTGCAAGAGTGCTGGTATATCAATATAAAATTTATAAATACTCATATATAATAACTTGAATTTAGTATGCAATTACATCCATTCATCATGTAATTACAAGTTTTATGCTTATATGTAAGCAATAACTCAATCTTATAGATTAGTTCATGAACTATAAAATCAAAATTTTAACCACTAATAATTAATTTACACATGAAATTTTAACATAATAAAAACCACATCCATTTGAATGTAAATAATAACTCAATGGCAAATAGTTCACCCTTATATCTACTTGTAGGTATACAACCTTCTACATAATCTTAGCAATCTGAATCACTTAAATAAATAACATAAAAATTGCTTAAGTAATCAAATGAACAACAATATTAATTAGTCATGTTTCTATTTTTGACATTAACCCAAGTATTATTTTTCATTTACAAAACATGATATAATAACAATATATGATAAAAGGATTAAACAATTCAATGAGTCATCTGATTAAACAAATAACCAACTGAGCAACATAATTTATCCACATGATCTATCCTAACCCAAAAAATCCTATGAGCTTCATAATTAATGGCCCTTACCACCCCCAACCATTGGTTGGGAGGTGGAGTCCAATTTTTAGGTCTTTGGGAAAAGAGTATGAGCAATAAGGGATAAAATTCATCACTATGTTTACATCAGTTTCTTCAACCAACAATCATTCTATAACTAAAAAATATAGTAAAACATTGACAATCATACAATGATTGGAAACCTTTATTTTTACTTTGAAGGTTTATAGGTATTAACTATAATTTTAATTGAACTTAGTGAATCTTCATCATAAGTTCCATGTATACCATAGTTTCAACATATAAATCCATCACTTCAAGTGATACAAAATCATCTACTACAACCAATAATAAATAAGAAACATCCACATAATGAATGCATTTGAAAATAGATAAACATGACACCAATGATTTAGACATCTTTCCCATTTTCCAATTAGTCAGCTATAATAGGTGATGAAATCACTATATCTGACCCTTATATGGCTAGGTCAATCATTTTGAAAAAGTATTGCTGTAAAATAATACCAAATAAAACTACAAAGGTTTTAAACAAGAATCAAGATTATAACAATAAACCCTATTTTTATAAACACTAGGTTAATGTTCATTCAACAAAATGTAGTTTAATCATGCCAAAAATGGAGAACCAATAGGTAAATGAAATCCCAAAGCACATACTTAGCCTAGCCACTTCTATAGGTAAGGATAAAAATAATGGAAATCCTAAAATATTTCTAGTGATGGTGAGTAAAACCCAACACAAAATAAATGTTTTATTCAATAAATAAAATTCCAAGATGCTATTCTAACTAGTTTTTCTAACTGGTAATAAAAATAAAAAATCATCCTTTTAAGGCAACCTCTTCAATACAGTCAAACTACCCAAAACCCCCAAAATGGAAATGTAAAAATAGAATTATATACATAGATATTATACCCCATGGACAAGTAAACAAGTCAATACACATTAAATCTAAGAATTTTAATATAATCAAGAGAGAGAATGAATGGAAGATTTTTATGGGTTTTAAAATGGATATTTCAATTTCAAATTTAAAAACCTACAATTTTAAAATAGCTATAACCCAGCTAAAGAAACCCATTATAAAAAAGAGATGTATATCAATTTAAATCAATTATATAACCTTTACAAGTTTATCAAGAAGTCTTTTAACTTCCTTATGAACTTACAAATAATTATTTTATTGTTTGAATCTAAAAATGAAATCAAACATTCACAAATAAAGTATACATCACTTACTTGGTTTGCTGCCCACACAGGTGGATAAAAATTATATAAACTTACTTACTTTCCAATATTATTGTCTTCTCCAAGTGCCATGACTAGCCTATTTTATAGCCACAGTGTAATCAGGTCATTCTCCCTCTTTCATTACTTCCTCCTACTACCATTTCCCTCATAGGGTTTCTCTCTTCTCTCCCCAATCTTCTACACAATATTTCTCCATATTCTCCCACACCTCTCCTCAACAACCCCCTAAATAAAATATTTTGGTAACTGACCCAATCTTTCCCCAAATGTGCCAACTCAAAGGATGAAATGATTAACTCCTTATAAACAAAAATTAAGTAATAATAGCTTTTGTTTGGGATTCAAAACCCCACAACCCCCATCCAATTGTCATTATTAAAAATAAATAAATATTTGATTCATTTTTAAATATAATGCCATGATAAGTTCATGACCCCATCATGGGTCAAAAGACCACAAATAAAAACATTAAACCCCATTTTCCACCATGTTTAATACATTAAGGCTTTAAAATTTAAAAAAAAAAGTCCTTATTTATGCATGCCAAACATTATGAATCTTATAAGCTTTTATATCCATCCAAATGTAATATTATGGATTGGGAATAATTATAGGCTTGTGTTGCTCAATATTGTAACTCAATGGGCCTACCTTTAATTTTAAAAATTAAAAGAAACATTATGGGCATAATTGGCTATAAGTCAATTATGGCGTATAAACAACAAATGTAAATGATTATGCACAACACAATATAAGATAATAATACCAAAGGTCTAACAAGATTAAATAAAAATATAATAACATAATAAAATTAATCAATTGACTAATTTCAAGTGGTCAAATGTAGGATGATAAAATAATAAAGGCATGAAATAACTCAAAAAAATAGAAAGGTTGAGAACATGATTAAAAAAAAAGAATAATAACACAAGATGATAAAAGTGATGGAATAACAAAATTGACAACTATTGCTTAGTGACTAATGGCTAATGAAAAATATCCATTTTACCTATGTCAGGATTACCCGACTACTCACTACCCTTATCAATTATCCCCTGACTACCAGAGTCCACCACCAAACTAGCTCATACACCTATACCTATACCCATAAATAGGCATCAACATCACCTATATAATATGATAATATAACTAGACTAAATAGTATAAGTACATAAACTAAATGTTGTAACTAAATTAGCATATTTTAAAAATAAAATACAGATGTAGTAATTAGTCCAATGTCAACAATATCCAACTAAACATGATCTAAATTAGATTTTGACATTACTAATGTAATACCAACAAAATAATTTCTCAAAAAGTACATCTAAATAGTATAAAAGCATGTTGAAAATATATATCAGTCCATGAAAATAGGGCATACAAGCTAGATTATAACACTCATATATAGTTTCAAAGGGTTTCACAAGACGTACAAGTAATCCAACATCTCCCCTTGAACTATTGATGTTTGGATGATGAATGATGGATGATGAGGTTTATTGAAGTTTTACATTAAGATTTAAACAACACTTCATTGTCACTCAAAATATTGTAGAGAATGGAAGGTGGTCCTTCTATTTATATATTTCCAAGATCAATTGTGACCATTGATTTTAGATAGAGACCAATAGTGGGGAATCAATTTGAAAATGGGAGATAAGAATTAAATTTTATGACATGGAGTTTGTAAGAACATGTAATAATATTTACTCATAAAATTTTGGAGTGTGTAAGTGGATATCATAGACATTTTTTGAATACTTTTCACATTGAATTCAATATTCCTTGAGCAGGACATTTTGATTTTTGGAATATGATTTTTTTATTTCCAAGTGGGTGACTGATGTAGGAAATTATGGTTGATTGAATTTTATTAAATATGATATGTGCATTCCATGTAATTTTCCATTAATGATTGTTTAATTAGATAATAAAAGTAAATTAACTAATAAAATATGATTAGGATGATGTGGTAACCTTTGTAATTTTCCCTCTTGATTGATCATTTAATTTAACTGAACTATTTTAGTATTATCAAGTCAACCAATTGATTCAGATTATTATTTTTAATTTTGATGTCATGATGTGGTGCATTTTCCAAATTAAGGATACATTGTCATGATATAAGATAAAATCGATAATTATCTTAATGATTTTAGGTGTTAAAAATATTTAGGGTTGAATCACTCATTGATGTGATAAATTAACTTGACGATCATTGATGATACAAAAGTAGAAGAAATAAAGTGTCTAAAATAGAAATAAATCAAATATATTATATTAGCTAAATTCAAATGTGAGAATTTTTTTAATCTAAATATTTAATATATTTATTTTATTATCTAAAATAAATTGACATGTTATTTTTTTTAAATTTTTTACATTAAAAAATAAATCTAAAAACTCAAACATATGTTTGATTTTTTTCCTTTCTTAAAACTTATATTGTTTTATTTCTTTTGTTTTTTCTTACTTATATTATTTTATTTGTATACAATCAAACTAAACTAATTTTAAAATATATGATTGTTTTTTTATAAAATTTATGTAATTAAAGTAAATAAACTCTTACATAAATATAAGAACACTAATATTTAATTATCTATAAATTAATTATTTGATTAAATAAGTACAAGTCTTATAAAATCTAGTAATCAATAAGAAATGTTATTTTAAAATTAGGTTATTATCTTAACATTTTATTATATAACTAACATAATATTTATCCTTAAATTTTAAAATATGGAGATTTAGGCTATGAAGAAAGTATATTATAATTTGAGGAAAATACTATAAATATTCATACTTTAACTCTTATAATTGAATAGGAGAGTGACAATTATGAAAATACACATCAGTAAAAGACATCTATTGTCTATACGTAAATCAATAATGATACAGATAAAACTCATCTAGAATTAATTAAAAAAGAGAGTGAAATTTATGTAAATATACAACTTTCAAAGACATATTGTGGATATGGAGAGAAATGATGATCTAGATAAAATTAATCCACAATTACCACACCCGAAAAAATCTGTGAAGTATAATATGTTATCAATTATAATGTTTTCATGAGGTATTTTTTTTTTAAATATAATAATATTATCAAATATAAAATAAATATATATTTGTCATGTAAATTAAATGGGAAATTTAAGAAAGAAAGGGGAAAAATTAAGTTTTAATACTAAACATGACTGGATTTATTATTTTTCATCAGTATAAATTAATATATAAAAATTATTTTATTTCTAAGAAGTTTAGGGTAGTGGATTTTAAAAAAAATATAATTGTCCCATGTGATCATATGGTCCATGATGTTACAAAAAATATTGGAGAAATTAATTGATGAGGTAAATAAGGGTTTTAATAAATATTTAACATTTTTTAGAATGGATTCGATATGATTATGATAATAGTCACAATAAAAAATATCCAAAGAGCCCTTTAAATAAATTATACTTTAAATTTATTTCAAAAGTTTATGAAAAACATCAAGATATTTAAGACAATACATATACAATAATTATTAACAATCCTATCCAAAATTGTAAGGATGGTGATGCAAATAATTGAATAATTTTAAGTGAGTTCATAAAGTCCAAAGATAATTTATTGTTGATAAATTATTTATTATCACATTTATAAAATTTATAGATAATATATCATGTAAATAACTTTCATATCTACACTTATAAATCTTTTAAATAGATTTTACTATTTAATATGGAGAGGGAAAATAATATGACTAGGTAACTATTCATTATTTTTATAGATGAATTGTTATCAATTTCTTATGAAGGTCCAAAGGACGAAAATTTATTAAAAGACATAAAAATTATTTAATTTATAATATAACATCTTCTCTATCATAATTCAAAGGAGATACTTGATGGAACTCTTGTGTAATTTATAGATTTAAGTCTATGATCATCAATTGAAAAGGAACACTAAAAATTATTTAATTATCTCATTAAACTCAACATTGATAAGTTAATTTTTTTTACGTCAAACTCATGTATTAATCAATATGGTTGTAACAAACATAGAGAAGTATTAAGCAAATACACACAATACACAAAACCATTAGACTCAATCATATATAGCTTCACTTATGGAGATGAATATGAAGGTCTATATAGATTACAATGGATTATATTACAATACATAATCCTTTCTAATAATTATAGATCACCTAAAAAATATGATAATAATTGGAACATAAATATTGAACAATTGTATATAACCAATTTAAAAATATAATTAGATATTTAGTTGATAACTAATTTATGCTATATTTTATATAACATTAAAACATAAATATTATATGGTTCATTTATCATTGAATGAAATTACAAGCACACCTATGAATTTTAATGTTTAATATTCTTTTATTTTCTAAGTATGCTAGATGATGGTAATTTTTACCTATAAAAATGTCTTACATTGTGAATTTGATAAGGGAAAATAGACCTCCATGTAGAGATGCACATTCAAAGTTGTGAATTGATGTTATTGACAATTTGGTTTCTTTTCATTTTATACATGTTGGTTTCTTTTCATAATACAATGAAAGAATTTATTATGGAACACTATGATGAATATGTGTATAAAATAATAATACCGAAAACTTGGGGTTGATAATATGAAATTTTTATGGCTTTATTTTTATTAAATATGTTGATTTCACTTTATGGATTTGACACAAATCTAATTATTTTAAATTCAATAGAGATTATGGAAATGATTTCAATGATTCACAAGTTGATAACATTATTAGGTTTTTTTTATGAAAATAAAAAACCATTTTGATATTTTATAGAAACACACTAAATATATAAGAGATTATAGATCTAATTTTTAAATTATAAAGAAAATAACTTCAATTTTTCATGAAATGAGTAATTTTTAGAAAAATGAAATTATTATATATTTGAGACTTTATTGAGTGAATGTTTTGTAAAATACTCATTTACATATTATTTATTTTATATTATTTGATAATTAATATATTAATATTATTATATGTAACTTGACAATGGGATAATGGTGCATGATTAGAGGAAAGGGAAGAAAGAATCTATTCGCTGTTAGGGATTATAGTTAGAGATCCTCAAAATCATCTAGTCGAGTTTTGGTAGAGGAGATTTGAGAGTCTCAAAATTGGCTAAGGTCTTTGTCTGGAGTGGGTAAGGAGGATTATCTAGAATTGTGGTAGGATGAGGAATGGGAGGAATCAAAAGAAAGGCAATGGATTT
The DNA here is from genome assembly GCA_037957365.1 of Torreya grandis. Classification (NCBI taxonomy): domain Eukaryota; kingdom Viridiplantae; phylum Streptophyta; class Pinopsida; order Cupressales; family Taxaceae; genus Torreya; species Torreya grandis. The sequence continues at coordinate 254,044 of JARHVA010001032.1, forward strand.
TGGACCTAGAAGTGTTGGTTGTAATAAGATCTAATACACTTTTCTCTTAGGGAAGTTTCTTTGGAGTGAGAGGAAGGGTTCTCGAGTTTTTCTAATACAACTTTGCATATTTTAGCCTCCAAAACTATTTCAAGTATTAATATTGGTGGAGAAAAAAAAATTATGGGAATTTGATGGTGTTTCTCAAGGTATCTCAATCCTTGAAGAGCAAGCCATAATTGGTAAATTTGCTAGAAAATGGCACGTTATTGGGGAAATCAAATCTTGGGTTGAGAAACTATAGGAGAAGGAAGTGGAGGTGAAATTTTTACCCAAGGGCTTCTCCATCACTATTTTTACCAATTTAGAAGCTAAAGAGAAGGTTTTAAATCAACCCTTTTGGTATTTAAGAGAAGTTGGTCTTTGGTTACAAAAATGGCAATCTAATTTTGACCCTTCCTTAGATCAGCAAGGTTGTTATCTAGTGTGGATTAGTTTTTATGGTCTTTCTTGTGAGCATTGGGAGAAGTAATATTTGACTACTCTTGGAAATATTCTTGGGACCTATTTGGAAATAGATCTAATAATGGAAAAAGGAGTCTTGGCCATCTATTCTAGGATTACAGTTTTAAGGAATTTTGACTTGGAGATCCTTAAATTAATTTCCATAAAGTCTCAGGGTTCATCCTAGTCTCAATTAGTTGATGTTAAAAATATCCATTTTAGGTGTTATAAATGTAGGAAAGTAGGGCATTCAAAAAAGGATTGTAAGTTGGATAGAATGAGTTTTATTTTATCTCAAGGTGTTGTTAAGTGGCTTTGAAAACTAGTGGAAAAATATTTGAAAGCCTTTAGGGAGCGTAATGGTGGATTTTTTTGGTCTCTTCAAGCTAAGAGACATTTGGTCCAATCTAAGAAGTCCAGTTGGAAGGGTAGGTTCCAAGAAACTCTAGTGTAAAAAGAAAACACTTTTGACAGTCAACCTTAGAATAAGTCTTGGAAGAAGTGAGGCCAGATTTAATAATTTTAAAGGCTCCATTTATTAAAATTAAATAAACAAAGGATTTATTGGATAAGTCAAAAAAAGGGAAATACATGTATCATGCCTCAATGTTGAAAGGTTGTGAATTCATTAGTGAATAGTCCCAGGTAATAAAAGATTTGATACAGAATACTCCCCAACTGTCTGAAATGGTTTTTAAAAAGAAGAGCCCTTTTTCTAAGCATCTTCCTTTGGTGAAATAATATTTGAGTGGGGAGTTAAGGGTTAAAGAGGAGGAGGAATATTCTGAGGAAGAAATAAATTCAAGGGTAGTTTTGTCTATTTTGTATTCTTAGAGTTTTCTCTTTCATTCAAATTACAATGAAGCAAAGAAGCATGGAAGGAAGTCAACTAAGGAGAAAGTAGCTAGAGAACTTTCAACTGGTTGGTAAGGAACATTGGTAGGTTTTTTGGATGTTAGAAGGAGGGGGGTGTAAATACCCTCTTCCCCTTATGAAGATAATTTCTTGGAATGTTAGGGGCTTGAATGCCCCTAAAAAGAGGTGTTTGGTTAAGCATCTTTTTTGACAAATTAGCCAGATGTTATATTGATTCAAGAATCTAAATTGAGCCCCTCTAAAGATTATACCTTAATGAATATAAGTTGGAAAATATGGAATAGTTATTTTTTTAAAGCATCGAGGGATTCAGGGGGTTTGGTGATCTTATGGTCTCTAGCTAAGGCAACAGTGGATATGCTTGATAATGGTTCAAATCGGCAACTATGCAAAATTTTGAGTTTTTATATGAATATGAGTTTTCTACTATGCAATGTCTATGGTCCTAATGATCAGGCTCAAAAGATTTAATTATGGAATGTTCTTTCTAACATTTTGGAGTCCTTTTAGTGATTGAAGATTATTTTGGGTGTTGATTATAACACCCTAATTTTAATGGAGAAGTTAGGTGGTAGGGTGCCTTTAGTGAGTGCCATTTCTAATTTTGAGGGGTTTGTAGTAAAAAATGAGCTGGTGGATGTTTGACACAAGTAGGGTTATTACACTTGGAATAATAAAATATTTAGGGACCAAAAATTATATAAATATTAGATCATTTCCTTATATCTTCAAATTGGTTCTCTTAAAATTGGATCTTTGAAATCTCTATTCTCCATTTTTTTGGTTCAGATCACCTTTTGATAGATCTATGTATCTCTATTGATAGTCTACCATCTTTTTGTCCCTTTAAATTTGAGATTATGTGGATTTGGGATCCCTCTCTTCATGAAAAAGTTTGGTTGTGGTGGAATAATAGTCTTATTTTCTCTAGATCATCGATGTTTAGGATGGATCAAAAGTTGAAGTATGTATTTATCTTTAGAATACTAATTACTTAAAAAAATAGTTTAGGAAAAAGATCAAGTTGAAGCAGAGATGGAAATATTGAACAATTCTATCATTTGTTTAGGTATGGATTAAAATTCTTATTGGGTTGAAAAAAGGTTGCTTGTAGAATATGAAGAATTGATGTTCCAAGAAGAAATTCATTGGAAAAAAATCAAGAATTGAGTGGCTACGAGAAGGTGATTATAATTCAACATATTTTCAAAAATCTATGAGAATGAAAAGAAACTTTTCTCACATATAAAAAATTATCTCCAATGAAGGAGTTGTGCTAAATTCTCAATCTGAGATTTGTAATGAGGTGGTTTCTTTCTTTCAAAATCTGCTAAATGAAGCCTCAACTTCTGATCTTCAGTATGAGGTTTATAATTTGAGGTATATTTTAAGGGTTTTCACTACTATTTGAAATGACAAACTTCTTTCTCCCTTTACATTAGAGTAAGTTTAGAATGTGATCTTTTCAATGGCTAGAGAAAAAGATCTAGGTCCAGATGGGTTTCTTATGACCTTTTTTCAAGCCTTTTGGGAGATTGCTGGTGAAGATGTGCTCATTATGGTGGAAAATGCAAGGTGTAGGAGGAAAATAATCCCTGATCTAACTATCACATTCATCTCTCTCTTTCCCAAAGGGGAAACATAAGAATATTTTGGTGATTTTTGACATATCTCACTATGTAAGATGGCGTATAATATCATAACTAAATCTATGTCCGTAAGGCTTAGACCTATTATGTATTCCTTGATCTTAAAAGAAAAATCTAGGTTTATTCTTGGAAGGAACATTCAAGATGTTATTGTAATATCTCATGAAATTATTCATTCATTATCTCAAACTCATTAGAAAGGTATGATGCTTAAACTTTACATCATTAAATCTTATGATTAGGTCAATTGGCAATTTTTGATAAAAGTTTTGGAAAAGTTTGGATTTGGTAAAGACTGGTGTGAATGGGTATTTAAATAAATTTTTGGTGCTAAGTTCTATATCTTAGTATATGGTAGTCCAAAATGTTTTTTTGAATCTTCTATGGGTATCCATTAACGAGATCCAATTTCTCCCTTCCTTTTTATTTTATTGGTAGAAGCCCTAAGGACAATTAAACATGCCAAGGGAGTTTCTCAATTATAGGGCATTAAGGTAGAATAAGGATTAAAGCATCTTATTCATCAAATTTTTTATGATGACATGTTCCTCTTCAATCAAGATTTTTTCAAAGAGGCTCAAATTTTTAGGGATATTATCACCAGCTATGAGGAAGCTTCTAGTCAATTGGTGAATCTGAGAAAATCTAAAATATACTTTATCAATTGTTCTAAGTAAGAATAACATGTTATTTGTTTTGTTTTGGGGTTCAATGTAGGGAATCTTCCTTCTAAATATATTGGTGTTACTCTCTTCTCAAGCATAAGAAATAAAATTCATTGGGAGATCTTGATGTTGTCTTTCAAGGCTCATTTGGCATCCTAGCTCATACTAGCAAATAGACTAACCCTTATCAAATCTGTCTTGAGTATTCTTCCTATATATTATATGTCTATGGTCCAAATTCTAAGTCGGTTATCAATTCTCTAAATAAAATCATAAAGGATTTTCTTTGGCAAGGTACTTAGGAGAAAAAGAAGATCCCATTGCTTAAATGGCAAATGGTCTACCAAGTTAAAAATATGGGAAGTGTCAAGATTAAAAGTCTCAACCTTCCAAATCAAGATCTTGGTGTAAAATTGATTTGGAGTTTACTCTCCAAACCTTAATCCCTATGGAGAAGGCTTCTCAGATGTAATTATTTGGATTTGGATAATCCATGGAGTGTTGTATCCATTTCAAATCCTCCAAAAAGTTCCCATGTCTAGAATTTTTTTCTCAAATGTAGACCTATAATTTTGGAGCATGTTTCATGGATCATTTTGGGAATATTATTAGAAAGGTCACAAACCATTATTAGATTTGCCTAATTTGATAGAAACTTATACTCTTATAACTATGGCTTGGGGAGAGTATGTGATCAATTACTTGGAATGATCTCATGAGCTAGGTTTTAATGCCTGGTCTTGGAAAAGTTTTGAGTCATTGGGGGTACTAGAAGATTAGATGGAGAATTTTGATGAGTGATTGGCTTAGCATGAGGTTTTTATCAATAATAAAGAGGATTCATTATTTGGATAGGGGCCAAATTAGGCTCTTCTACTATTAGTTTAGGCTACCAAATGGTAGAAGCTTCTTGCATAGTTATGGTTTTGGTCAAGTTTCTATGTTGGAGCAAAGTAGGCCTTCAAAAATCTAGGGATTTTATTTGGTTGGTTATTCAAGATCACATTCTAACTCAGGATCAACTTTTTAAGATCAATTTCTTGGGCCCTTCTTGGTGTGTCATGTGTAAGATTGTGAAATAATCTACTTGTCATTTATTTTATGATTGCCCCTTTGTAGTTTGGTGTTTGACTTGGTTATGTAGTAAACTAGAATGGTCTTGGGCATGGCATTCATCCTTGTTTAACACTTTTGATTCTTAATTGATTAGGGATGTCAAAAATTCTCTATTTGGTCTTTTTAGGGTCAGTCCAAACATCTTGATTTGGTTTATTTGGAAAGAAAGAAACCAAAGAATTTTTGAAGGTAAAGAAAAATAACTTGTGGTTTTGCTAAGTGAGAATGAAGTAGCAATTTTAGAGGTTATTTTAGCCCATTGTAAGTGTATAAAAGGTAATATTTCATCTTGGGATATGAGGATGTATGCTAAATGAAATTTGATCTTAGCTCCCCCCATTTATAGGTTAATGGTAGTCTCAAAAAAAGGGAAAATAAAGAAGAATGTAGAGTGGCAACCTCCTCCCCCTGGTTGGTTCAAGTTGAATTTGGTAGTGCCTCTAGGGGTAATCCCAGAGCTTCTTGGGTAGGATGCATCATTAGAGATTGCAGTGGATCTATTATAAGGTTCATCTCCAAGAAATTTATGGATGGAACCAATTATGAAGTGGAGAATTAGGCCTTGGTGATTGGACTAGATCTAGCATCCCAGTGTCGTATTGATAAGCTTTATCTTGAAGGTGATTCACAAATTGTTGTTTTTGCTTTACATAAGACTTCAACTTCTTCCTATAATTTTAAGAGCATTCTCTCTAAATCTTGGGAGAGTTTAGCTAGGTTTGAAGTCTAAGACATTCTTCATTATTATAGGGAGGCCAATTCTATGGTCAATTTTATAGCTAACTATGGTATAGATAAAAAAGAATCTCTTATAGTTGATAATCAAAGATATGCATTAGAAGAATTTGAAGGTATCTCAAATATTAATCTAGGATCCTAATTGGGGTGATGTTTCTTTTTTGTTCCTTTTTATTTTCCCCATTCTTTCTTGGCATGAAGTTGGTAGAATGGGTCATTAATGAAGGGATGATTATCCTTATTAATGGTTGGTGTCTTCACAAGGATTTTATCCCTTCATCTTATGACTAAATATTATTTTTTTCCTATGTGTATTCCTCTTTATTTTCTATAGCAGAGGTGGTAGGGATGGAGAGGTCTATTACAATGGCTCTTGGGGTTCTAGTGGTGGTCAAAGGTAGTGAAGTCCAAGAAATGGCATCCAATGGTGGATCTTATAGAGCTCATCTTAAGAAAATTTTCTAGGCTCCATCAAAAAAATTTGCAGGCTATTCTTTTTTACATTGGGGGAAGAATATCTAGTGGAAAGTTCATTGAGAAGAGTTAATTCAAAAGTAGTGACTCTTTTTACATCAAATGTGTTAGTGTTAGTTCAAGACAAGGATAGGGTTACCAAGGTTCTTGAATTCATTTTAGCCCTAGTGCATAAAAAGGGTTTACTAGAAAGCTTGGAAAATTTTAATGCCAACCCTTTTCTAGCAATAATGGTTTTGGGTACATCCTGATTTCTATCTTTAGGGCCCTAAAAACTTATTTATAGCCATGTTAGGCTTTGTGAAATAATTTTAGGGTAAGCTTTAACATCTCCCTTTGGTTGGTGGTTAGTTTATATCTCCCCCACCCCTAGCTTAAATTCAGAGCCCCATAATAGAGTTTTAATTTTAGAAATAATCTAGACACTACAAGGAACGAGTGGATGCTATGTCATTTTTATGTCATCTAGTAGATAAATCTTGTGGAGTGGTTTTCCCTAGATAGCTTGAACACCTCATTGAGCAATCTCTATAGAAATACATAGATGACTAACCAGTAACCATAGAGATGTATCGATTGGTAGTTTGAAGGGTAGGCTGCATCAAGTTTTGGCAAGTAGGGAGTGTGTAATGGTAGTAGGGTATAACTTGGTTTTCAAGGTTAGGTTGAAAGATGTTTCAAAATGAAGTGCTTGGTTTGGTTTTTTGACTTCATGTTCATTTTTTATCTTGTTGTTATTTCAGTGGCTATATTATAGGGCCTATATATATGGTGTTATTTTTGTATTTTGGCAGACTCACCACTTGGTTGGCTTTGTGTCTCCCTGGTACCTCAATTTTGCTTTTAAAATATTTGAAGTCTAATTTTTTTATAAAGACTTTACATTTTTAATATAGGGTAAGAAACCATAGAACCCTCATAATTGTTTAATATATATATATATATATTAATACTATTTAATAATATTATATTATTTCAAAAATTAATTAATTTTATTTTATCAATAATTATTAATATTTATTAATTAATTTAATTAAATACTTATAAATTTTAAAAAATATATATCATTTCTTATTAAAATATTTAGTTAATTGGTTATAATCTTACCAATCACCTATATATCATAAGTCCCATTTATTTGTAATAAATGCCATTTTTTGAATTGAGCCCCATTTATTTGAAATTAAATAATTTGGACTTATATAAATCCATTTTTTTGAAAAGCTCCTTTATTGGCATTACAAGCTTTGGAATTATCATAAAAAATATTGGTATCATAGTCATTTTTAATACATATATATTAATCATTCACATTTGAATATGCATTATCAACAACAAGAGTATGATTATGAATTTCATTAAAATATGAAATTTTATTTTTCAAACAAAAATGACTTTCAAGTAAAGGAATATGAATCAAACCAATATTTACACCTCTCAATGTACCACTTCACCTAGTAGGGATTGTAGATATAACTTTATTAATTGGTATAAGATGTAGATATATACAACATGAAATAATCTAAGGTTAATGATATTAAAATAATAAATAAAAAACATGGGTAATTAAAATTCAAAACAATCGCAGCATCAAAACTTAGAGGGAAAGAGAGAATAAATCCCTAAGTTTGATATATTTTAAAGTATATGGGTTCACCAAAATATTTTAAAAAAATAGCACACAAGTGTTAAAAAAACTACACAAATTAACTAAAACAATTATAGAATGGAGATATAAGATAAATAAAATAAATCATACTTTCCCTTGTGTTGATATGATATGTATTTTGAGCAATTGATTATTGAAATATCAAAATAGGGGTAAAGAGAGATGCATGTTTGAATATAACTTACTCAAGTTTTTTAAAATATTGATGATGATATAAAATAGAATTCATAACTATGAAAAAATAATCCCAGAGATTAGACTATATTTTTTGATAATGAATAATTTCATATGACACTAAAAATAGTTGACCAATTTTGGCTACCATATAAAAAAATAGTTTTAACCATGTTTAGAAACCATCTATGAATATGGTTTTGTTATGCATTTATATTTAATATAATCATTTGTAAAAAAAAAAGGTATATAATAATGTATTTGCTAATAAAAATGAAGGTGGCTGGTTATTTTAATCTTATATCTTTTTATTTAACCCTACATTTTCATAATATATAAATAGTCAACTACATATCTCAAATTAGGATTCATGTAGTTATATGTATCAAATATACCCAACCCAAGTGATAAAAATCACTTCATATTATCTCCCTATGATAATTTAATACTATATTTTTCTTAATGAAATCTTATTTTGGTGTAGATATAAATCTATTTGACTTCAATAGATGATGAGAGAAGAATATGTTCAATGGCAAGATCTTTGACAAGTGTATAATAGTTAGACTCAATATGCATCTAAATAACTTATAATATAGTATATTCTTAACTATCATTATGTTATTATAAATGTCTTAGATCACATATGGATAAATAGGCTCCATTGATATCAAAATTGGACACATTCATCTGTAGACAAATCATATAAAATATCGAAAGCCAAAAATCAAGGAATTATAAATCAACACATCATGTAAAAATTGAATCATAAGGTATATGGCACTTATATAAAATATCATAAATGGTTATAAAACTTTCATCTATCACAAAAAATGGTCAAACAAAAAATATACCATAAAACAAATACCAAGTTGAATGGAAGGATGATAAAATGGAGCCTAAAGTAGAAAAATTGATAGATCTAAAAGTGTTCACAATAAAATGGGAAAAGTTTAATTTTAATTGATATTTTATTGAAATAAATAATAATGGTAAAAATAACCAAATTTAACAATGCATGATAAAGATACCATAATTATATGAATTATATCAAAATTAGGTTAATATTAAAAATTATATAAAAAATACAACTACATCTAAACCAATAATAAGTTTTCAAAATAAAATTTTCATATAGACTCATCATTGTATAGCTAACATATCATATATTAGAGATATATAATCACCAAGACACTTCACCTCTAACCACATAACCTTATGAATCCCTGTAAATCTCCCAAATAGGAGTGGCCTTACCCTTTAATAAAAATGAAAGATAATTAAAAAAAAGGGGGAGAGAATCAAAAAAACCATGAGTTAATAAAATAATAATCATATTCATAATTGTATTCAATTAAATTAAATAAAAAATACAAAACAAATCATCATCATAATATACAAACAATCCATGATGTATAATTTTAATTAGATAATAAAATTAAAAGGACAAATTATGACATATTCATTGCATTGAACAAAGACTTAGAAAATGTGAACCACAAAACCCATTCCAATAAACCTATTAATAAAATGGTTTTTTAAATATATTATTGAAATTATTCATATTTCTAAGTCCTCTTAGAAATCATGCAGAACAATCTCATCTCTAGTCTACAAAGTAATTTTTATGCATTACACTTTATACACAAAACAAATCCACATATAACAACATATTATTGCTATAAATTATTAATAATAATTTTATTATTGTAATACCATCATATCTAAAGGTCAATTAAAGTCATGCTTAGTCAAGGATTTTATTTAGGTACCTCATGTACATTATCATATCACACCCATTGTCGACATACACCACTATCAAACTCATAGAAGCAATGTTAGTATAAACAAAATTTGGAATTTGGGTTGATTAGATCAGGAGAGTAAAGAGTTAATTATGTGAGAGTATGAAGTTTTAAATTTTTTCAAGAGGAATCTCCATAGAGTTATTTTACCAATTATTAAAAAGCTTGATTTAATGTTTGTGTTTAGTTAAGATTTTTTGGTGTGTGATTTATGATAATTATAGGCATTCTCAAGTATTTTAGGTATTACAAACTTTGGTTTGAAGTCTTTAAACATATTAACATAATTTTAGAGTCATTATTTGTTTTTTGGTTTTATTTTAAAAATTTGATGCAATATTTATATATTCATATTTTATTAAATTAATTAAAGTAGAATTAACTATGTGATATTATACTCCATATTTGTGATGTTATTATAGTTTTCATTTTATATTTTTATCACTACCTCATACATATATGCATACATACATGCACACACACATATATGTTGTGTGTGTGTGTGTGTGTGTGTGTGTGTGTGTGTGTGTGTGTGTGTGTGTGTGTGTGTGTGTGTGTGTGTGTGTGTGTGTGTGCGTATGTGTGTGTGTGTACATACATAAAAAAACACATTTATGAGTTTGTATATTGTCTCATTAGTTTAAGATAATATGGAAAACAAAAATAAAAACTCCATATTTTTTTCACTCATTTTTAGCAAATATGATCTAAATCACTCAATAAAATACATAATTACACATTATTTAGACACTATGGATACATGTTAAATTAAATATAGTAAATCATGTGATTCAATACTTATTTATAAACATGGTACACATCCACTTGATGTGCATTTAGACTATGACATAATAGATCCTGAGTTACCTTTAGAATCTGAAGTACTTATTGTTGCACACCCCAATTCAGATACACCTGCATATGTACTTAGCTCATTCTATAATCACATCATTTATTTTGGATCCCACATTATCCACTCTATGGATCACCTTGGAATAAGTATTGGTAAATACTCACAAAGCATTGTTTCTCTTATCTATCCTAGTGACTAGACTACTCGCCAATAAATTAGATATGAAGAAAGTGTTTCACCTTTATTGGGATCAATTCATGCAAGCTCAAATATATATTTTTTGAAATAAATTATTCATGAGTAAATTAATTTATTCATGAGTTTTAATCAAAATTAAATCATGTATGAGATCCCTTATATTACTTCTATCAAGCATAACCATCCCAACATTTCCTTGTATGCTCCATTTGTGCACATCGTACCAAATCACATGTAGGAATATTATTATAAAATAAATGAAAATTTAGGATGTATTTCATATAAATTTTTAAAATAATTATATTTCTATTTATGATGAATCTAAATTTGTGGTTTATCTACCATTCAGTTGCATTGTTCATACACTTTTCATACTATATAATTGTGCTCCCTTATTTTGAGAAAGTTTATATTTTTGACACTTCACCTTCATAGTATTATCATCTGACATTAAAATATTTTTAATTTATCTATTTTTAAAGTAGTGGATTCAAACCATTTATAAATATATTTTCATCCACTTCACTCATTCAACATAATGGTGAGGTAGGTGCGGTTATGCTACTTTCAGTCAGGCGTTATAAGAAGCTTCATTGTAGAGGAACATACCCAGAATCTACATTGATTATTTTTTTAATTTTATTTTATTTAAATTTAATTAAATCCTTCATATATTAGACACTTCACTTGGTATAATTAATATCTAACATCCCTAGTATTTGTCAATTCTTTAGTGAATGAGTCATGGATTTGGATCATTTGTGTAGTTTTGAGTTCTTCACTAGTTGACCATTTACTTGATTTTTTTTGGATAATCATTCCACCTATTAAATTTTTTAGTGGTGAATTAGACCACCCATTTATATTTTTTTGAATATTTTATCTCATACAAATTTATAAGTCTAATAGACTACTTGGTTTTTGTATTACTTCTTGGGATGCCTTGTATATTTCAACAACTTTGGTCATTAATGCTATTTCTTTATAGTTTTTGAGATATCCTTGTAATATATTTCATTTTTTTAGTATGTACTTATTTTACATGGATACTTTATCAAGTCTAATTTTCAAGACCCATTTTCATGATCTTTTAGACCACCTCTCATCTTTCTTTTATGGAGGATTTTTTCTATGTTCTCCTTTACTTTGTTTTATGATTGACCATTTTTTACATATGTATCTTATCATATCTTATTTTGTAACTCATTTATTTTATACTTTAGAACTTCATAAGTTTAAATTTGGGTAGGGTGTTAGTTAAATGTTTTTATATTCATCTATTATTAATTTTACTTAGGTAGAGTTACCTCTGTGATGTTACAATTCCACTTTTGTGATGTTTCAAATCTACTTTATATTTTATATTTTTAGTAGTACTCCTTATTATAAATATATGATTTTATATATTGTGAAATAAATCTATCAATAAATATATTTACTATTATATTATAATGAGTACATACTAATTAAAGTATCTCAAGTATTCCCCATTTAAAAAATAAATAAATAAATTATTTTTTTCCAAAAGAAAGGTTTGACTAGTGATAAAATTTCCCATCTAAATGCATATAAGAAGGTTTATTGTTTTTTATCAATAATAATAGACAAAATATGATTTGATAAGTGAAACCTAGATTAGAATTAAACTATGTGGCTATGCATGCATTTTATAACATTTTTTTTTAAATATGGAGTCTTATATTTATTTGAAGTTGTGTAATTGTTCATGAATAAAAGAATTAAAATATGCTATATGAGTAGATTGAATAAGATAAAAAATATTATATTATGAATATTTATTAAATCCATTAGTAAATATTATTGAGGAACTTTAGCACATAAATAAGGCATTAATAAAATACTAAGGCATGGGAATTTAATTAAATGTGTGAGAGGCTGCAACAATATATTATTTTGCTTATAAAAATAAAGTTTGGAAAGAGAGGGAGTGGATAAAAATATCTATTCTCAAAAGTGTCTAACTATATTATATTTATAATTATATCACTATAATAATAATCATCAATATTTTTATTTAAGGATACTTCCAAAATTATGCCTATTTATTTTTATTCTAGTGTAAATTTAAACTTGTTAAGGTTGGAAAGGGTAAGAAAAAAATAAAATATCAAATCAAAAAAGAGGTGATGCACTAAAATATATGATTTAATTTTTACTCAAACAAATGAAGGAAAAAAAATGTTGGAAACATATATTAATAATTTATATATTAATTATATGAAAAATTATTTAATTTATACTAAAATCAAGTTGGACATCCACAAACAATTAAAATGAGAAGAGAGAAAACACATCATCTTTATTTTAATGATTCAAAATATTAAAAAATTAAATATGGTTATGAATTAATTTGATATTAAAATGATTAGCAGATTCTGAGTCCATGAATAAACAATTAAGATCCTTCATGGAGAGCCTGGAAAAATAATTAAGCTAATGAACTCATAAAATAGAAAGTCTCTATTTATTTTTAACCAAGAAGAAGAAGAATTGATTATTTTAATTGGGTAATAATATCCATAAATTATAGATTAATAAATGCAAAAAACTATGCTATTGATAAATGTTTCCATTAATTTCTCAAATGACCATTATCTCCATTTTAAAGTCTTTGTTCTTATGAAAAAAAAATCTTGTTAAGAATGTTTTATTGTAATTATTCAAATGTAAAATTCAAAAATAACTAAAGTTAAAACCTCTTAATTTTCATCCTTTAATGATAATTAAATATAAAATATGAGTAAGTACACAAATTTGGGGGATAAAAAGGGGTTTACCCATGGACATGATTTTTTTGAAATTTCAAAAATTTGAACTTATGTAAATAATTTAAGATATCTATACTCCAAATTTAAAGATAGTGTGAGAGCATAAAATATAGTATTTCAAGTCTAGTTTCCAAAACACTAATTTGTTTTATAAATTCTTAAGTATAAATAGGTCAAAAATCTAAAATTTTAAGATGAACTCCAGGTTTTTTAAGAAAATATAATAGAAAGACAGCCATATGGTACACCATTTTTTGAGTAGTGTTTAATATTTTTTGACACTTCAGTGAAAATTTAGATAAGAGTTTATAGTTTATAACCTATATTTTTTCAATGAATACTTTTTTATGAATTTTACAAGTAAATAGATCCTAAAAACTGATAAAAAAAAATGGATAGTCATCCATGTGGCACACCTAACTACGTCAAAAAAATGAAAAATCAATTTTTTTTGAATATGTGTATAATTAAGCCTATTTTATGACCATATAAATTGTGTTTCATTTATATCAACAAAAAATAAATTACATGAACATGTATGTTTGTGGCATATAGTGGCTTAAAAAGGTTTAGTTAGAAATCAATATAGTTTGAAACCTTAAATTAGTCTAAAAATTATAAAAATCATATTTTTAGAAAGAGGAGAGCATGCTCATCACGATGGTATTAATTTTATAAAAATTTTCATTAAAATTTATAGTGTATTTATAAATTAAAGTTGAATTTTATTATTTTTATCATAAATCTCAGACTCAGTTGTAGATTAACAAGTCTAAGCCTTTGGCTCAAGAATCCAAGCCATTATTGAGCCAAAAGGCATGGGATTTGAATCCAAATTCAAATAACACAATCAAATTAATGCATAATATGATTGAATTAATAGATAATGTGATCATGTTATTATAAAATCAATAACATGATCACATTATTAATAACATGATTGCATTATTATAAAAGTAATTACATGATCATGTTATTAATAATTCAAATTACAAGTTTACATTTATATTGTTACATTTATTTCCTTATACTTTAAATTTATTTTTAAAAATAAAATAAATTAGGGTCACTCTACATTTGATAGAGTTGATCTCCATAGTTGCATGTCTTATGATGTGGAAAATAGTTTTTCAAAATCTAATCTGGTCAGTACTTAGGTATTTTCAGGGTCTATGCATTAAACCTATGGATTTTAGTACATTAATTTTACAATTGATATCCATTTTTGTAAACATATAGTCATTTTTTAGGTTTGTGTGCCTTATCAATTTATTTCTAGAATTTATAGGAGTCTGAGGTTTATCAAAATTGACATTTGAAAACTACTCACTTTGAACTTGATCCAAAGTGGTGTGATTGTAGTAGTGTAGGTCATATTATTGACTTGCACACATCAAATGACCACTTTGTGTTAATTTCACTTGTTTATCATCCCTCCCTCATCTTTAATCACTTCTTACTAATCCCTCATTACCCCTAATCACTCTCTCATCATTCCTTATTGTCCTTAATAACTCTCTCATTGACTCTCACTATCCCTAGTCATCTATAATCACTCTTCCATTGACCCTCAATATCCCTCATCATCCCTAATCACTCCATCCCCATCCTTCATCATCCATAATCACTCTTTTCCTTAATTAATTATTCATCCCTTTTCACTCCCTCCTCATCCCTAATCACTCATTCATTAACTATCACCATCCCTCATCATCCCTAGTCACTACCTCCTCATCCTTCATAATCCCTAATCAATATTTCCTCATCCCTCATCATCTCTAATCACTCCCTCATTGACCCTCACCATCCCTCATCACTCCATCATTGACCCTCACCATCCCTCACCATCCTTAATCACTCCCTTATTATCTGATGTAAGTATATACTCTAAAGATATCTTTAATTCTAGTCATATGTTATTTAATTCATTATAATAAAAATTAACTCTTTTCTAGGACTTGTTGTGTTATCAATACCCATTTTTGATAGTCAATTTTATTACTAAATGAATTAGATTATCTTTCAAATTTATAAGTAATATAGTAATAACACAAAATAAAGTCTAAATTTTAGTTCATCGATTTATCTTTGTTGTTTAGCTAACTAGATGAAACTTTATTCAGTTTCACCTTTGGTAGCTTGCTTCAAAAGATAAAAATTAAACAAAAATCTCTTGTATAATTTTCTAATTCTGAGAAGATTTAAATCAAATGCAAATTTATTTAGTGTTTCCCATTATTTTATGACTTTAATCTTGGTTATTTTCACACATGCACTCCTTGTGTGTGTAATGTATCCCAAATATTTTATCTCTTGCATGAAAAATAAACATTTATTCATGTTATCATTAAATATGTTTCTACAAAATGTGAAACACTAGTTCTGCATGGTGTAGATGTTCATCCCATATTTTATAAAGACTAAGATGTCATCAAGGTAGATTAAAAACATGACATAGGTAAAGGGCCTGGGGATGTCATTTAACATCTTAATGAATGAATTTTCTACATGAGTTAACCTAAAATTCATAACCAACTAGTCAATCAATCCTTTATTTTTAAGACTATATTTCAAATATCTAAAGGTTCAACATGAATATGATGATACCCAAACTTAAGATCAATTTTTGAAAATAATTCTACACCATGGATATAGAAAAAAATGCCTTAATATATAAATTATGATAATATTTATTCACTTTAATCTTGTAAATATTTTTTTAATTGATTAACGACTTTGTCACAAACACAATTAGGCTTTAGCAAGGTAAATATTTGTGTCTGATGTGTCCATTATCTATGATTTCATGGATCTAACACTTGATATATTCATTATCTAGAAAATATATATTGTATAAATAGGTTTAAGGTAGAGGTAGTAAAGGGATTAAATCAATAGTATTATTTAGTGTACAGTATGTAGGAACTTAGTTAGGTGATTTGAAGATATCCTTATATTCATCTAGTTTATGGTTTAATTGTTTTATATTTGTTATTGTTGGATAAACCACACTATGATATGGTTACATAAGGATGTTATTACATTTAATTATTACCATAATTATTATACTTCTTAATAGAACTAATAAGTTTATTTCACTTCCTGGCACTAATGACTAAAATATTATGAACTAACTATGATATATGGTATTCAAGATGATGATAATCTATCATAACATTTCAAGGATTTACTTCATATACTACATGTTAATGTTTAATATATGGTTGACCACATGGAAAACATTGCACACCTCTAATGGTGAGATGTCACAAAGGATTTCATCTTTAAAAAGTTTGATTTTGTACACCAAATGACACTATTAGGTGATCCATTTCTCAAGGCCTACACTAGACCATAAACTAGCATATGGTTATGGATGATGTATAAATTTCAAGTTCACTTTTTTAAAATATTATTTAGAATAAATTAAATTATTCTAACTTCCATTGGAAATGATGAAGTGTATTGACTCACCATCGATCTACATTTGTTAATGAAATAATATTTTTAATTCATATAATTTCTTGTTGGGGGAAGTAGAGATATTTTTAGTACCGACCATATCATTGGGTTCATAATATATTATCTACTTATATTTTATAGTGATAGATAACTTGTACCCACTTCTCAAGATGTAAAAGTAGAGAGTTCATAATGTGACACTCTTCATTGGATTGAATATTGAAGCTATGAATTAAGCACCACTTTAGAACCTTGGACTACTTTTTATAATCATTTGAAAATTATTTTCCACTCTTTGGTATGATGACTCAATCAATAGACATACAAATAGAAGGCCTTCAATATAATTATTTGGATCATAAAATGCCCTCATATGGAAAGCAATTTATTGGTTTCAATAAATCACATAGCTTTGTGATACTCATGCATTTACTAATTATTTTTGGTGCTATGGTGGTTTTACTTGCTTCTCTTTTTCTAACAAATTTTCAATTGTGAAATATGTCATTTATAATAGGCCCATATTTTTTCATAGGTGTTAAATTTTTATGTTTCAAATTTACCTCCACATCATTTTGATCACTATGTCTTATATTTTATGCTAGCACCCAATTCTCCACTTATATCTCCTAAAATTGTTAAACCCTTAAAAAATACCACCATCAAGGTATTGGATGGAGTGATTAAGGATGAGGAGGGATGAGGAGGAATTGAGTAGAGATAATGAGGGAGTCAATGGGGATGATGAGGGATGTGAGGGTCAATTAAGGGGTGATTAGAGAGGATGAAAAAATGATTAGGGATGATGAGAAATGGTGAGGGTTAATGAAAGAGTGACTAGGGGTGATGAGAGATGAGGAATTAGTGATTAGAAATGATGAGGTATGATGAAGCAGTGATTAAGGATGATGAGGTATGATGAATCAGTGATTAGGGATGATGAGGGATGGTGAGGGTAAATTATGGAGTGATTAGGGATGATGAGGGAGTGATAATAAATGATGAGAAATGGTGAGGGTCAATAAGGGAGTGATTAGGGATGATGAGGGATTGTGAAAGCTAATGAGGTAGTGATTAGGGATGATGAGGGAGTGATTAAATATGATGATATTTAATGAGGGAGTGATGAGGGATGATGAGTTATGAGGAGTGAGTGATTAGAGATGATGAGGGATAGTGAGGGTCAATGAGGGAGTAATCAAGGATGATGAAGTGATCAAAGATGACTAGGGATGGTGAGGGTCAATGAGGGAGTAATTAGGGATAAAGAGGAATGATGAGAGAGTGATTAGGGGTGATGAGACATGAGTAGGAAGTGATTAGGGATGAGGGAGGGATGATGAATAAGTGAAATTAACACAGAGTGGTCATTTGATGTGTGTAGGTCATCAATGTGACCTATGCTACAATAATCACACCACTTTGCATCAATTTCAAAGTGAGTGGTTTACAAACTTCAATTTTGACAAATATAGGACTCCTAAAAATGTGAAAGGCACAAAAACCTAAAAATTGATTATATGTTTACCAAAAATGGACATCAATTGCAAAAATTATGTCCTAAAATCCCTAAGTTTAATACTTAGACCCTGAAAATGCTTAAGTACTAACCAAATTGGATTTTAAAAAACTATTTTCCACATCGTAAGACATGAAACTATGAGACCAACTCTATTAGATGAAGAGTGACCCTAATTTATTATATTTACTAAAATAAATTTAAAGTATAAGGAAATAAATGTAAACTTATACTAAGCATTTATAGTAGTAAATATAAGCTTCTAGCCAAAGTTGGCTTCATGTGTAACTCCACATGATTTTATGTGGAAAATAATAGAAATGCAATCATTTTATTAATAACGTGATCACTTTATTGATAATGTTATCATGTTATTGATAATGTGATCACGCTATCTATTAACTAAGATTCGCTCTATCTACATGTTCACTACTTTAATATGGAAAACAACAATAACGCAATCATGTTATGACTCAATAATTACTAAGTCATAATTTAAATAACATGATAGTATTATGTAAAATATCTATAAAATTATCTCCCAAATCTATACACTTACCCATATTTAAAATATTTTAATTTAATTTTATAAATACAAATTTTATTTTAATACTTTTATACCTATTAAATCAATTTTATATTAAAAGAAACCACTTACTATATACCTACATTTAAATAAAAGGGTTTTAACTCCTATCCCCACCCCTCATTTTTAAAGATATGGGAATTATAAATTTAAAATCAGTGATCGTTAATTAAACCCTTAGAAATTTATCCTTACAATAATCAATTTTCCTAAGAGAAACTTAGTGTAACACAAATAAATTAACATGATATGAAAATAATGTAATTATTTCTAAGAGAAACTTAATGTAACACAAATAATAACAAAAAAAAACTTATAAGAGATAAGGTGTCCAGAATAAAATCATAAGAGTGAAGGTTTCCATGAAAATAAAGTGAAATCCATACCATAAAAAGCATTTAAGCAATGGTTGTTTAAGCACATTAGTGCCCAACAAAAGGCAAACTTTGTCTTAATAAAGTTTTAATGGTCATAAATATTTAGGAAAATTAAAATTGTTGATTATTATTAAATTTTTTATAAAATTTAATTATTCTTTAATTTTTTTTTTAGGAATTTGGATTAAGTGAATATTTTTTTATTTATTAAAAATTATTTGTTTTTTCCCGTTATGTCTAATACTCATTTGAATTTTTATTCAAAAATATTTTTTCTAAATTTTTATTAGATACATATATAATATTTTAAATATTCTTATGATATGTTTTTAGGCTTTTTTTTTTTAAATGCTTGTATTAAATTCACAATTATTGAGTGATAGATTTTGACAAAAACTTGTGAGATTGTTTAAAATTTTAATCTATACTTCAAGTAAAATAATATAGTTTATATATATATATATATATATATATATATATATATATATATATTAAAATTAATTTTTCATTAAAAATCATATATGAAAACCCTTAATTTTAATTTTTTATAGGTGTATTTTTTATAATAGTTTCCACCTTAATATGTTTTTTGATAAAATTTGAGATGGGATATATTCCTATGTAGGATAAAAATATAGGGAAAAACATTATAATGACTGTTGAGGAACTTCATATTGTTGTCTATGGTCTTTAAGGTGAAAGTGGAGTGAGGATTCAATCCCACTATGTTTGCTTCATAAATATTTGGTGAGCTCCAATCCAATCAGAAAATAAGTTAAGGTGACGCCTAACTTCACCTAAGGATGGGAATTTTGAGATCCATTTCTCATTTAAAATAATATTTATTTTGGTGTGACCTAGTATCACTATTCATATAATTTGTTTTGACATCAAAAGTTGGTTGTGTCTTTATTTACACAAGAAAATTTATATAAACTATTTTTCATCTATTTTTAAGTGTAATTAATTTATTCTCATTATCGATTGAAATTATATCAAATTTAATGTGTCCTTATTCACATATAAATATAGATTCCTTCTCAATATTTAAATTATATGTAATAATAGGTTTGTTGAGTAAACTCTACCTTATAACCTTAATTTTATCAATAATTATTTTCTTCATAATTCATGATTTCTTTTTTTTTAAATCTCAACCTCCAAACTTCTTTTTAAACCTCAACTTAATCTTACAACTCTCAAAATCTCAATTAATTCCATCTTGTTAAGATATTATTTTAATTTTAGTAAATTTTCAAAGATTAATACTTTGAATAAGATTAATGTCTTTAATAATTCTAAAAATTCAAATCTCATGGCTATAATTTTTCCTTGGTCTAAAAACGAAGTAGCTCAATTGTGATCTCGACTTATTCAATCTCTATTGGATTAGTTATTTTTGTGTTAATCATCCATCTAATATTTTATATGGAAAATTCATATATGAGGAAAAAGATACATATGGTGGGGTTCATGGATTTTGAAAAGTCAAAAATTATTGTATATCATCTCTCACCATTTTCTCATCTCAAGATCGATGACATAAACTATATTAAAATACTTAAGGTGATATTGACATAAATTTTTTCCATGGTATTATCCTACCATCCAATCAAGATTCTTAAAAAGGCTAAGGAAATTTAGGAAATGACATATAAATCATCATCAAGCTATATATTTTTTCTCACACATTTATTTAATTTAATCTATAATGCATTGTAACAATTTATATTTTTTTCTCACATATCTATTTAATTTAATTTATAATATATTATAAAGTTTTTGAGGATATATTTACAATCATTTTGTAAATTTAATGTGCCTTTCCTCTAAAATTATATATTCAAAATATTCTTAAAGTTTTTCATTTTTAAAAAAATATTCAAAAATTCTACCAATTCTAAATATTTGTTTAATAATTAAAGTAATTAAAAAAGTATATAAATATATATAATACACATGGAATTAGAGAAGGAATTATTATCTCCTCAAAATGACAATCAAGTTGAGTTTTTAAGGATTAGATAAAATAAAAGGACATAACTTACAAGGATGGTTTGACTTGCTTTGTTCAAAAAAATTAAGTACACAAACAAATGTAAGAAAATAAGTTAAGTCATATTTAACATTTATAATGAATACATATTAATATAATATATATAAAAAAATAATTAATAAAAATAAAATATTGATAGTTAAAATATTAAGAAGGGGTGCACATTATAAATATCTCCTACTTCTATACTTGGTAGTAAAATAATACAATTTTTTCCTTTTTTTTCTCTCTTATTCATTATATAAAGTATAAATTTTCATCATTATAAAAAGGTTATTTTTGTTATATCCTTATAAAACCCACCTCATCCATATTTTCTATAGTTTCTATAACCTTTGTTTTAAGTTTTGTCAATAAAACTAGCCTTTATATGACTTCTTTCATGTGTTTAAATTTTCTATAATTGATAGAAAATTTTGTGCTTCTATCTTATCTACCCCCTAGCTTTAATTTTATTATAATATTTTATTTTCATATTTACATTTTTCACCTCTTTTATTTTATTCTACATCAATTTTTCAAGATTTTAAAATTTTAAAATATTTATGTAATATTTAAGTAGAGGAGTCCTATTTCAACCATTTACATCATGATGCATCACCATTTATGTTTACCTCTTTTTTATATCTTCCTTTTTCCTCTAAAAGATTTATTTAATGTACAATTATAGGTTGGTTATCACCAAAATAGGAAGCATAACTAGTTATCCTAAGAGGTATTTTTATAAGGAGCAGTCTTACACCAAGTATAACTTTTTTATGTTGTGATTATTATATAATCAAAATTAAAGTCAAACATATTTAGACCATCAATACAAATATTTTTATGAATTATTAAATATAACATATAATACTTCATATATTATAGTATGATTAGTCATAGATAGTTTGATTGTTGGGTATATATAACACTTACAAAATATATTAAGATATGAGAGATTAGTGGAAATATATTATAAATTATCCTAATAAATAAGATCATTGATTTTTTTATTTTTTTTTCATAAATACCTTTAAAGTATTAATTAAATAAATGAGTTGAGTTTCATGTATTTTAATGTGTTATTCTTTAGTTATCTCAAAGGAAAGCAACGTGTTATAATTTTATGCCAAATATAAAGATTATCACTTCTATCATGGCCTCATATTTTAAAAGTGTTATCTATTATTAACATTATTATCTCAAGGGAAGGTAATTTGCACAAAATAACATTGATAAAAATAATTATTCTAAATTATCTTGGAAATTCTTCCAATAATAAAGGATGTGTAAGTTTAAACTCAGTCCCAACATGAGTAAAGGGGTTAGAGAGGGAAACGAGAGAAAGTTCCCATTGTACTCATAAAATAATTCTTTCCACAGACATGTGGATATGATACTATTTAAAGTAATGAAAAAGGATAAATTATCATCTTAGAACATAATCAAGCCATAATCCATGGTCATATAAATCCTAAGATATTCATAACCGAAGTAACTATCACACTACCTTTCTTGCTTAGCTCATGATCCTATTACAATCACAATGCATAAATATACCAACCATAATCCATATTTTTATGTTTAAAAATAAATCCATATATTTTTTGGTATAAGGGTATAAATATAATCCCTAAAATAATAATATATATATAGTTTCAACATAGAAAAAAATGAACCATACAACCATAAAATTTTTAAGCTAACTTAGTTGAAGCTTATCCACCTCAAATCAAATACCCTTACTGGAAGTAATATGTGTATGAATGAGGCTCAACCATACTAACACTACTACATTATAGAAGATGGGCCTACGCAAAATATTTATATAACTAATTCATTCATCACAAAGATAAAAAAAAAATAGTTCAAGTAACCAACATAAGTGGAAACAATAATAGAAATCTCATACTCAATTAGTCAAGGATAAAATAAGTTTTCAATATAATCACTTATATGAGTAACATTAATGTTTTGTGATGAGTTTAATATCTTTTTCCCATAAAAACAAATCTCATACTCAATTAATCAAGGACAAAATAAGTTTTTAATATAATCACTTAGATGAGTAACATGTGTATTTTGTAGTAAGTTCAATATCATATTCCCATAAAACTACACAATATATTTTTAAAGGTATGATATAGATCTACCACACATATAATTTCACTTCACTTTCATTGTATCCCATGATATATACAACCAAAAAAAATATAAATTAGTAAAACATACCAAAAAACTAATCCATTTGGTATATCAATTATTTTCATTAGTGTACAATAGTCCTAGTATATGCATCTTGGTCCAAGATCCTATCACAATCAACTAAGTATATAGATATAAATTAATATACTAAAAACCAACACCATCTAGATAGAGTTAAATCTAAAGGAAACACATTACAAGCCTCCACAAACTAGTATTACATCTATGTAAACATCATTGGGTATCAACCTAATACGTACTAATATATTCAAAGATGAATATAACTATTAGGATTATTAATTAGACTAGATTACTCATAGATTATTACCATAAACCTTTTTGGAGGTGGTGATCACATGTATTCGATCAAATTCTAAATAGGATTAGAAAATTTTAAGATATTCAAGCCTTGAAATACTCATCTAAATAATGCATTAACATTGAAACTTAGAAATTAAAAAAAAAATCATGGTTAATTATAAAACCCTATAAAAAAATATATTTACTTAAACTTATATAACTATGCTGATTTCTCAAAGAAGTTTTATGTTTTAAAAATCCAATAAATGATTCTCAACATAGATAAAAAGTGAGCCTTACATAAAAAGTGAGCCTTAAATAGGATTTCTGTATATAAAAACTAAACGAAATAATCACATCTTTCATAAATAAAAAGATAGTTAAAGTTATAAATAAATGAATACATGTCAGATCCAAAGTCTCTCTAGCTAAACATGGTTGTGTCTATTAGTTTTAAAAATGACACTCAATTTCTTTTCCATAATCACATTTATTTAACATCCATATCATATATCTCTCTTTTCCTAAAATAAATACTATTAGTTTTAAAAATGACACTCAATTTCTTTTCCATAATCACATTTATTTAACATCCATATCATATATCTCTCTTTTCCTAAAATAAATACTTAACATAGATATTTATTATCCACCCATACCTTAAAATGGTAGGGGGTATATACTCATCTAAAAACCAAACTCTAAACCCTCATCAATGAGAGTCATCTACATAGGTAGGAGTAAAAACTTACCCTTATTGTCATTAAATGTCTTTTATAACAATTCCATCCTTTTAAAAAATACCAATTATCAAATCCCTCAAGATCTTGGTTCTAATTATGAAATGAAATCCACAAAATTGGCATGTCCAAAGAAGCTAATCAATTCTCTACTTGTAGAATATTCTAAAAAAATTGGTAGATACATATTATTGGTTATCTAAGTTACAAATATATCTTAAGGTTAAAATCTAAAAAAAAAAAACACTATAATTCATTATTCTATTAATTATATATACCATATCACTTAATAAGGTAATGATAACATACCCAAGTCTACCTTATATTCTAAAGGTATAGGTGAAATAAAATTAAAGCATAAATTATTTAAAAAAAACAACAATCTATATTTTTTTTAAATAAAATTAATACACATATAAATGTGTGTGTGTGTGTCTATATATATATATATATATATATATATATATATATCTTTATGTGTATGTGTGTGTGAATATACATACATACATAATATATATTTGTGTGTACATGTATGCATATATAAAAACATACGTACGTGTGTGTGTGTGTGTGTGTGTGTACCATATAAGTTCTTAAGTTATAAAAACCCTTAAAAATTAAGTAAACATAGTTACCATTGTTAATGGATCAAAAAATCTAAGCAAGGAAAGTCAACATCAATGTGACCTAAAAATCAAATTCATATCAAAATAAACATGAAATGAAACATAAAATAGAATTATTTATCTAGTAATAAAAAATATGTGTTAAGTGCAAAAGAAATAATCAATACCTAATTAAAATAATAAACACAACCACTACACATAATGTGAAATCTATAATGAAATAAACACTGCAAATAAGCTTTGTGATGTGTGGTTCTCTTTTTTTCTTTCTAAATTACACATCTTTGATTTTCCATTCCTCTCTTCAATGATAATTTCCCTTTGGTCATCGCCACTATGATTTCATGTTAGTTTTCCATTCACCTTATAAAAAAATGGTAATTAAAATGTGTCATGATGAAATTAAAAAAGTAATAAATATAACTTTCTAAATATTAAAATAATATAAAACAAATATCATCTATATTCATATAAAAATATGATTAAAAATATAATAAATGTTAATTTAATTTTCATTAAATAAAATGATATAAGATAACCCTTTCTAAATTAAAATATTTATAATAATATCAAAGTGAAATTATTAAAATAATCATTAATATAAATTAAAACATTATTGATTAAATTTTAATTATTTAAATGTCTTTCTTGTCATATCTAGAAATAGGTTGGACATCTTCCCTTCTTGAAAGATTCATCATCCTCATTTAACTATTTTAAAATATCTAATTAAATAGATGAGTAAAATTATTATATAGTTCATATTTCAACATGAGACTTTATTGTTTTCTAATCAAAACTTCCATGTCTCAAGCACTATCAAGGGTTCTACCAACACCATGTTAGGATCTTACAACACAATTGATTACTTTTATATAAGCAACTAAACACGAAATTAAACCAGAATTAATAAGTAACTAGAAATCAGAAACAACAAAGAATATGAGATACAAGAAACAATGAAAACTTGTATTAAACTCTTCCAAAAGGAAATACAATTAAAGAAATCTCTTTCTTCCACACCTCTCAAATGTACAAATCTCTTTCCCTCAATAGTTCTCTCTCTCAATTACAAACACAATTCAATCCTTGAATTGTCTCACCCTTTTTTTTCATACAAACTATGAAGATCTAACCCTATTATATAATACTAGGATTCATGAGCTATGCATTCTCCACCGTTAGATA
The DNA here is from genome assembly GCA_037957365.1 of Torreya grandis. Lineage (NCBI taxonomy): Eukaryota > Viridiplantae > Streptophyta > Pinopsida > Cupressales > Taxaceae > Torreya > Torreya grandis. The sequence continues at coordinate 280,571 of JARHVA010001032.1, forward strand.
CACCTCTTAATCAAAGGTTCAAATCTATCCTACCAAAAATAGAAACGCAGACTCAATACTAACAATTACTCTTTTCATGCAAACAATCTGTTCTCCCTCAAAAATAGACTTCTAGAATGCACAGGTGACCAACATCGGTCCCTGTCTATCTGCATATGACCAATGTCAACTGATTTATAACTGATGTCAGCATCTTTTGGTCGACTCCTGACTAATGTTAGTCAATCCTAACCGATGTTGGTGACTGTGTAACTCCAGCAACCTCTACATTTGCTCATCTAGTGAAGCTTTTAGCTCCACAACTCAACAATCTCCCACTTGGAGATAAACAACTACACCTGTACTTGTACAGCAACATCCTCTAGCTTATTTCTCCATCTTCAAGTTCAATCTTGAAAACTAACAAAAGTTGAATAAAGATTTAAATTCTTCTTTGTTATCGGCTTTGTTAACATATCAGCAGGGTTCTTATCCATATGGATCTTTTTCAGCTTCAACTGTCCATCTTTCAATACCATCTAATGAAGTGGTACCTAAGCTGTATATGTTTGGTTCTTGAATGAAAGGCTGAATTCTTTGCCAAATGAATTGCACTTTGACTATCACTATATAATCTATAACTCTTTTGCTCCTTTCCCAACTATTCCATGAACCGTGTCATCCATATCATTTCCTTGCTAGCCTCTGTGAATGTAATGTATTCTGCCTCTGTAGTAGACAAGGCAACAAACTTTTGCAACTTTGAAATCTAGCTAACTGTTGTTCCACCAATAGTGAACACATATCCTGTGGTGCTTCTCTTGCCATCCAAGTCACCTGCCATATCTAAATCTAAATGCCTACTGCTGGTCCCTCTTAGATATTTGAGAATCCACTGAACTGCTTTCCAATGTTCCTTTCCTGGATTGGCCATAAACTTGCTGACAACTCCCACTGCTTGGGCAATATCAGGTCTAGTACATACCATTACATACATCAAGCTCCCAACTATTGAAGCATATGGAACTCTACTCATGTACTCAACCTCATCATGTGATTTAGGACACTGTTCTTTGCTCAACTTGAAGTGTCCAGCCATAGGTGTGCTTACCGATTTTACATCCTGCATATCGAACCTCTCCAACACCTTGTTCACATAATCCTCTTGAGACAAAATCAAATTGTGATTTTTCCTGTCTCTCTTAATAGTCATGCCAAGGATTTTCTTTGCTGCTCCTAAATCCTTCATGGCAAATGTGTGAGCTAATTTTACCTTAAGCTCAGTAATATCCTGCATGTGTGAACCTGTAACAAGCATATCATCTACATATAGTAATAAGATAATATATCTACCATTATCTAATCTATTAAAATAAACACAATGGTCAGATTGACATCTACTAAATCCATGCTCTATCATAAACCTGTCAAACCTCAAATACCATTATCTTGGAGCTTGCTTAAGACCATATAAGCTTTTCTTTAACATGCACACAAGTTTCTCCTTACCTTTGACCTCAAAACGTTCTAGCTGATCCATATATATTTCTTCATCCAAATCTCCATGAATAAATGCTATCTTAACATCAAGTTGATCAAGATGCAAATCCTCAATAGCAACTAAAGACAATACAGTCCGAATAGAAGTCATCTTTACTATAGGAGAAAAAATTTCACCAAAATCAATACCTGGTTTCTATGCAAATCCCTTTACTACCAACCTGGCCTTATGTCTCATTTGTCCATTCTCTCCTTCCTTTAACCTATAAACCCATTTATTTTTTAGTGCTTTCTTTTCGGCTGGCAACTCAACCAAATCCCACATTTGGTTCTCTTCCAAGGAATCAATTTTCTCATTCATGCCATGCTCCCACTATTTTCAAGATTCTACCTACATTACCTCATTAAAACTTTCTAGTTCTCCACTATCAGTGAGCAACAAGTAGAATAAAGAAGGGGAATAACAAATTGGGGGTTTACTTACCCTTTTAGACCTCTTCATGGGTGTTTGAAACTCATTCACAGCTTGATGTCCACCCAAATTCTCTATCAGTGACTGATCTTGGTCATCTCTCATTCTGTACCTGACTAACGTCAGTTCCACATGACCGACATTGGTTCTTGTCTGACCGATATCGATTACTATCTGACTGATGTTGGTTCCTTCCTAATCAATGTCAGTGTTTGTGTTTTCCTGTGTGTGACTTACGAGCTCATTTTGGATCATAACCTCATCCAAATTAACATTGCCCTGCTCAGAATTATTTAACCTCTTGATTTGATCACTATACATCACCTTCTCATTGAAAACAACATCACATCTTCTAATAATTTTGTTAGTTTCTAAATTCCACAATTGGAATCTAAAATCTCCAGAGCCATAATCAATGAAAGTGCACCGCATAGATTTAGCATCCAACTTCTTTCTATTTTCTTTATCAATGTGCACAAATTCTTCATAACCAAAAACTCTAAGAAATGAAAGATCTACCTTTTCACCTATCCAAGCCTCTTCTAGAATTCCACCATTTAGTGTAGTAGAGGGTCCTCTATTAATTAGGTAAACTACAGTATCTATAGCTTCTACCCAAAACTATAAGGGCAAACCAACATGCAACCTCATACTCCATGCACAGTCCATTATTGTTCTATTCATCCTTTCAGCAACTCCATTTTGCTGAGGTGTCTTTGGAACCATCCTTTCCCTGCGTATTCCACTCATAGAACAGTAACTATTGAATTTATTGCTGTAGTACTCACCACCATTGTTAGATCTAAGGCACTTCAATCTCAAACCTGTTTCATTCTCAACCAAAGCTTTCCATTTCTTAAATGTGTCAAAAACATCAAATTTCTTCTTTATGCAATAAATCCATACCTTTCTTGTAGCATCATCAATGAAAGAAACATAATATCATGATCCTCCAGTAGAAGCTACCTGAGCTGGTCCTCACACATATGTGTGAACAAGCTCCAACTTGTGCTTCTTCTTTGTTGACCCAATTTTAAGAAACCTCACTTTCTTCTATTTTCCAAAAATACAATGCTCACAAAAACCTAGATCTATGCTTTTCAAAGCTGAAAGCTTACCTTTTGACTTAAGAATATTCATTCCCTTCTCACTCATGTGGCCAAGCCTACAGTGCCACAACTTTGCATCTACATCTGAAGTAGATAAAATAGAAGGAGAATAATTAGTAATAAAATTACACAGATAAAGAGTACCTACTCTCTTACCTCTGGCTAATACAAGTGCACCCTTGGAAACTTTCCAAGATTCAGCTGTGAGAGTTACTGTGCAACCCTCATCCCCCAACTTTCTTGTAGAAATTAGATTCCTCTTCAGGATGGGTACATGCATGACATCCTTCAACACCCATGTGTTGCCATTCTACAATTTCAGCTGCACTTTTCCTTTGCCAACAATTTTACAAGGCTCATCATCCCCTAAATAGACTATTCCAAAATCTCCATGGACATAATCATTAAAAAATTCTCTATTTGGGGTTGCATGGAAAGAGGAACCAGAATCTAAAACCCAAGATCCTATTCTATTATCCAAAGAAAATATAAGAGTATCCTGTGCAACAATACCTGCAACTTTTGCTTCTTCTTTACCTTCATGCTAATTTTCTTCTTTAACTTTCAACCAACAATCTTTCTTTACATGCCCTTTCTTTCCACAATTCCAACAGATTATATTTCTTCCATTTCTATATTTGGATCTACTTCTCATCTTTGACTTTGACCTTGATCTCCCTTGCTTGCCCTTCTCACTTTTCCTTCCCTTGCTTTCAATACTTAAAGCATTACATGATGTTTCCCCTGTGCTTTTCCTATGAGTTTCTTCATTCAATATTACACTAATAACATCATCAACTTTCAAGATATTTAAAGCAAATGCAGTATTACTAACTGGCATTACCAAACTATGCCAACTTTTAGGTAAAGAGCATAAGATTAAGAGAGCCTTAATTTCATCATCAAAAACTATTTTGACTGAATTTAACTGATTTACTATTGCATGGAAATCATTAAGATGACTAGATACAGATCCACCTTCCTACATTTGCAAATTAAATAATTGCTTCATAAGATATACCTTATTCGAATCTGAGGGTTTTTCATATAAATTTGCCAAAGTATCCATTAACTCTACCATTGTCTTTGCCTATGATAAGTTGAAAATCATAGAAGATGCCAGGCTCAATCTTATAGATTCCAGAGCCTTTCTATCAAGAACATTCCATTCTTCATCTTGCATATCTATGGGCTTGCTTGAAACCCCACCCAATGGTAAGTATAGATCTTTCTGATATAGATAATCTTCTATCTGCATCCTCCATAATTGATAATTCTTGCCATTGAATTTTTCCATTCTTAGCTTACTTTCTTCTGCCATTGCTTTACTCCCACTCAATCGGAAACCCCTGAGAGTGAACTTGTAATCAACAAACACTAACCTGCTTTGATGAACCTTGTTAGTGAACCTGGCTCTGATACCACTTGTTAGGATCTTATAGCACAATTGATTACTTTTGAATAAGCAACTAAACACGGAATTAAACCAGATAAGTAACTAGAAATTAGAAATAACAAAGAATATGAGATATAAGAAACAATGAAAACTTGTATTAAACTCTTCCAAAAGGAAATATAATTGAAGAAATATCTCTTTCTTCCACACCTCTCAGATGTACAGATCTCTTTCCCTCAAGAGTTCTCTCTCTCAATTACAAACACAATTCAATCCTTGAATTGTCACACCCTTTTTTTTCATATAAACTATGAAGATCTAATCCTATTATATAATACTAGGATTCATGAGCTATGCATTCTCCACTGTTAGATACACCTCTTAATCAAAGGTTCAAATCTATCCTGCGAAAAATAGAAACGCAAACTCAATACTAACAGTTACTCTTTTCATGCAAACAATCTATTCTCCCTCAAAAATAGACTTCTAGAATGCACAGGTGACCGATGTTAGTCTCTATCTATCTACATATGACCGATGTCAGCCAATTTATAACTGACGTTGGCATCTTCTGGTCGACTCCTGACCGATGTCAGTTGATCCTAACCGATGTCGATGACTGTGTAACTCCAGCAACCTCTACATTTGCTCATCTGGTGAAGCTTTTAGCTCCACAACTCAACACACCACCCATGGATTATAAATGTGTAAGGATTTCTAATCAAATACATGGGTGAAATCATAATTATTTTTATTAAATAAGGAAATATGAAAAAAATTATGTAATTGAGCAATATTTGGAGGCAATGCAAGCTTATAATCATTTGGTTGATGACTTTCAAGATATAAAAAGGATTCATGTATCTAAAGAATAATTTTAAATATTTTATAAATGTAATGGAATTATTTTTGAATTTTAATTTTAAAAAACACTTTATTACTTATTAAAAAATATTTTTTTTAGTAAATTTCATATCAACATAGATCTTCTACATATAACATTTCTTAACAAGGTTAACCTATTTTTCAATCTCCTTGAGACCAAAACCACATGGTCCTAAATATTATCCTAAATAATAGGAGGGTGGTGTTGTTTATCACTTAAAGCCTAAAAATGTGAAATTCCTAAGGTGGAATAATATAAAATATTATATGTTAACTCAAATAAAAGTAAATATTATTTGCATTACTATTACTAATCCATGCAGTACATTCATAAAATATCTTTAAGATATTATCTTACCCTTTATATTTGACAATCACTTCCATGATGGCATATATAAATGAAGTTTAACTTAGTTCCTAAAGTTTTATACAAGGTTTTGCAAAATATCAATTTAATACACACATATTTATCTATGATGATCCCCTTGAGAATCCCATGCAGCCTAAATATTTATTTCATAAATGTCTTTACTAACACCAATGCATTATCAATTAAGTTTATCATATAACTGTGAAAAACACTTTAGATTACCCACCATAACTAGAATAACATAATCCATATTATTGGACATTTGGAGACCTAAAAAGTATTCATATTGATAACCTACCATTTTTATATAAGAATTTATTTTAGATACAAAACTTTCATTGGATGCTTGTGTTTGTAGATACTATTTTTTAATTATATAACATCTCAATGTTGTATACTTAAAAAATAAATATCATAGATGTACCTTCAGTTTATATACTTTTCATGTTGTTAAAAAGATCTCATACACTACCTCTTTATTCTTAATTGCTTATATCTTAGTCTAAACATTGTTATTTTGATGATCTAATCCTTCTATCTTACCCAATATTATATAAACCTACTTATCTTCCATCTCTATAAGTTTTGGAACTACACTTATTTTCCAAGCTCCGAAACACTTGTGTCCTAGTCAAATGCATACGTCGATGCAAGTGTCCTATTCTAATGTAAGAGTAAATTTTCCTAACTTCATAAAATTTGAAAGAAACACATTCCTAAGGTCATCTTAAGTGCTTTAATGCAAGATATTATCCAAAGGTATTAGTATAAATATAATATCAATCATCATTCATTCCTCACCTAATACAGACCAAAAATTACTCAATCAAGTATTCAAGTGAGCAAAACTTCTCTATTTTTTTACATTTCCATATCAGTCATAGGGACAACATAGCTACAGTCTGAATTGCTAAAGGAAAAACCCAAGAGCCATACTTTATAAGTTAAATTATAAGTCATTATTGTAATTGTTTATCACACATTTAATGATTTACACATAATCCAAATGTAGGGGAGAATTACATAAGTCTAAGGCCCTCTTTAGAGTATTAGATATGTAGGAAACATTTATTGACATAGGGGTATTTGGGATAGCTCGACACCATGTTATTACTAACCCATTTTCCCCAAAACTACTATGAAGATGAAGAACTAGGGTTTTGCTATTTGACAAGGAGTAATAGTCCATAAGCCAGATCTAAATTCACTAGATCAAAGATGATATAGAACCTAAAATAATCTAGGTGGTAAATCTAATTCCAATAGGTATTCTATAATAGACACCTATGTCTAAGTTAGATAGTAGTGTCAACATAACCATCCCAAGTTTATGAAAGTGTTTGAAGCTACAAAGGTATAGTTTATAGAAAATAAGTGATTGATCTAGAATCCAAATCCATCATACTTTATACATGGCTCATATCTATATTTGTATTAGCATTATAATCATCAAAGTATCCTATTTTTATTATCATTTCAATATCTAATTTAGTTATACTTTATATCTTTAGAATATCTTAGCATAATAAATTTAGTATATGTTTATCTAAGTTTTGTAAATAATTGGTCTAATTTAGAGATAGTCTACCATCCTTGTGATCTAGGCTATTTTTAACATCATTAACCCTAGATCCCCCATATATAGATTTTAGGGTTAAACATTTAGTGAACCAAATCTTTGAATGTCATTCTTTCCTAAGCATTCCATATTAAATATTTCTTACCTACTTTATCCTAATATATTTTATTTATCTCTCTCATAATGGATGATATTGATGGATTTGAGCTATGCTTATGAAAATATCCAAATTTATATCAAATAAATGGTAAAAATTGATTAATATTGTATTCTTCCATATTCTACAACATCCAATCTAAAATATTTGAATGGTGGTAGCTACCGTCCCTCTAATCATGTTCATTCTCCCACCATTTCAAGAGATAAGTTGATCCATATTAATGAAGTCAAAGAGTCTTTAATGTTACTTACTACATCATCATAATATGATTTTTTTCCTTCAATATTTGTGAAAGTATGGACACAAAGGATAAGGATTAGGAAAAAAATGAACAAAATATAACCCACCCTGTATCTCTTAAATTTAATAAAAATTGGTAAGGCTTAGGATTTTAAAAAAAATCCATGAGTCATCAATAAAGCAAATCATATAATCATTCCCATCATGCACCTTATACCACAAAAAGGACACATATGATCAAGATGCTCCTTCATATGATCTTAATTTTTTTTGAAAATTACACAAGGAAAATATGACTAATTTATAAACCTTCAATAATTTAATTCAAATCCCCTTAATTCTAATATTTCCAAATAATATCCCCCTTATCAAGGGTGATGATTATTTTTTCTCTTCATTTGACATTTTTTTTCTAAAGGTTAACCAAAAAATCATGGAATATTTAATAAGTATCTCCAAGGCACCAAGAAGAGGGAAGCATTTCAAACCTAAAGTGTTAAAGGCTCATAACATTCCAAATCTTGAAACAGAGGTCTTTAAACCAAGGGATCTTTATCTTCCAAAATATTCATTAATGCAAAAGGTTTATACCATACCAAAAGAGGTGTATTTATCAAATATCCATCCAATACCAATTTATATATCTATACTAAAGGTGAATGAACAAACTTATTCAAATGATATACCAAGGGTGCCACAATTCAAATATCCAATAACATTACTAATGTATCCTAAATTTAGTGATGCAAAAATTGCACTTATATTCCATGCAGATGATGAGTCTCATATGCCAAGATTCAAGAGAGGTGGTGGATTAGAATCAATGATACCACTAATTAAATAAATACCATTCCCATAGATTATCTTATTTATATGATGAGCACTGTTAAGGAACTTCAAAAACATGTTTATATACTTTAAATGCAAATGGATTTATATAATACTAATGCAAATGTTACCTCATTAAAAAACCAACCTCTTAAGCAATGTATAGTTAAATATCCTTATCCAAAATATTTTAAACTACCAGATTTACCTTTGTTTTTTGGCATAAGGACCCATTCAACCACATGATTAACTATGTAAATTATTTTTATCAATGGGAAAACAACAACAAACTATTGTTAAAGGTATTCCATATGGGATTTTTTTATGAGGCTCATAATTGGTTCTATAGCCTACCAAAGGGTTCCTTAACCACTTTTAGCAATTATAATATGTGTTATTCATGACTTCCAATATCCATAAGGTTCCAAAACTTACATTGGAACATTTACAAAATTTTAAACAATGTGACGATGAATCTCTTCAAGATTATACCATTTGATTCAAAAGTAAATCATATGAGCTAAAATTTAGACATTTATATCTAGATTTAAAATTCATTTTTGGTAGAATTTTTCTTTCTCCAATGAATGAAAAAACATTGCATAAACAATATGAGTCATTTACTCATTTGTATGTGGATGTGCATAGACATGCTTAATTCATACTTACTCATACAAAGGAGATTAACATATCCCCTTATAAATACCAAATTTTTATTCCTCACGCAAAGGAGGGAGATAAATTACCAAATGAATATTATGAACAAAAATGTGGAGTTATTAATATTTATATGGGAGATCTACACAATTTACTCAATATGGACCAATCTAAGGTCCACATCCTATATAAACACCCCAAAGTGAAAAATATAAAAATAATATATGTCAATAATATTTTAAAAATACATTATTCATGTGTGGTGCTTATTTTTGGCATTACCCTATTGATCCCACATAAACAAAAACTACTTGCAATATAAGACATTTACAATAGCTTAGTTGTGACATAAAAGACTTACAAAGTAAATGAGGTTGGAAATAATATTTGGGAAACATAACACTAACAATATACTATTGTATTAAATTGATTCAAACATGGGTTTGTTTTATGCCAAAAAATATCCATATGAATTTACATTGGGCACACTTTGGGTATATCAAATGGAATAAAAAATTGACCAAAATCAGCAAGGTATTTCTTTTTCTGATGAAGACAAACTGATCCATATTCCAAATGATAGTATTGGTTCTTATAACGAATATATACAATGTGAGGAAGAACATGATATGTACCATTTCCACTCATCCAACCATGATTAAAAAAATGTAAAGGATCCAACTTAGGGTTACAAGGTTTTACTTATTCTAAAAATACCAAAAAAATAAAAATAAAACTTCAAAAATATGTTAAGCATTTACACATTCTATTAGATCCTTGGCATATATGTTGTTGGTTCCATGTTGGTATATGGAATATACATATTTTATATATACACATTTCACACATCATTTTAGTAAGATATAGGCATACATAGATACATAATTTATGCACTTTCAGATGTTGGGCCTTCCCTCTACTCATGTCATGTGGACATTAGGGGAATCCACTTCTTTGATCATGATACATCCAAGTTATATAATTATATTTTCATATTAAATTATCATTTTTGAGCTTATATAATTATACATGGCTTTATTCATGTTTACATATTTTTTAGTGTACTTGATATACTAGCTACTTAACATGTTTTACTAACACATATGATATGGGGGCTATTATGTTATTTTTATGTTGGTTGATTATGATTTCATGGATGAAATTCATTGATTGTCTTTCCTTGATATTATCTTACTTGTTTGAGCATTTGAATATTCACCATTGTATTTTACCCTTGCTCCTTTGTTTTCCATTTTGATATTTGAACATGTCATTTATTATTATATGTTGGCATTTGAATATGTCATTTATTTCTTTGTGGACATTTAACTAAGTCATGTCCCTTAAATTACATGATATTTTAATATGTGCCTTGTTTTAGGTCTCTTTGGACCATTATAATTTGATTTAAATTTGAGTTCTATTATGTGTGTGTTTGGTTGCTTGTTGAGCTTGTACTATTACTCTCTAAATGTTTCCATGATCTATATCATTAACCTTAGGACTTGATATGATCACATTCTATGTACTTATATGATATATGCTCCCAGACATGTTCACTCTATATGTTACATGATACATTCATATTTTACATGGTTATCTTATCCTTTTGAGGTAAGGTAAATATCGATTTCTACTTTACCTCACCTCAAAAGGGGTAAATATTAGTGGAGGAATGCCATAGAGGCATATCTTGCACATTAATCTAAATTTAAAATTTTAGTGGGGGAATGTTTTTTAAACATTTTCTCCACATTTTTCATAGTTTCAAATTTAGTTGGGGCATGTTTTTGAAACATATTCTCCATACATATTTAGTATTTAACATACCCAGATTACACTAGGGACATGTTTTGGAAACATGTCCTACACATTGTTTGGAAACATGTCCTACACATTGTTACTTGTATAATTTTTAAAATTTATCCATATATAGTGGAGTAATGTTTTTTAAACATGTTATCCACATTCACACAGTTTCAAATTTTCCAAATTTCATATTTATATGATTTGGATACACATTTGTGGTAGAATTATATACATTGGTACCAATTTTTACATAGATTTATCATCGGACATATCTAAGGTACATATGATATGTAAATGACACCTAAATTACATATTCAAATCAGTTTTAGATTTCAAATACTTCCAAAGACTATCGTCACCCACCAATTTAGACTTTTACAAACTATATTGAGCAAATCTACTACATTAGTTGGTTAACTTTTGGTATGGTTGAGGTGATTAAAACACTCAATCTTTCTAGGTTTATAGGTTGGATTTGATTACATCATCTAACCTCACTAGTTTTATAGTGTGATTTGACTTGGTTCACTCACACTCACTAGGTTATAAGTATGATTGGGTTACATGGTTGTGAAAATATAAATTGTCAAATGAAAACTCACATTTTATCAAAGGTTAGTGGTATGTGTCCTCTCTCTCTCTCTCTCTCTATATATATATATATATATATATATATATATATATATATATATATATATATGCACTTTTAAAATTTAATATTTTATCTTAATATTAGTTTTAGTGATTCATAATGATACATCTTTCAAAATAAATTTTCAAAAGGCAAGACAGTTGCATCGATTAGGTGTACTCCTAAACATTATTCTCTTTCAATTTTAAATATTTTAATACTTTAAATTGTAGATTATATATTGTAACATGTTCTTAGTTGCAAGTTAGTCATTAATAAAACACTCAAGTAAAGAAAGGAATGTTTGACATACCTAGGTATGCATTTAATTTTTTTTAAATAGAAATTTCATTACTAGATTAAAAGGGGGAAATGTAGAAACTATTTTTGAATTATCTAACATGTTAGTCTTGTACACTTGAAAAATACATATCATGGACATACTTTTAGATTTTATACCTTTCCTACTACCAAAATTATTATATACACTATCTCTTTATGTTGAATTAATTATCTCTTAGTTTGACCAATGATATTATAATGACCTGTGCCTTATATCTTTCTCAAATTGTTATAAACCTACTTATCTCCCATCTCTACTATTTCTATACCTGCACCTATTTTCTTATTGAGCATTATCATTAAGTGTTGAGATTTGATATTTAATGTTGTAATGTATGTCAAAGGTTATTATGAAGATGCATGGTTCTTTAATTGATGTCAATATAATGTCATTTGATGGTAAAGGTTTTGGTGAAAATTCTTGATCAAATAAGCCTTGAGAATGTTCTAATCATTGAGAAGTAACATGAGTGAGTACAAGTCAATACAGTAAGTGTAAATCATCTTGTAATGTTTTGTCTAGACCTTGTAAGATGGTATTTACAAGTGGAAAGATGAAATGATTGAGGTCTAAATAAGAAGCAATGTGCTTTGAATTTTTGTGTAAGTAGTTCTAAAGATGTTATGAATGTGTTACAAAGGTGAGATTACTCTGAAAAGAATGATTTGAAGAGTACCTAAATTTTTTTAGCATGATAGATATTGTCTAAGGTGTTGAAAAACTCAAAAGTGTTTGATATATCATCTCCAAATATTTCTATATGTAGTTTTGAAGTCACAATAAAGATATCCCAATATATCTCTAAAGATCTGTGAGTGGCTCTAAAGATGTTTTTTAAAATATCTAAATAAGATTGTGTGTATTAAATTGATTGAGCATATAAAAGAGACATTGGAACATAGGTGACTTCCAAGGTGAATTATATAGATTGGATTGAAGGTCAGATTCAAGGTCTAATATGACTTGTAGGTCAAGGCATAAAAAGAAAGAAGAGAGATCATGGTCAAATGAGGTAACAGGATCAATTTCCATGACATGAGTGAGAAAGTAAACATTTAATGAGGTGATTCAATTTATTTCAATTATGTTCATGAAGTTTTAGGACTTGGTTTTAAAATAAAAAGGCTTGAAAAGTATTTCAATGTTTCTCAAGTGCATAAAATGAAGTATTTTCTACTCGAGAAGGTTTTATCAGTGCTCATTGACATGTGAAACATTTTTATGAGAACTTAATTTATTCATGGTAGATGAGGAAGGGTTATATCTTGAATTTCCAAGAATTTGTTTTTGTAAAGAGAAGCTAAGTTTAATGAATGATTGTTAAGACTGGAAGTTAGTCTAAACCCTTATAAAGCCCTGATATTGAAAATATTATTGTAAAGAGATAAAAATGGTCCAATATTATTATAAAAGTGATTGAATGTTTAATTAAACTCTCATATTTATCTCTATGTGTGATTGGTTTCTCAGGTGAGTGAGCAGACCATATAGAAAAGTGCTTGTCTTTCAAAGAATTGATGTAGAAGATAGAGTTGATTGAGTGAATGGTGCTATGTAAATGAAGATAAAAGTATGATACTTGTATTTATTGTTCATGAATATTTTTGAACAATTTATATATCTCATGTGTGCATATTTGATAATCAAATTTGGCTAGTTGCTAACAGACCCTATGGTGCAGATAGAGAAGAAATTAGGCATAAGAGAGAAGATTTCTAATATGATTTCATGTAAGAGTGTTGAATTTAAATACATGATGATTTTTTTTTTGGTATTTAATGATATATAAATGTTTTTAATAATATTTTTAATTGGTTTAAGTGGTTAAAACATTGTAACCAAATTGGCTTATTTGTCTGAGTAGAGTTTGTGATAGAGAAGGTCAGAAGATTGGTCTATAAGACTAATAGTCTTCAGTAGAGCTCATGATTTTATTGATTTAGATTTCTCTAAGTATGTTTTAATATATTTTAAATGAATTTAAATCCCTTTAATATATTTAATCATGTGTTAGATGTTCATGTTTCCTTGACCAGTTTTGGAGCCAATTGGTAGTCCTAAGTGAACATCTTGTAGAGAGGTATTTAAATGTGTTTACCCTAAGTTGAATCATCATATTAATTTTGTGATGATATTGAGGTCATGAGGTTTCTACCTATGTAATTTTTTTCCATGGCTATTTGTAAAAATTAAGAATATACCTCATTTATTCAAGGCAAAGTTTTTATATATATGTAGAACTTTTATAAGCTGTGATTTGATAAAGGGTTCAAGTGGTAGTTTGACCTAAAATGTGTTTTAGACATAAATAAAATTTAGTTAAGGTATATTGGATTGGTTTATGAAATTTTCCTATTATTTAAGGTGTTTGGATAAGCTTAAATAAGTATTAAGGGGTAACATGTTGTTAGTAAGATCTATTAGGTCTCAATAAGCCTAAAAGAGGAGTAAGGGCTAATTGATGTATGGATGACCTATTGTAGTGATTGATTCATAAATAATACATGTTATTTGGATATTATTTAACCTATTCATGGCTGACTTAAGTAATTTAAATTTATATATGACCTAGAAGGATATGATCAAATGACTTGTATAAAATCAAGGTAGTTAGGCCTATTTTGGTATGCTTAAAGGATGCTAAATGTGGGTATGTTGTAAGAGTGATAAAAAAAGAGGATGAGAAAATAATATAGATAATTTATAATAAGTATTTAATTAATATTATAAGATATGTAATGATTATATAATAGATGTTATGAAAGAGAAGATCAAGGTCAGAAGACCTAATCAAGCCAAGAAGAGGGCTAGCTGAGCAAAGAGGGTTGAAGATCATTTTGAGGACTGAGAAGAGAAAAGAGATATTATAATATATTTTATAAAAAACAAATATTTATGAAGGTGATCAAACATTTAGGGGGTTGAGTTGGTGTTGAGTCATCTAGGGGGTTGGAGCCTCCTTGTAATTTAGAGCTTGCTAAAGCTAAGTGGGTGCTTGGTAAATTAGGGGTTGGTACTACTTAATGAGTTGGTGCTTAGTTAAATTTTATATTTATTTTTTTATTAATATATTAGGGGGTTGTTTCCTCCTTTTAATTTTGTTCTTGATAAATCTAAGTGGGTGCTTGGTAAATTAGGGGTTGGTACTACTTATTGAGTTGGTGCTTAACTAAATACTATCAAGTTGGTGATTGACATATTGGGGTTGCTGCTCAAATTTGAGTGGATGATCAACTAAATATTTAATTTTTTCTTATAGGAATATATTCCATTTACTTCATCATTGCATTTTTACCCCAAGTTCCCCACGTATATGTTGTGTTTATGTGTTTCATGCTCTTATGTTTTGATGCTTATGATTGCTAAGATTTTCATACATGTTTGAATGGTTCATGTATGTTAGGTGGAATTGAATTAAATTTTTTTAATAATGATTCACCCCCATTTTTAGTCATCTTGTTTCCAATAATTGGCATCAGAGCCTGGTCCCTTGTGCAGACCTAACAGTCTAAAGGATATTTTTGGAGCACAAATATGGATTGTGATAATGAAAGTGTTTTCTATGATTTCAATAAGGATCTATCCATAATAATTAAAATATATTCTTAATTTTGTTCAAAAGAGAATAATCATATGGAATAATTCACCCAAATTAGAATGAAAGTAAAAACTTTAGAGGCACAAGTTAAGCAAGATGCAATCAAGATAAGGACTTATCATAAGTATGAGGAGAGTACTATAAAGCCTAATAATAATTTAGATAGTCAAATATCCTTTTATGATATGACATGTATTAGCTTTAGATAAGAATAAAAGGAGTTCAAGAAGAGTCAGTTTCTAGCAGACATTGATCAATCAAGGAATGATGAAGCTGGTAGAATCAAGACCTACATAGAAGTAGTCAAATTTGAAGTCAATCATCAACAAACTAAGAAGGGTCTTGCTTCACCAAAAAATATCAAAGGTAGTGGTGTATCATCCTATGATCATCAAAATACAAATAAGGTTAAACAATCATAGTGTGTGGATTCCTTCATTGGTTATTGTTTCTCTTGTGGAAAATTTAGACATAAAGCTGTTAACTATAGATGGAGAAGTAGAATCTTGTGTTATATCTATAGCCAAAGAGGACACATTATAATATAATGTAATATAATATCTATAATAAAAACCAATCATGTTGAGAATATATGGAGACATGACATTAAATAATGGATCAAGAAAACATACCCTATGGGTAAATTGAAAGAGAAACAAAAATATAGAGGAGAATAATCTATGATAGTCCAAACTAATTTTGATACATAGAATGAAAATTTGAAGTGGTATATAAATAGTGGTTGTTCAAGTCACATGACATGAGATAAAATAAAATTCACCATTTTGAATAATAATTCCATAGGTTCATTATTGTTTGGAGATAACACATCTACTAATATATTTGGAAAAGGTGCTTTGAGCTTGGACAATGAGAAAACTAAGATAGAAAATGTTTTATGTGTAGATGGATTGAAACACAAATTATTAAGTGTAAGTTAAATGTGTACCCAAGGACATACCCTAAAATTTCATGTCAAATTTTGTGAGATAGGAAGGGCAAAATTAGGAATATTGATTGCCAAAGCCAAGAGGACTAAAAACAATCTTTATGTATTAAATGAGATCACAAAAGATAAATGATTCATGAGAAAGGTAGATTAAATTTGGCTATGGAATAGGAGGTTATGACATATTAAATTTGAAAATATATTTAATATCAACTCCAAGGGATCTATGAAAAATATGTCCAAATTTTCTAAACCTACAGATACTCTTTGCAAGGCATGTCAACATTATACGCAGACTAGGAGGAGGTTCAAGTCTAAAGAATATTCTACTACTAGACATTTAGAGATAATTCACACTAATATATGTCATCTTATGATAATTTAAATCATTAAAAGAGATAGATACTTGATGTTACTCATTGATGATTACACAAGAATGACTTGGGTTGATTTTATAAAAGAGAAATCAGAAGCTCTAGACAAGTTCAAAACATTTAAGGCCCTTGTTGAGAATGAGAAAAATGGGAAGATAAAATGATTAAAAAATGATAGAGGTGGAGATTTTTAGTCCAATGAGTTTGATAATTTATGTGAGGTTTATGGAATAATAAGACAATTCTTAGTAATTAGGACACCTCAGCAAAATGGGGTAATAAAAAGGAAGAATAAAACATTCAAGAGATGGCTAGAACTATGATACATGAATTTATGTTATATGATGGATATTAGAGAGAGGTAATTATAAATATTATCTAAATTTTGAATATAGGACAAATAAGGATAAATGGTAACAAGACTCCACATGAACTATGGAAGGGCAGACCTACAAATATAAAACACTTTAGAGTTTTTAGGAGCAAATGTTTCATAAAAAGAGATGATGAAAACTTGGGTAAGTTTGATTTCAGATCTGATGAAAGCATATTCTTAGGTTACTCATCAATGAGCTCATCCTATACATGCTACAATAAAATAATATAAAACATAGTGGAAATTACAAATATAAAGGTTGATGAAATAAGAAAATATCACTCATAGTTAAAGAATACTTCATAAAAGTTGAACATCAATAATGATGAGGATTCTATAGATGTTGATAATGAGGAAGAAGAATTTGAAATAAAAGACTCAAAAGTACCATCAATATAGATTCAAAAAGATCATCCTGAATCTCAAATTACTGGCAACAAGAATGTAGGTATGCAAACAAGGAGAAGATTAGTGAGTAATCTAAATCAAGAGAATGTTGATTTATTATCCAAAATTGAACCTAAGAATATTATAGAATAAATCAAAGACAAATTTTTATTAGATTCTATGAATGAAGAGTTAGATCAAATAGAGGAAAAATTAAACTTGGAAATTAGTTCCTAGACCTAAAGATAAAAATGTTATTAGCACAAATGAATGTTAAGAAATAAGTTGAATGAAAATTGAGAAGTCACTAGGAACAAGGATAGATTGGTATACAAGGGATATGCATAGGTTGAAGGGGAAGAATTTGAGGAGACATTTTCACCAGTAGCTATATTGGAGGAAATCAAATTATTTTTAGCCTATGCAGGATTCAAAGGATTCAAGTTATACTAGATGGATGTCAAATATACCTTTTTGAATGGAAATCTAGAAGAAGTGTGCATTGAGAAACCTAAAGGATTCTCTATAATTGATAATAAAGACTATGTTTGCATATTGAAAAAGGATCTGTATGGTCTAAATCAAGCTCTTAGAGCTTGGTATGCTAGGCTTGACAAGTATCTATTGGATCAAGGATTCAAAATAGGAGTTATAAACAATAATTTATATATCAAGATAGAAGATGACCATCAACTAAATATAGTTGTTTATTTAGATGACATCATCTTTTGTGGAAAAAATGAAAACATGATAAAGGATTTTTAAGAAGTAATGAAGAAATAATTTGAGATGTCTATGCTAAGAGAACTGTCATTTTTATTGGGCTATAGATCACTCAATCTAAAAAAGGTATTTTTATCTCCCAATCTAAGCACATAAGAGAAATTTTGAAATTTTTTGAGATGGAATAATTAAAGGAAATTAGTACACCTATGGCCATATGATGTAAATGGAGAAAATTAGATGAGTCTTCAAAATTCAATTAGATGTGATATAGGTCAATGATTAGAAGTCTATTGTATACCACTACTTTTAGAATTGACATCATGCAAGAAATAGGTCTTTTAGGAATATTTAAAGTAGATCCAAAGGAAAATCATCTAAAAGTAGTAAAAAAGATACTCAAGTATCTAAAGGGAACTATAAAACATGGATTTTGGTATCCAAAAGGCAAGGAGTTCAACCTAAAAACCTACATAAATGAAAATTTAGTAGGAAGTATAGATGATAGGAAGAGTAATATTAGAGGATATTTATTCTTAAAATGATGCCTAGTATCATGGATAAGTAAGAAGCAACCATCAATAGTTTTATCCACTTATGCAGTTGAGTACATTACAATACCTTCATGTTGTACACATGTCCTATAGATGAAATAAACTCTAAAAGACTATAAGGTGGAGTTATATGGACCAAGCCCCATCTAATATGAAAACAAAAGTGCTATAAGTGTCTCAAAAAACCCTATCATGCACTCAATAACCAAACATATTCCCATTAGATATCACTTTCTAAAAGAGTAGGTAAGTGAACAAAGTGTTAAGCTTGAATATGTTTCTACATAGGATTAGATTGTATACATCCTAACCAAACCACTTTAAAATACTACTTTTGAACATCTGAGACAAGAATTGGGGGTGATTCCTACTCCTAGTATTCACTAATCAAGTCAAGTGCTTAGGGGAAGTTAATAAGAAGGTGCTTTAACTCTAAGAGTAAGAGATAAGTGCACAAAATATTTGAAAAGTAGAAGATGCCATATCAATAATTTCAAAGGGGAAGAAAGATCAAAGAAGTTTTAAAGATAAAAAAGATGAGAAAAGGAGAAAGATAAAAAAATGTGAGAAATAAAAGGCAAGAACCAAGTCTAATAGATGTTTGCCATCAAGAAATGGTTGATAGAGTTTTTTGAGTATGTTTATCGTCAATGACAAAGGGGGAGATTGTTGAGCATTATCACTAAGTTTTGAGATTTGATATTTAATATTGTCACTGATGTTAAAGGTTCTTATGAAAATGCATGGTTCTTTTATTGATGTCAATCTAATGTCATTTGATGTCGAAGGTTCTAATGTAAATGCTTGATCAAATAAGCCTTAAGAATGTTCTGATCATTGAAAAGCAACATGAGTGAGTATAGGTCAATAAACTAATTGTAAAACATATTTTAATCTTTGTATAGCCTTTGTGAGATAATATTTTCAAGTGGTAATATTAAATGAGTGAGATCCAAAGAATTAGTGTGCTCTAAAGTTATGTGTAAACAGTTTTGAAGATGCTCTGAATGTGCTATGAAGATGAGATTATTTTGAAGAAAATGATCCAAATAATACCTAACAGTATTTGAGCATGAGAGAAATTGTCTAATATTTTTTGAGGTGTTGAGGACCTCAAAAGTGTTTGAGAGATCAGATCTAAAGATATGTATATGCAATTGTGAAGTCATTATGAAGATATCCTAGTTGAGATCTGAAGATTTGTAAGTGGCTCTGAAGATGTTATGTTGAAGCTCTGAATAAGAGTGTTTGTATGAAATTTCTTGAGAATACACAAGAGAAATTATAACATAGGTGAGTTTTAAGTTAAATTCTACATAGTGTCTTGAAGGTTAGATTCAAGCTCTAATATTACTTACAGGTCAAGGCATTAAAAGAAAGAAGAGAGATGGTGTCTAGATGAGGTAACAAGATTAGTTTCCATAACATGAGTGAGTATGTAAAAATTGAATTAGATGAATCAAGTTGTTTTAAGTATGTGCATAAATTTTTAGGGCTTAGTTTGTAAATAAAAAGCCTTGAAAAGTATTTCAAGGTTTCTTGAGTGCACAAAATGAAGTATTGTCTACTCAAGAAGGTTTTCTCAGTGCTCATTAGCATGTGAATCATATGCATCAAAACCTAATATATTCATGGTAGATGAGGAAGGGTTATATCTCAAATTTACAAGAATTTGTTTCTAAAAATAGGAGCTAAGTTTTATTAATGATCATTAAGACTGGAAGTTAGTCTAAACCCTCATAAAACCTTGATAAGGACCCAATAGTGAATATATTGTTATAAAGATCTCAAAATAGTCAAATATTATTATAAAAGTGATTGGAGGTTGAATTTAAATCTCCCAAGTATCTCTAGGTGTGATTGGTTTCTCAGGTGAGTGAGTACACCATACAAAAAAGTGCTTGTCTTTCAAAGAATTACTATAGAAGATAGAGTTGATCAAGTAAATGGTGTTAAGTGAATGAAGATAAAAGTATGATACTTGTATATTATGTTTATGAATATTTATATATAGGTTCCATATCTTAGGTGTGTATAGTTAGTGATCAAAGTTGGCCAATTTCTAATAGACCCTATGATACATATAGTGACGAAATTAGATAAAAGAGAGAAGATGATTAAATATATACTTTCATATAAGAGTGTTGTATTGAAATAAATGATAATGTTTTTTGGGTCTTGAATTATCTATGCATTATTTACATAATCTTGTAAATCATTTTAGGTGGTTGAAATATTGTATTCAAATTAGCTTATCTGGCTGAGTAGAGTTTATGATAAAGAAGGTCAGAAGATTGGTTTGTAAGACCAATAGTCTTCAATAGAGATCATGATTTGATTGATTGAGATTTATATGAGGATGTTTTAATATCTTTTACATGAATCAAAACCCCTTGAATATATTCAATTTTGTGTCATATGTTCATGTTTCCTTGACTGTGTTTTGGAGCCAATTGGTAGTTTTGAGTGAACATCTTACAAAGAGGTGTTTGAGCCTATTTACCGTAAGTTAAAGCATTAGATGAATTTTATGATGACCCTAAGGTCATGAAGTTTATGCTTATGTATTTTTTTCCATGGTTATTTTTCAAAATTGAGAATATACCTTAGTTTTTCAAGGCAGAGTTTATGTATATATGTAGGCCATTTATAAGCAGTGATTTGACAAAGGGTTCAAGTGGTAGTTGGACTTAAAATGTGTTATAGACCTAAGTAAAATATATCTAAGGGATATTGGAGTGTATTATGACTTTTTCTTGCCATGTAAGGTGTTTGGATAATCTTTATGTTAAGCACGGAATATACTGAGAGGGGGGGTGAATCAGTATATTATATATCTTATAAATCTTTCCTTTAACCAAATTCCACTGAATCAAACATTAAATATATGAAATAAAACTCAAAAAATAAACATCCACACAAGACACAGAGAGACACCAGATATAATGTGGAAACCCAATGTGGGAAAAACCACAGAGAATCAATCTCAAATATATTTGTGAGAACAACCCCACAGGAGCACCATACCCCTTTGCCAAGTACAAACCTTAGCTTCAATTCATGAGCACCAACCCATAGGAGCTTTAAACCCCTTTTCCAAGCACCAACCCAGCTGTCATTCATGAGCACCAACCTACAGGAGTACCAACCCCTTTGCCAAGCACCAACTCAGTAACAATTCATGAGCACCAACCCCTTTGCCAAGCACCAACTTAGCAACAATTCATGAGCACCAACCCACAGAAGCACCAACCCCTTTGTGTATACCACACACCTATCTCTCAATGTTGCTATCTCAACAAATGATAGATCAATACAACATCACCTTCCTTTCTCTCACATTTTCTCTTCTAAGCTAGATATAACAAATACAAATCATCTCTCATAATTGCTCTTCTAAGGTAGATATTACAATATCAAATCAACCTCTCACTTCCACATTACAAAAGGCTACTCAATCCTTTATTTATAGCTTTCCAAATGAACTTTGGCCTTCCCCCTTTGTGACCCTTCATTCCTCATGGAAAATGGCACCAATCTTGGATGACCCTTCATATCCAAGCATTTGAAAAGTCATGTGGTGATCCTTCATGACCAAAAACGTCTTTCCCACTTTTGTCCTTATCTTTGGTGACTTTTCATATTCCTTTAAGTGTCCCTTCATGAAAAATTTTCCCTTTACTCTTTTGTCTTCACTTGGTGACTCTTGGTATTCCCCAAGATGACTCTTCATGGGAAAATGCATCCCATCCTTCTTTTTTCTTTATCCCATGACTCTTCGACTTCTCCATGGGCGCTTATTTTGTCTCATATGTAACCAAAAATATATTTGTTAATATTAAATAGATATTACTCATATTAGCCAAGATAAATAACATTAAATGCAATGGGGCCTTTATCACCAATAATACTAAACCTTTGACATCAATGAAAATATTTCCAACAATCTCCCCCTTTGTCATTGATGGAAACCTCAATCCTAAAACTGCCACATCCTATCACCTGCACATCTTATCATCTGAAAGCATACAGTAACTCCCCCTTACTGTAGCAACTTGTACCTATTTCTTGTACCTATTTTTTGCACTTGTACTTGTTATTCTCCCCCTTTAACATCAATGGCAAAGGGCCTACTTGGAGCTTACTCTTAGCTCCCCCTCACTTGATGTTGAACATCAATGGCAAGAAGTAATAGAAATTACTCCCAACTCCTCTCACCGATCTTTGAGAAGATATCTGATTATACCTATCTTTTGAGAATCTATAATCAACTCATTTGAATATTTTCTTTTAATCTCAAAACCTTCCACATGAAACTTTAAGGTGTATCCTTGATCACATATTTTCCTTACACTCAATAGATTATGCTTATGAAACATTCTTAGTCATGGTTCTACCATTATCCAAAAATAAAGTACCTTTTTTGGCTATCCTGGCAGTGGTTTTATCTCCAAATCTCACTGTATCACCATTGATCTTCTTTACTCTTTTCTCCTATCATATGCCTCGAACATCCGCTAACAATGAACCATGGCTGATCTTTATCTCTTACATGCAAAGCTATTTGCACCAACATAGAATCTTTAGGTTGTTTCTTCTACCATGAACACCACTGAACCTTCTTCCTGATGAATGGAGCTTTGAAAATTTGATCCTTCTTGATTGAATCTACATGAGTATCCTTTTCCTTCTTTCTAAAACTATTAGATCTTTTTCAACATTCTAATATCTTATGACCATAATCATTTGAAACACTTTAAAACACTGCATATGCAAGAATTATTTTGATAGCCTCAAACCATAATACTGATGCAAAAAATTTCTTCAAAAAAAAAATCCCTCAAAAGATATACAAATTAATCTATCAATTCACCTTATTGTCATGAAAAATATCCAAGACCCAATAGCATCCACCATGCTTCAATTTTTAAAACTGTCTCCTTGAAGCCTAGAAGAGACACCCCACACAATAGGGTTCTAGAAATAAATCTCAGGAGATTCCCACATCTCCTCTATTTCTTCCTTGATCTTCTTGTGTTTTTCTTTTAGAATTCATTTAAGCATATCTAACCTTTTTTCCCTATTAACCTTATCATTTATGATAATTTTCATCTTCTCAACTTTTGCAACTTTCTTATCTTGACAAAGCTCATGCTCAAATGTAACAAGAGATTCTTTACAATCATTATCTGATTCTTTATCTACTATAGCAAGTAATTCATTTTCATTATTAAACTCAACCTAATCAACATTTTCTATTTTAGGTCTCCACACCTTAATTTGACTCTTCTTATATCTTTTAGAGGCTTTGTGACCTTTGACATACTTTGAATATCTCTTTACTTTATTTTGACAAAATTAAGCAATATGTCCAACCTCATGACAATAAAAGCAAATAATATTTCTCATACCTTTTTCTTGAATGTGACTGAGATGTCCCTTTGATTGATTACTTCTTCTCATACAATATTTTTCCCTATGACCAACATGATGACAAATAAAACAACCGCCATGAAAATAATTTGAAAACTTGAAAGCATTGGGCTGCCTGATTGGCTTCTTTGATTTGCCTACAAAACTTGCATCCTTCTTTCCTTGGACTGATATTTCATAATCTTTTTCAACCTTGATTATAAACTTCTCATGATTATCCTTTAAAGAATCTAACTCAGCCTTCAACTGTTTACACTCTTCTTCTTTTGATGTTAAATTTGAAGTTGCAACCTCTAATTGATTTTTAAGATCCTGAATAAATATCTTATTTTCTTTTACTTCTATATCCAACTTAGAATCTAAGATACACACCTTTTCCTTAAGAGCCTCAACCATAGATTTCAACTCTTGATTCTCTTTCTTTAGCTGCTTAGCCATTTGTGCTTTTCCTTTGATCTACCTTCAAGCTGTTAAACCCTTTTTGAAGGAAACCTACTCTGATACCAATTGTTAAGCACAGAATATATTGAGGGGGGTGAATCGGTATATTATATATCTTATAAATCTTTCCTTTAACCAAATTCCACTTAATCAAACATTAAAGATATGTAATAAAACTCAAACAATAAACATCCACACAAGACAGAGAGAGACACCAGATATAACGTGGAAACCCAATGTGGGAAAAACCATAGAGAATCAATCTCAAATATATTTGTGAGAACAAGCCCACAGGAGCACCATACCCCTTTGCCAAGTACAAAACTCAACTTCAATTCATGAGCACCACCCCACAGGAGCTTCAAACCCCTTTGCTGAGCACCAACCTAGCTGTCATTCATGAGCACCAACCCACAAGAGCACCAACCCCTTTGCCAAACACCAACTTAGCAACAATTCATGAGCACTAACCCATAGGATCACCAACCCCTTTGCCAAGCACCAACTCAGCAATAATTTGTGAGCACCAACCCACAAGAGCACCAACAACTTTGTGTATACCACACACCTATCTCTCAATGTTGCTATCTCAACAAATGATAGTTCAATACAACATCACCTTCCTCTCTCTCACTTTTTATCTTTTAAGCTAGATATAACAAATACAAATCATCTCTCATAATTGCTCTTCTAATCTAGATATTACAATATCAAATCAACCGCTCACTTCCACATTACAAAAGGCTACTCAAGCCTTTATTTATAGCTTTCCAAATGACCTTTGGCCTTCCCCCTTTGTGACCTTTCATTCCTCATGGAAAATGGTGCCAATCTTGGATGACCCTTCATATCCAAGCATTTGAAAAGTCATGTGGTGACCCTTCATGACCAAAAACGTCTTTCCCACTTTTGTCCTTATCTTTGGTGACTTTTCGTATTCCTTTAAGTGTCCCTTCATGAGAAATTCGCCCTTTACTCTTTTGTCTTTACTTGGTGACTCTTGGTATTCCCCAAGATGACTCTTCATGGGAAAATGCATCCCATCCTTCTTTTGTCTTTATCCCGTGACTCTTCGACTTCTCCATGGGCCCTTATTTTGTCTCATATTCAACCAAAAATATATTCATTAATATTAAATAAATACTAACTCATATTAGCCAAGATAAATAGCATTAAATGTAATGGGGAATTTATCACCAATAATATGAAACCTTTGACATCAATGACAATATTTCCAACACTTTAATAAGATTAAAGGGTAACATGTTGCTAAGAATATCTATTAGGTCTCAATAAGCCTAAAAGTGGAGTAAGGGATAATTGATGTATGGCTGACCTATTGTAGAAATTGTTCCATGACTAAGGAATGTTATTTGGATATGATTTAACCTATTAATGGATGACATAATTAATTTAAATGTATATCCAATCTAGAAGGATATGATCAAATGACTTGTATAAAACAAGGTAGTTATGCCTATTTTGGTATGCTTAGAGAATGCTAAGTGTGGGTATGTTGTAAGATCAAGAGAAAAAAAAGGATAAATAAATTATATAGATCATTTATGAGTAGAAAGAGGTCATGAAGACCACCAAATATGTCATGAGTATCTAATATAGGTTCTGAAAGAGAGGATCAAGGTTAGAAGACCTAATCAAACCAAGAAGAGGGCTAGCTGAGCAAAGAGGGTTGAAGATCAGTTTAAGAGGGATTGAGAAGAGTGAATAACTAAAAGAGAGATCATCATCTATTGTATAAGGAAAAATTATTTTTGAAGGTCATCAAATATTCAGGTGGCTGAGTTGATGCTGAGTCATCTAGGGGGTTGGAGCCTCCTTGCAAGTTGGAGCTTGCTAAAGCCAAGTAGGTGTTTGGTAGATTAGGGGTTGGTTCTCATTATTGAGTTGGTTCTTATCTAAAGTTTTTTTTGAGTTGCTTCTTGATATATTATGGGTTTTTTACCTCCATATAGTTTTTTTCTTGTTAAATTGAAGTGTGTGCTTAGTAAATTAGGGGTTGGTGTTCCTTGCTGAGTTGGTGCTTAGCTAAAGACTGTCAATTTGGTGCTTGATAGATTGGGGTTGGTTCTCTAATTTGAGTGGATGATCAACTGAAGATTTATGTTTATCTTATATAAATGTAGTACACTTAATTCATTAGTTGGTTTTATACCCCAAGATGGTTTCCCATGTATATGACGTGTTCATGTGTTTCATGTTGGGGATCAACCAACAAACTTGATTACTTTTATGTAAGAAATTAAACACAGAAATAAACCAGAATATAAGTAACTAGAATCAAAAATAGGAAAGAATAAGAGATACAAGAAACCATCCTGAAAACTTGTATTAAACTCTTCCAAAAGGAAATACAATGAAGAAAAATCACACTTTCTTCTCACACCTCTCAGATGTACAGATCTCTTTCCCTCAAGAGTTTACAATCAATTCCAACAACCTGGATTGATACACACATATACAATATGTCTTGTACTATTCTCATGCACACACTTACACAAGCTATGAAGATCTATCCCTATTATATAAGATTAGGGATCATGAGCAATGCAATATCAACCATTAGTACACCTCCTAATCAAAGGCTTAAAATAGTCCTGTCAAAAATAGAAATGCAGACTTACAACTAACAACTAATCTAATCATGCAAACAATCTATTCCATCCATGAAAAATAGACTTTTTGGATGCACAGGTGACCAACGTCGGTCCCTATTTGCCTACACATGACCGACATCAGCCGATCATAACCAACATTGGTAGCTACTGGTCGACTCCTTACCATCGTCGGTGACTGTGTAAATCCAACAAATTTAGCATCCACTCATCTAATGAAGCTTTTAGCTCCACACCTCAACAATCTCCCACTTGGAGATAAATAGCTACACCAATACCTGTACAGCAACATCTTCTAGATTCTCCATCTTCAAACTCAATCTTGAAGACCAACAAAAGTTGAATGAAGATTTAACTTCTCCTTTGTTACCAGCTTTGTTAACATATCAGCAGGGTTCTTATCTGTATGGATCTTCTCCAGCTTCAACTCACCATCCTCCAATACCTGTCTTATGAAGTGGTACCTAAGTTGTATATGTTTGGTTCTTGAATGAAAGGATGAATTCTTTGCCAAATGAATTGCTCTCTGACTATCACTATATAATCTGCAACTCTTTTGCTCCGTTCCTAACTCTTCCATGAACTGTGTAATCCATATCATCTCCTTGCTAGCCTCTGTGACTGCAATGTATTCTACCTCTGTAGTAGACAAGGCAACAACCTTCAGTAACTTTGAAATCTAGCTAACCACTGCTCCACCAACAGTGAACACATATCTTGTGGTACTTCTCCTGCCATCCAAGTCACCTGCCATATCCGAATCTACATAACCATGTAGAGAAGTGTTTGACCCTTTATAGCATAAATGCCTACTGCTAGTCCCTCTCAGATATCTGAGAATCCACTGGACTACTTTCTAGTGCTCCTTCCCTGGATTGGCCATATACTTACTAACAAATCCCACTGCTTGGGTAATATTCGATCTAGTACATACCATTGTATACATTAAGCTCCCAACTATGGAAGCATAAGGAACTCTACTCATGTACTCTACCTCATCATGTGAATTAGGAAACTGTTCTTTACCCAACTTGAAGTGTCCAGCCATAGGTGTACTTACCAGTTTTGCATCTTGCATATTAAACCTCTCCAACACCTTGTTCACATAATCCTCTTGAGACAAAATCAACCTATGATTTTTCTTGTCTCTCTTAGTACTCATGCCAAGGATTTTCTTTGCTGCTCCCAAATCCTTCATGGCAAATGTGTGAGCTAATTTTTCCTTAATCTTAGAGATATCCTGCATGTGTGAACCTACAACCAGCATATCATCTACATACAGCAACAAGATAATATATCTACCATTATCCAATCTCTTAAAATAAACACAATGATCAGATTGATATCTACTGTAGCCATGCTCAGTCATAAACCTGTCAAATCTCAAATACCATTGTCTAAGAGCTTGCTTGAGACCATGCAAGCTTTTCTTCAATTTGCACACAAGTTTCTCCTTACCTTTGACCTCAAATCCTTCCAGCTAATCCATATAAATTTCTTCATCCAAATCTCCATGAAGAAATGCTATCTTAACATCAAGATGCTCAAGATGCAAATCCTCAATAGCAACTAAAGACAATACAGTCCAAATGGAAGTCATTTTTACTACTGGAGAAAAAATTTCACCAAAATCAATACCTAGTTTTTGTGCAAATCCTTTCACTACCAACCTGACCTTATATCTCATCTATCCATTCTCACCTTCCTTCAATCTATAGATCCATCTATTTTTCAGTGTTCTCTTTCCCGCTGGCAACTCAACCAAATCTTATGTTTGGTTCTCTTTCAAGGAATCAATTTCCTCATTCATGCCTAGCTCCCACTAATTATTGGATTCCACCTATATTGCTTCATCAAAACTCTCTGGTTCTCCACCATCAATAAGTAATAAATAGAATAATGAAGAGGAATATCAAATTAGAGGTTTACTTACCCTTTCTGACCTCCTGATGGGCATCTGAGACTCATTTTCTACTTGATGTCTGCCCAAATTCTCTAATAGTGACTGACCTCAGTCACCTCTAAGCCTGTTACTGACCGACGTTGGTTCCACATGACCGATGCTAGTTCCTTCCTGACTAATGTCGGTCATTGTTTGACCGACATCAATTCCTGTATTGCCAATGTCGGTTCCTTCTTGACCAACATCAGTCTCTATGTTTTCCTGTCTATGATTAATCTTTCCCATGAGCTCATTTTGGACTGTCACCTCATCTAAATCTTCATGGCCCTGCTCAGAATTTTTTAGCTTCTTGAGCTGATCACTATACATCACTTTTTCATTGAAAACAACATCACAGCTCCTAATTATTTTATTAGTTCCTAGATTCCAAAATTGGAATCTAAAATCTCTAGAGCCATAACTAATAAATGTGCACCTCATAGACTTAGCATCCAGCTTCTTTCTATTTTCCTTATCAATGTGCACAAAAACTTCAGAACCAAAAACTCTGAGAAATGAAAGATCTACCTTTTTACCTATCCAAGCCTCTTCTGGAATTCCACCATCTAGAGCTGTAGAGGGTCCTTTGTTAATCAAGTAAACTATAGTATCTATAGCTTTTGCCCAAAACTGTAAGGGCAAACCAACATGTAATCTCATACTCTGTGCATGCTCCAATATTGTTCTGTTCATCCTTTCAGCAACTCCATTTTGTTGAGGTGTCCTTGGAACCATCCTTTGCCTATGTATTCCATTCATATCACAATACCAGTTGAACTTATAGCTACAAAACTCACCACCATTGTCAGATCTAAGGCACTTCAATCTCTTGCCTGTTTCATTCTCAACCATAGCTTTCCAAATCTTAAAAGTGTCAAAAACATCAAATTTTTTCTTTATGCAATAGACCCATACCTTTCTTGTAGCATCAACAATGAAAGCAACATAATACTGTGATCCTCCAATAGAAGCTACCTGAGCTGGTCCCCACACGCCTGTGTGAATAAGCTCCAACTTGTGCTTCCTCTTGGTTAACCCAATTTTAACAAAGCTTACTCTCTTTTGTTTTCCAAAAACACAATGCTCATAGAAATCTAGATCTATGCTTTTCAAATATGAAAGCTTATCTTTTGACTTAAGAATAGTCATTCCCTTCTCACTCATGTGGCCAAGCCTCTGGTGCCACAACTTTGCATCTACATCTGAAGTAGATAATATAGAAGGAGAATTATCGGTAATACAATTACATAAATAGAGAGTACCTACTCTCTTACCTCTGACTAGTACAAGTGCACCCTTGGTAACCTTCCAAGATTTAGCTGTGAGAGTTACTCTACAACCCTCATCACCCAACTTTCCTACAAAAATTAGATTCTGCTTCAGAGCTGGGACATGCATGACATCTTTCAACACCCATGTGTTGCCATTCTACAATTTTAGCTGCACTTTTCCTTTGCCAACAATTTTACAAGGCTCATCATCCCCTAAATAAACTTTTCCAAAATCTCCCTGGACATAATCATTGAAAAATTCTCCATTTGGGGTAGCATGGAAAGAGGCCCCAGAATCTAAAATCCAAGATTCTATTTTATTATGCAAAGAAAGTGAAAGAGCATCTTGTGCAACAATACCTACAACTTTTGCTTCTTCATTACCTTCATGCTGATTCTCTTCATTAACCTTCAACCAACAATCTTTCTTTGCATGTCCTCTCTTTCCACAATTCCAATAGGTTATCTTTCTTTTTCCATTTATGGATTTGGATCTATTGCTCATCTTTGACTTAGACCTTGATCTCCCTTGCTTGCTCTTTTCTCTTTGCCTTCCCCTGATTTTAATACTTAAAGCATTACCTGATGATTCCCTTGTGCTTTTCCTATGAGTCTCTTCATTCAGGATTACACTAACAACACCATCTACTTTTAAAATATTTGAAGCAGATGTAGTATTACTAACTGCCATTACCAAACTATGCCAACTTTCAGGTAAAGAGCATAATATTAAAAGAGCCTTAATTTCATCATCAAAAACTATTTTGACTAAATTTAATTGATTTACAATTCCATGGAAATCATTAAGATGATTAGATACAAATCCACCTTCCTGCATTTGCAAATTAAATAACTACTTTATAAGATATACCTTATTTGAAGCTGAGGGCTTTTCATATAAATTTGCTAAAGTGTCCATCAAATCTACCATTATCTTTTCCTGTGACAAGTTAGAAATCACAGAAGATCCCAGACTCAATCTTATAGATCCAAGAGCCTTTCTATCAAGAACTTCCCATTCCTCATCTTCCATATCTGTGGGATTTCTATCAACCCCACCCAATGGTAAACATAGATCTTTCTGATATAGATAATCTTCCATCTGCATTCTCCATAATTGGTAATTCTTGCCATTAAACTTCTTCATTCTTAGTTTACTTTCTTCTGCCATTGCTTCTCCCACTCAAATAGAAACCCCTGTGAGTGACCTGTAATCAACACACACTAAATAGATCTGAACCACCTGTTAGTGAACTTGAGCTCTAATACCACTTGTTGGGGATCAACCAACAAACTTGATTACTTTTATGTAAGCAATTAAACATGGAAATAAACCAGAATAATAAGTAACTAGAATTAGAAATAGCAAAGAATAAGAGATATAAGAAACCACCCTAAAAACTTTTATTAAACTCTTCCAGAAGGAAATACAATGAAGAAAAATCACACTTTCTTCTCACACCTCTCAGATGTACAGATCTCTTTCCCTTAAGAGTTTACAATCAATTCTAACAACCTGGATTGATACACACATATACAATATGTTTTGTACTATTCTCATACACTCACTTACACAAGCTATGAAGATCTATCCCTATTATATAAGATTAGGGATCATGAGCAATGCAATATCAACCATTAGATACACCTCCTAATCAAAGGCTTAAAATAATCTTGCCAAAAATAGAAATGCAGACTTACAACTAACAGCTAATCTAATCATGCAAATAATCTATTCCATCCATGAAAAATAGACTTTCTGGATGCACAAGTGACCGACGTCGATCCTTGTTTGCCTTCACATGACCAACATCGGCCGATCATAACCAACATCGATAGCTATTGGTCGACTCCTTGCCATTGTCAGTGACTATGTAAATCCAGCAACTTTAGCATCCGCTCATCTGGTGAAGCTTTTAGCTCCACACCTCAACATTTCATGCTCTTATGTTTTGTTGCTTATGATTGCTAAGATGTTCATGCATATTTAAATGGTTCATATATGTTAAGTGTAATTAAATAGTTTTTTTTGAAGAATGATTCACCCCCCATCTCAATAATCTTGTTTCCAACATTTCCAATTGCCTAAACAATTACATCACATTCAGTTGCCTATGTCTATATAAGTGTCATATTCTGATACAAGTGTTTATTTCCCTAAAGTCATCCAATTATAAAATGAAACATATTCTTAAGGTCAATCTAAGTGATTTAATGTGATATATTATCCAAATGGATTGGTATAAATATAATATCAATCCTCATTCATTATTCACCTATCATAGACCAAAAAACACTCAATCAAGTAGTGAAATGAGCAAAGCTTCCCTATTTTCTCCTATTTTCATATCAATCATAAGGAAAACATATATGTAGGTCTAAAGTACTGAAGGAGTATCTAAAGATCCATATTTTCCAAGTTACAAGCTAGGTCACTATTGTAATTTCTTATCACACATTGCATGATTCACACACAAGCTAAAACATAAGAGAAACTACATAAGTTTGAAGCCCTCTTAAATGTATTGGCTCATTAATAGAGGGGTATTTGGGTTAGCTCAATATTGTGTTCCCACTAATCCATTTTTCATATATCCACTAAGTAGATGAAGAACCAAGGTTTTTATATTTGACAAGGAATAAAAATCCATGACCGAAACCTAAATGCACTAGAGTGAAGGTGACACAAAACCCAAAAGCATCTAGGTGGTTGCATCTAGTTTTAGTAGGTAATTCATACTAGACACTTATGTCTGAGTTAAATAGTAGAATTGATGCAACCATCCTAGGTTTATGTAAGTGGCCGAGTCTATATATTTATAATTTATATAATTAAGTGACTAATCTAGAATCTAGATCCAATCTAATTTATACTTGTTCTATATCCAGATCTATATTAGCAGCATAATCAACTGTCTCATTTTCATTATCATTACAATATTTAGAATCGTTTTACCTTTTATTTTTAGTATATCTCAACATAATAAATTTATTATATGTTTGTCTAATTGTCACAAATAATTGGCCTATTTTAAAATTAATATACCATCTTTGTGCCCTAAGATATTTATAACCCCTTTAACCCTAGATCCCCCATATCTATATTTTAGGGTTAAATAGTGTTCAACCTTAACTAATATACACTTTAAGCACTAAGACGTAAATTTTGGTGCATATATTTTGATATTTGGATAGTGTTAGAGTTTTCTTAGTTTCTTAATATTTTATTGACCCCTATGTGACTTAATAAAGGATAACTATATTCCTCTATAAGTACTAATAGTCCTCAAAGAACCAAGGTTAGCAACATAGATCCTACCTCTAAATTTTAAAATATCAATTTTTAAAACATAATAAAACTCAGAGTGGTGGTCATGTGGATCACTATACATGGATTCCTTAACCTTCCCATAAAACTCTTATATAGAAAACTACCCAAAAATCTATTATTTGAAGGTGGATCTTGTATTACCCATGGAAGTTATAAGCATGTGTAATATAGGGATTTTAAATATGTTAGTTTAATTTCCCCTTATATAATAAATTTAAAAATAATATTATAAAAAAAGTTTCAAACAACACATCTACCAAGAATTCATCTTAGGGTAAGTGAAAATTAACTTTAATCTCAAGTCATCAATCTTTAGATTGAATGGATTTCCTAATAAGTAATAACTCCACATCTGTAGTGCTTGAAAAAATATAACTAAATTAAAATCATAAGGATCATAGTTCAAATGATTAATTTTGAGTAGTTGTGATTCATCTAACCTAAGTTAAATTTCTTTCATCAAGAATCCACACAAAAAAATCTCAAAGCAACAATGGTCATTGTAATTTTTTAATTTATGTCAGGGATATTTGGTACTATAACATAAGTTATCTTCTTTTTAAGAATTTTAAAATAATATTAACACTCTTCAAATCATTCAAATATTATGTACTTTTGAAAGAAGGTGATGGGGTTATTTATATTTGAAAAACCTTTGATAAATTATATATAATATTAGATGAACCCCATAAAACTATTTACATCATGTACATCTGATATGAATACCAATCCATGATTGTGCAAACCTCAGTTGGATTTATCAAAATTATGATTATCAAAATGATGTGGACTAATTAAATTCACTTTCCTCTTACATAAAGCTAATTTATATATTTCCCTAAATTTTATGCTATTCTATTGATTTAATCACCAGTTGCAAGTGTTGGATGTGTTATTCTTATATTTTTAGTATATAAAAATGTCATGTAATAATATAATCACAAACTTGTCTTATTAATCCTTGAAAACACTATTCATGATATCTCTAAAGGTTTTCAATTCATTCATGAGTACTAATGTAGCACTATTAATTCATAATGTCCATAATGGGTTATGAATATTGTATTTGGGATATATTCTTCTTGAATCCTTAATTTATGGTACCCAACCCTTATATCTATCTTCAAAAATATTATTTCCCATAATATTTGATTAAAAATATCATCAATGTGGGAAAACAATACATTTTGGATCCTTTTTAAATTTATAATGTGGTAGTAGATGCAAAGTTGAAGGTTACCATTATTATTTTTTACACATGGTGGTAGATAAAACCTTATAAAATAATCACCTAAATTTTTTGTTTTATCTCAAAAAAATATATTATCATCATCAAATAGGGATAACTTGACTTGGTCTCAGATCCAATCACAATGTCTATTGATAAATTGAACTCTCTTGTTAAAGATATTCTAGATAGTTCATTATGAAGATATCCTAAATCTCAATGAGGAATGGATAATATTCAAAGGTGGGATTATTTTTATCCCTTATGACATAAATGTGTACTGATTAAAGGATGAATCCCTACCTTTATGCTTTCTTCAACTGCATATCTAAACATTTATTAAGTCTGACTAGCCTTTTAACCCCTTGAATATTTATCAGGTACCCTATGTCATTAAGGAAGGTTACTAGTTTTGAAAAGAAATTAAAATTTTCCCAATGATGCCATAGCCAATTTAATCCAAGGATCACATCATATGATAATAATTAGATGAAAAATATATTTATTAATGTTGAAAATTTAGGTATTTCTAACTTTATGTAGGGTGAATATGGTCAACAATATAAATATATTATAATATAGGAAATGGGACAAGACCATACTAGATCCATCATATATATAATTAGTCACATCGTAAAGTGGGGGGAGGATATAAGTAAGATATTTTTGTAAATGAGGGATCAAGGATATAATTAGGGATCCTATAAAAAGACTAAAGAAAAAAAACAACCTATAACCAAGATGTAAAAAAGATAAACTAGAGAGAGAGAGAAATTCCATTAGACAGTAACCAAGAGGTATCCAAACTATAAGTTGTAACCAAGAGGTATCTAATTATGTATAAATTAGCATGAAAAGATAATTTAAGTTAAAATAAACATTGAGAGAAGATTAACAAATACTACTAAAGCATATGCATGTATATAAACCAAATAAAAATGAATAGTTTTTAGATATAGGTTACTTGTGTGGGGTTGAATTTTAGTGCATCAATCTCTCCCTTATATCAAGTGGTACTTTATGAGAGATATTGTAGGTGGAGAATAAAAGGGTAAGGTATAAGACCTAGGTATCCTTAGTTGAGGAATCCAAATACTAGGTGTATCTCTTTAGTTCAACTTCCTTCTTATGAACTTTGAAGACCTTTTACGAATGTAAACCTCTAAAAGTATAAGATATTATACTCAAATTCCTTATCTTATACTAAAATCATGTTTTTTTTGTGAAATATGAGTAGAATGGTGTTGTAATTTTATAAACATTAAATTTAGGATCCTTATATATATGGATCCAAATCCTAATATTTACCTATCAAATATGCTTGTGGAATTGATCCTTATGGATACAATATCATGATTGGGAATGAACATATTAATGTGTCATCCAATGTCAATATAATATAAAATTAAAATAACTATATTAAGAGAGTATGATATACTTAAAAGGGATAACTTGTAGGAAAATCAATTTTTTAGTCATGGCCAATATAATATAAGAAATAGGGACTAGAATAGAATGAACTTGTTATGGGCAAATTAGTCGAGAAAATGTGTGGAACTAGGAAAACATGAGGAAAATAGAGAAAATAACACCAGAGAAGGATATAATAAATAGATATAAAAATAATGAGTGTAAAATATATATCATATGATTATATGAACATCTATCATTACTTACCATGAGCCAACCCAACCTTGATTGTAATGCACTCCTTAGGATGTACATTCAAGGAAAAATATGTGTCGATGAGTACTACTAGATAAATTTTTAGTAATTGAAAACTATAGGTTTAAAAATTACCTACCTCAAATAGACTTTGCTCTAACATTTCTCTACCCATTTTACATATTACAATGTCTATGATTTAGTCATAAAACTAACTATCCTAGAAGCATACTTATAATCTCAAGAGCCATACAACACTTACTTTATCCCGTGTGAAAAAAAATAATCTTTAGATAACCAAAAATTATTCTAAGGCCTCAATAAGAATGATATTATTCTTCACTTGGTAGTTTCTCATTACCACATGAATATTCTGCTAGAAGGGTTATTAATTATTAAGTAGTGTAGGAAGTCTAAAATATGTTCTTGTATACTTAAAAAGATAATTGTTAGTGTAGTTCACAAATGTAAAATAACCATAGGAGACCTATACTCTATTATAAATTTATTCCATTATTTCAATTTTTATTTTAACCCTTAGGTTAATTGTCCTACTTCAAATATTTTTAAGTATTCACATATATAATATTATTTCCACCAAACTAGCTCTTGAATCCTCCACACTTGTTCTTCCAAGGTTTATTATAAATTTGGGGTGTCTGAGATGGTCATATGTATAATTTTCTCCTTATTCTCTTTTCTTACTATTGAAAAAGATTGGATATTTTGTTCCTCTTTTATTTATTTCTCAAATAATTGGTCCATGGTTATGGTTCTATGTACATGAAAATCTACCCCAAATTATGGATTAATCCCAAGAATGTAATTCTTGATATAGATCAAATCATATGTATGGTACTATGTCACATACTTAATGAGCTAGGTAAGTTTTTATTAATACTAGGTTATTAAAAAATTTATTATTTGAAATATAACCAGGGAAGCCATCACTACCTAAATGATTTAAATTAATGATCCCTAATGGTAGTAGTTAGTCCTATCTAGGAATTATTATTTTACCACTAGGAATAATCCTCTCTTAAAATTTTATAGGCTCCTCATAATTCTTGAGTCTCTTAAAATATAATATAGATCTATGAATATTTGTCCACCTTAATAATCCAAGCCTTTAATCCATCACTAAGGATATTCCAATCAAAATTTAGAGGTGATATGCACTTTAAGTCTATAGTTAGCTTAGTCTTAACATAATCCTTATTATCTTATTGGCCCTTAGTTATCTCATCATTTATATGATATTTTGAGACTCCACCCACACCATTATTTTTATCATTCTAGTTATCATTAACATCACCATGACTATTTGTTCTTCTTAATTTTTTTAATTTTTCCCTCTAGCTTCATGTTCTATGGTTTCCATCCAATCAAGGGTCTCAACAAACATGGATAATATCCAATCAATCCTTTTATCCTAATTATCTATAGGAATATCATTTCCAATTATTAGTAAGAACATTCAAAGTATTATTCATGTGAAATATTATGAATCTGAACATGCAACAAGTGTAAAGTGTGGCATATTTTGTATAAAATACAATTTCATGTAATTCAATGAAACACATGGAAGTATTAATGGGTACATTAGATCATTCAAAAGAGGAAATAAAATATCAAGAAGGTGAAGACTCATAGTCTCTTTCAATTTTATATATTCCTTGAATTTATAAATGGAAATGTTAGAATTTTTGGGAAATAGTTTTGAACTTAGTATTATTCTATAAATTTTCTCTTGAAATATATATAAAGATAGACATTGTATTGATTATATATTTATTTGGGAATGAA
This sequence comes from Torreya grandis, assembly GCA_037957365.1. Taxonomy (NCBI): domain Eukaryota; kingdom Viridiplantae; phylum Streptophyta; class Pinopsida; order Cupressales; family Taxaceae; genus Torreya; species Torreya grandis. The sequence goes on from JARHVA010001032.1 coordinate 319,240, forward strand.
TGTATTCTCATATAATGTTTTAGTTTAATTCAACAAATGAATAATAATGATAATGAGTGTAGATGTGTCTATAAAAAAAAAAGTCTTATGTATGACATCACACTAAGTTTAAATTTAACCATATATGTAATTCCTATATTAATTTATTGTCCCATCATAACCTTTGTAGACTAAAACATGTAGCATGTTTTGATGAGAGGTTCCATGGATCACTACTAATAATGGTTTTATTGCCACGACCTAAATATGTTAAAATGGTTTCTTTGTCAAAGGGACCTTGAGAATTATCTAGTCTCAAGGATACCATAGTCATATAAATTAAATTTTAATGATAAAAAAATTCACTTTTTACCATCCACTTACGCACACTTATTTCATGCCCAATTCCATGGCTCTAGGTCATTATTCCCCTATCTTTATACAAATGATATTTATCGTGATCCAATAAAGATACATAATTATTCATAATATTAATTCTAAAGAACCTAAGTTCATCCTTATATTTATTCCCACTTACAACTTAGCTATATATACTTTCCATAAAAGGCTACTCTTTCATAGCTATCCCACCCATTGTTAGCATTTAAAACTTTCGATTGAATCCTCCCAAAAAATAATAGCTAATTTCTCAAATTTAAAATCACTTAACATATCATCACACATGTTTTACAATAGCCATCCAATTAAATTAAAAAAATATCACTATAAATCCACTTTTCAAACCATTTTTCACACAAGAGGCTCATACATGGAAAACCACTATAACATCCAACTTCACATTTAGGAAAAAACACCTATTCTTCCTAATTTAGAGCCCACACAACCCTAGTATCTTTAATCTAAGTCTGCATATTCCTCAAAGGTCATAATTCATGGTTGAATCACATTAATTACACCAATATTGTACTATAACTTAACATTACACTAGTCTTTAACACACACCTCCATAGCATGGATAACTACATGGATTTTGATCCCTCCTCAGAGTATTGATATGTAGGCAGTGCTCAACACAGGGGGTGTTGAGGTCAAACACAACTTTAACTACTAATTATTTGTCCATTTTATGTTTTTTATTCATCATTTCCTATCTATATATGATTTTAAGTGAAGAATAAGGTACATAACAGCTTATGTAGTAGATCACACATCACATAACACATTTACAAGATCAATAAGTGACATCATATTGATCTAGATTTACACAGAGGGAAAAAAATCCTACCAGAGTCTAGTGATCCCTATGGAATATAATATAGGCAAGATATGCATTATTATTTTAGTATGCGAATCCCAATACTTGATTCATAATTATTCAATAGTCACATCCACAGTCGCATACATGGTCCTACATTATTTGATTTTTTGTGTGGTCATATTATTTCCCCTTTTAGAATATTTCCATATTTATCAATGTATAAATAAAAAACAATTAATTTATTATATTTTTTAATATTCTTATTTTACACAATGTTTTTTCATAATTAGGATTTAAGAATTCCCTTATATTTCACTAATTTGATAAAACATATTGGTGAACCTTTCTATTGAGTGAATATTAATAACACTAATCGTTCATGTTGTTATGGTTTATCTCACTATTTTTTTATTTCCAATTCTTGTATTTGGGTTTTTAGATTTGATAAATTATTTTCTAGCAATAATAGTCCAAGTTTTCATTTCATATTTCATTCAAAGTAAGAAATTTATGTTTACCCATTTTAAACAAAGTTATAGATAAACTTTTACTCAAGTTAAACATTTAAATATTTTCATTAATGACACCATAATAATAAAATTAGCTAATAGATTTAATGACACTAATAAAAAATTGTTACAAGGGTTTCTGTCAAAGAATTAAGATATGCAAGATGTATTCATGATAATTTTTAGAGAGCCCTATTGGTAAAAATGGGTTAGCACCTAATGAATGAGAATGGTTCATGGACAAAAATCCTAAAGGATAAATACCTAAAATGGGTGGAAGAGGATGACTTCCTATGGGAAGATGGCCATGCTAACAGATCAACCTTCTGGAATCCATAACCAACCATAAGGATCTATTGAAGAGTGGCATCTCATGGAACATTGGTAATGGTGAAAAAATTGATTTTTGGAAAAATGACTAGAAATCCCCCACCACCCTCTCCACCTAGGGAATCTGGGCTGGGTGGTATAGGAAACTTAAGCAAAGATGGGGCTCTAAGATAAAATATTACTGGGAAATTAAGGAAGGAACAAAGTGTTGGAAAGTCCTCCTCAGTGAATACATAACACTAGAAGAATCTGAGGCAATTCATAACCTTAACCTAGCTTTAAAACATTTCCACATCCCTTCCATATAGAAGGAAGATCACTTTGTTTAGTAGGTAGAAGATAATGGCTCCTACTCAGTGGCCTCAAGATATGCCACCAACCTCAATTTGGAAAGTAACTGGAACCTCCAAAAATTTTTTTGGGTAAAACATATAACCCCCAAAGTTAATTTCTTTTTTTGGCTTATGGTATAGAATAAAATTATGAAAGTGGATAAATTATCCAAAAGGGGACTGATTATCCCCAACAGGTACCCAATCTATCGAAGAGTGGAATATTCTATTCACCATCTTTTTCTTGAATGCCCTCTCAGTCTAAACTTATTCAATTGGCTTTTAAATTACCTCAACATGGCTTGGATCAAACCTAATAATATCCCAATTCTCATTATGTAATGGAATCCTCCCTAGAATATAACTCCCTTGGTCTTCATTTGGTGTCTTACCCTTCTTCATTGGTTTTGGTGCATATGGAAAATTCATAATGATGGTCTCTTCCTCAACAAAAGGCACCAAATGGAGGGTGTCTCTTCCCTCACCTTTGCCTGAACATTTCAGAAAATTGGAAATCTTTCCCACCTAAAGATAAAAATAATTCCCCCCTGGCCCTACTCAATCTCAAAAATTGGGATCTCAAATAGGTTTTATGTTCTCCCTTGAAAGACTTAATCCATAAGTACACTAAATGGAAGGCTCCTTTAGATGGTTGGGTGAAACTAAATTTTGATGGCACCTCCAAGGGAAACCTAGATCCTATAGGGGGAGGAGACATTATAAATAACTCTAAATGTGATATATTTTTAGTGTATGTGAGTCCCATGGGTAATCAAACAAGCCATTTAGATGAGGCTAAGGCAGCCTTTTGGGGCATATAGTTGGCATCAAACATCAATCATAATAGGATCATAGTTGAGGGAGATTCATTAAACATCCTTAATGCTTTAGAAGGAAAAACTATACCCTCCCATACTATTAAGGACATCATTGATGATGTGAAGCATATTCTAAAGGGTGTACCTTATTTTCAATTCATACACACTTATAGGAAAGGAAACAGGGTGGTTGACCTCCTTGCTAGCATTAGAGTTGATCTCCACCTTTTAAATAACTATCATGATGCAATCATCATCCCTTCTAATGTTCTTAATACCATTTATGTTGAAATTACCAAGGTGGATTTAAAAAATCTTCTCTTCACATGTACATTAACTCACCTCAATGAGGTGGATCTTAATCAAGCTGATCTATAATCATTTCAAAATAAGGGGTATTAATTATTATTATTATGATCCTTCAACGGGACTTTTCACCCATTTTTGCCTTATTCATTTATGCCCCATCCAGAAACTTCATCTCTCTCATTTTGACTCTATGTTCTCAATCCCCATGGGTGGTAATAGGGATTGACTAGAACCTATGTCCATCAAGGAGGTCCATAAATAAAATAAAGTTTGGAAGAAAATCAAAAAGGGGGGACATAGAATTTATGGAATGTGTCATTGAGCATAATGCTGAAATTATCTGAGACTTCATGGTGTCTTGGACAAAGTAGAAGGTTACCATGTGAGACGTCACCATTAGTGTCTTTGAGGATTTCATTGATGATGCCACTATAATGTCATGTGAAGGCACCAAGGAATTCAAGAAATAGTCAAAAAAGCAAGAGTCCATGCAACACTTCTTCAAAACAAATGATTTTGTGTAGATGAACAAAAAAGGATTCCCACGGGCTGACCTCCCATAATAATAGCCTAAAATTTACCTTTAGATCATGAGATACATGATGCTCAAAGGCAAATATACACTAATATTTTCCCACCATTTCTTTCTTTTTAATCATTTAATTGGGTTTAAAATAAGTCTTCCCTATTTCCTACTTAAGTCCCTTGAACGTACCATCCTACTTCACCAAGTAGATGATACAAATCCCATACTTTACCAGGGTCTGATCATCCTTATTTTTAAGCATGACAAAGCCATTTTAGGCTGAGAGGTTCCCTAGGGGTTCTTCTAGGGAGGAATCCTTGATGGAGGATCCTACTAAGGGATCCCACTAGCCTTCTAACTGCAACCCCTAGAATAGCTTATCATAGTCCCCCCTAGATGACCTCCCTCTCAAATTGTTATTTATCTCCAAATTGAAACCTATTCAAATAGGAACCCCTATGAAATTAGTTGAGAAAGGGAAAGTGATTTTTATGGAGGAGATGGAAAGAAATAAATTAATGCTAGAAAACTTTAACTTGAAGGTGTAACAAGTAGGGTTTGGCCTAGCCAAGCTCATCCAGGACTGGAATACATTACACAGATAGGCTAAAGTAATCATACAAGCCTTTATTCACTCTTTTTATTCCCCATAGTTCCATATTGTGAAATCACCAAAGGTTTTAAAATCCCCTCCGCCCCCCCCCCCCCCCTAAACCCCCAAGGGCCCCCCCCAAGTAGTCTTCCATGTAGCCAAAAATTAAAAAACACCCCAGAATGATCTTCCCAATTGAAGTGACTGAAGACCCCAAGAATCATACTTAGGCTAAAGTTTTAAAGATAAACTAATCATCCCAATGAAGGACATTATTCTTATCGATGACCCTCAGGAGGTGTCTTCCTCCTAGTTTTAATATGGTTTCCTATTTTTTGTTTCCATTCTAAGTACTATTTCTTTTTGTTTTTGACTTCTCGGCCCTAATAGACCTATTTAAACTTCTGTAATGCACTTTTGTGGTTTCAAGTACCTATAAAACATGGATTTTACCATATCAAATAAATAATAATAATTTTTAGAGAGGAAATTAAGAAATCATCTAAAGGACAATCCTCTAAGACTTATAATGCTATGGGTTATTTAAAATTTTGAAAATCATTCAATAAATGTTTTATACCACCATATACTATGGGGGAAACTTAGGAGTTTTCATTGATTATTATTCCCATTCCTACTTGGTAATTTAAGACACTACCATTGGTTATCACATATTCTATTCATGATGCACAATCCCTTATGTAGACTATATTATCTATACAAACTAAGGTGTCAAAAATGGAACAAAATGATTTGAAATAAAATTAGTCTCTTGATTATTATACTATGTTTGATACTCTATTGGTACAAAAAATTGTAACATATCATCTACCAATTAGTTCTTTAATACCTAAGCTTACATTATATGATGAAAAAGGTAACTCTAAAAAACACTTGAGATCATTTCATGCAACATGCTTTCACTATGCATTTAACAATCATTTATTGACTAATTTATTTTCTAGAATTATAATGGATTAAACTTTAAGATGGTTTTATGACTTACCACGTTAGTTAGTGCAAGAAGTTTACCCTTTGGCCTATTTATTTCTTGCACATTTATTGATCAATATCACCAAAAAGATATCATATGCTCAAATTATACAACTCAAACAAGGATTTAATAAGCCTATCAAAATTATGTACTAAGTATAATACCATTCTTTATAATATGAAAAATATAATGGTATACAAGGAATGACATGATATCTTCAAGTATAGTTTGATTCTACCTCTACATGAATCCATTATGTTTAATGAGTTTCTCCCATTCAAGGATTTTTTTTATATAATTAAGGAAAGAGAGGTCAAATATTGGTAATGAACAAGTTAAAATATGCAACCAATCTAGTTTCTTCTTCTCTAGGAAAGAATTAGAGTAATATACCATACAAGGTGAGGCTAAATTATAAAAGAGTGATCAAAAGGCAAAAAAATGAAATTTCATAACCCACTCTACTTATTTTATTATCAGTTTCTCCATAGAAATAGTTTAATAATCTACCATAATATCCATACAAGGTGTTACAAAAATTATTGGAATGCAATGTCATAGCTATCTTTTCCCATTAAAGAGGTCGATATCACTAAGTTTATAAACTTAAATTTTCTCACTTCCTTCTATCTTTAATTTCATCTAATAATTATCTATCTTGTTTAATTTGTCTTACTAGTCCCATATCCTAGTCCTATTTTAACACCCTCTTCATTCTAAATCATACTAACCTTATATCATCCTTACACATCTATTCATCCTCTTATTATACTCCATTTAATCATCTAATCTTATCCTAATCGCACTTATCCATTATAATATTATATTAAATTATAATCTTACCTACCCTCACCTACCCCCACTTTTTCCTACATTTCCTATGTCTAATCACACCCTAATACACTACCTAATCATCATCATTTATTCTAATCACCCTCTAGATCCCTCTACTCTCTAGAAATATCTACACCCTTCCTTCTTTATATCCTTCCATAGAATATTAAATTATTTGAAAAATATCCTTCTTCATTCTATTTATACCAACCTATCCTCCATGAAAAATTAATTAGGAAATTGGAGTCTATATGATATCAAATTATCTATAATCCATTTGTCTTCAAGTTTGCATTGCTACAAATTTTGAGTCTACAAGGAGTAATCACAATATTTTCTATTTTTGGGCATGTTTTAGTCTAAATTAGAGGTGAATGCTTGCAATTGTGGTATAAATTTCTTGGATTTTAGTAATTTATTGCATGCATGTCACTTTTTTTTTTTTTGAGTTTGGAATTTATTTTCAGCCATTATCATGTTGTTTGCATTTCAAATTTTAATTTCAAAATTTATCCTAACTACACTAAGCCTCTTCCAAAAGGATTGATCATACTTCCAATTATGATTTTTATATAGCACCAAAACATATTACAAATAGATGTATAAATTTAAGACATAATATTTAGGACTTGATGTATACCCACATCTTTGATGTCAGTACATCTATAGATATCACCAAAGCACAAACATGTGAAATCAATTTAAATAAAACATTAAGTGGCCCTTTTCCTAAGCATACATATAATGAGACAATGGATACACCAAGAGTACATTATGCATATAATGCACACCATACACCATATTATGATCATTATCATATAGAGGCATAACATCCTATGAATGGTATTATTAGAACTTATCATTCTTTAGTGCCACATATATTAATTATCACATTTTAATATAATGATATAGTTAATGATGATTCAAATTTCCACTCTTTATTCATTTTGGATCATATAGATCATCAACATATATAGAGTATCATGGTTGATAATGGTTTAAGTGTGAATATGTGTAATATAACACTTCTATATCATATTTGATACAAAAATGGAGGTATGATTCTTACTTAAACATTCATTAATGGATTCAATGGTCACATTCAAATTTATATTGGTGAGATTACACTACCACTCTAGGTTGGTCCAACACATGTGGAAACCAATTTCATCATAGTAACTAGTAAAATCATCTTTGATATGTTATTAGGATGTCCTTGAATTCAATAACTTTATGTGCTTATTTATATAGTTAATATATTTTCAAGTATATATATACATATACATATATATGATAATTAGGTTATTACATTTCATAGGATTCCATATGAATACCCCTTATAACATAAAGTTATTGTTACTACATAACATATTTCAATTGAGAAACCTCAAAAGGTTCAACCTACTTAGAAATTTTAAAAATATGTGGTCAACTTTCAAATGAGAAATATCCTTGAAAATACACTCAATCAATATTTGGTCACATATTCTAGAGAGATACTCTCTAATCCATCATTCACAGATTGATAATACAAAGTAAAAAGGGTGTTCCAAAAATAAAAACACCATATATTTATCACTCCATTATGGGTTCTAAAAATCCATAGAGTTCACAATGATACACCACATATGAATCATATTTCTATAGATTATCGATATGGCATTGGCACCTATGATTCAGATTCATATCAATTTTAAACTTCCAAGTTGAGATAATTCCTTCATAGTTGCATGATACTTACCATTTATATTAGGTCATACTCCCCATACTAGATACATGACCTATTTATTGTGATACTTTTACAAGGATCACTAGTTAATATGTTCATTTTTTTTTCATAAATGCAAGAATTAAAAAAAAAAAAAAAAAAAAGGACCTATGCATGATATGTGTAGTTTATTTTCATCAACTAAATTATGATCAATATATACATTATATATTTTTATCTACATTATATAAAAATTATTCAAAAGAGTATGAGTGATTTTTAAAATATACATTTTATCATCCAAAAATGTAGTTGTAGGTGGTGATATTGTCTCAAACCCAAAAACTTAAAAAAGACAACAATGCTCTTTCCTGACAATAACACATTGTGATTTTTTTTTAATTCATTGAATTTTGTCCCAATTAACTTAGTATATCCTTTATTATAATCAAAAAAGTTACAATCCTCCTAAATTTAGTTTACATCTCAATAAGTTCATTGGTCACATCCTTTTACACAAGTTTTATACTTTTATGACTATCCTTGGTCATACTTCCAATATAATACATTGCACAAAAATCTATATTTTTTTTATCACTTTCATTCAATTTTTTATTTTTATAGATACTTGAGTTTCAAAATATACTTACGTTACCAATTTATTGTGTTGATTAATTAAATTTACTCTTTCATGCTTTGCATGTTTCATTTTATGATTCATGTCATGTGTATTCACTATTTTGGATTGTGGGTAAAAATGTCATTGTGTGTGGTTCTAACACTTATTTCATGTACTTTAAGTGTGTGAGTTAAATTGGAACATGTACCTTGTATGCTTAGACTTCTTGATTTTTTGTATGGTTTTTTTATATGCATCATAACTATGACTTTAGTTTGATCAATTTGTTTAGTTTTTGATGCCATGATCAATATCATGAATCTCCCTAATTTTTTAATGACATGATGGTTATCATGTATTCCCCTCCACCCCTTCAAGATGATCTATTAATTTTCAATAACTCAATTTTTATAATTATTTATTGCATTAATTGTTGACATCTATTTAGACATGACACTATGTATGCTTGGTTCCACATGTATATTGTGCCACTTTATTTATGATTTTATATACGATGATGCCATGCTCTCTAAATTTTCTCATTAATACCAATATTTAAATCTTTTACATAACATCATTTCACATAAATTCTTATTTTTGGTTAATTTATTTCACATGATTCACAACTCACCTCAAAAGAGGGGGTATACACTAGTAACTTGTCTTAGAGACTAGGTTGTAAAAACTTAGTAGATAGGTAGGAAAATATAGAGTTTTCTTATTTGATCACAATTCATATCCAAATTTTCATTAAAAAGTGGTTTTAGAAAAAATAATCCATTTTGACAAGGATTCATCCATGTCAAAAATAGTTTTTTGTTACCCTAAAAGTTAGAAAATAGAATTTCTCAGAAGCATAGGTAGTTATAGGATAGTTTTTAATAGGTAATTGTAATACTTTCATATATATACATAAGTCTATCATAGAATTTTGGTCAGAATGGAGGCATCATGTGAAACATGTGTTATAAGTATTACTTAGTTTTTTTCTCATAAATCATTTTGATATTACTTAGTTCTATAATCTATATACACCAGATATTATATTTGTGGCATGTGTACGACATATGAGCACCTCCTTAATCAATTTTGCACCAATTTCATAGATGGAATGAAAACCTATCATTATCAATGTTTTATACACCAAAATTATATCATGTTATTTTTCACCAATATTACACCATTTTTGCACAAAAAAATAATCTTATTTTATCTACATGGGTTTATTCACCATTTTGCACCTCACATTATCCATTTTAATTCATATAGGGATTCTAAACTAATTTACTAATTTGGGTATGTAATTATGGATTAAATAAAACATTTATTTATTAATCACACTCATTTATCAATGAGGATTGGATCATGCTTAATCCAATGCAATATATTTAGTGAAGATAAATCTTCAAGGGTCCTATGTTCTCCAGTCACTAATTTTGCATTAGAAAACACAATGGTTCACAAACCCAATAAGATGTATTCATTATTTTTTATTTTAAATATAAGTTTATTGAATTTAATTTTAGATATTCATATTAATGAATGAATGATTTACATATGTTGTATTGTATGTTTTTGATGAAGAATAGTTTAGTGTGTGGCCTACATCCAAGCTTACTCAACATAGGTAAACTTAGGTATAACTCTCTTTATTTTAATCTATATTTTTTATCTATTTAATTACTAGATCAAAAGGTGTAAATATATTCATATAAATTAATATTTAATGTTAAATCAATGCACTTATAACCATCCTCTTACATTCATGTAGTTCATGGCCAATTCCATGGCTCTAAGATGTTATTCATATATATATTTATGTGGATGATCTTTATCTTAAGAAAATATAAATAAATAATTATTTTCAATATTAATTCTAAATAATTTAATTTCATCCTCAAGTTATTTACACTTCTATCTCAGTTGCCTTTACTACCTAGACAAAGCCACTCTTTCAAGACAATCCCACCTACCGATAACATCTAAATCCATCAGTCACATCTTCCCACCAAATAATGGTTGTTTGTTCATATTTAAAATAAATTGATGTGTCTTCATACATGTTTCATAAGTCCCATCTAAGTAATACCCAAAATATAGATATAAATCCCAATTTCAAGCCATTTTCATGTAATAGTCTCATACATGGAAAAACACTAGAACATTTAATTGCACATTGAGTAAAACTACCTATTCTTCACAATTTGGATCTCACATAGCCATAGTAGCCATGAAATAAGTATGCATACACCTCAAATGTCATAAGTCATGGTTGAAGCACATTAATAAAACCAAGATTTCACTACAATTTATACCTACACCATTTCACACACCACCATAGAATGGGAGATATACATAGAGTTTGATCTCTCTTCAAAGTATTTATATGTATACAATGGTTAAAATATGGGTATTGAGGTCAATCATAAATTCAACCACTAATCCTTTTTTAAAAAAATTATTTAATCATCAATTCCTATATAACTAAGATTTTAAGTGAAGAATAAGGTACAAAGTGACTTCCATAATACATCATGCATCAAAAAATACACTTACAAAATCAACAAGAGATAATGCACAAACCCAAATTTACACAAAGGAAAAAATATATACCAGACATTAGTGCTCCATACAAAATATAACATTGGCTAACCCTAAATGATTAGTGCATCCACATCTAGAGATCAAACAAATCCATATTATTGATTCATAGTTAGTCAACCAAGTCATGCAAACATATCTACAATTGGATACATAGTCTTTTATTATTTAATTTACAACTAAGTAATTTGTCCATATTATTCCCCTTTTAGCATCTTTTCATATTTAACAAGTTCCAGATCATAAATACTTAATTTATTTCATATTCTGATATTCTAATTTTACACAACATTTTTTCATAATTAAATTTTTAGAATTCCCTTATATTTTACTAATTTTTTAAAACATATACATAAGTTCAAAGATGAAGGAGTTGTAATAATAGGAGTGTCTATAGAGGATATTACTTATACTCATATTTATGAATAAATCTATGAAATATTTTGGTGAAATTTAGTTGATATCAACATGGATATATGAAATCAAATAATATTTCTTTATATGTGTGCATGGATATCAATGAAGTAAATTTTAAATGATTTCAAAACCTATATACTAATTATACATGTGCAATTGACCAGTGGATTAAGAATTCAATTGATGGGTATCTTTTTTGAATTTGAAGTGTAGGGATACATCACATTTGAATTTTCATATAATTTTTTTATTAAAGGGATATAAGATTTTTTTTTAAAGTGACTTCCTATATTATTAAAACTATTAATTTTTGAAAAGGCCATGATGTCAATTCTAGTTGACATAAAGTATTGCATAGAGAACTATGGGGATGTGAACTAGAGGGAGATAAATGAAGAATATATAAACTAGGGAAACTAAAATAAAACACAAAGAATGGATGAATCAAAGGATAAATATGATAAAATAATTTGGGGGATTCAGAGGGAGCTGTGAAAACCAAAAATATGGAATAAGCAAAACTTTATAAAAGACAAAGTTCTAAATGTATTTGTAAACAAGAGTATAAGGGAAGATATGAATAAAATATTAGGATTTAGATATACAGAAGAAGAAACTAATTCTAAAGTTAAAAATAAATAAAATATATCAAATGGAATTAAGGAATTACAAATAATGTAGAGACTAGCTAGGAATTAGAAATTGACTCAAAAAAAGATGATGAAATAGATTAAATAGATAGTGAAAAGGGTGTTGAAGGGTAGTTAGATCAATGTAATAGTATTTTTGGTAACTATATATATATATATATATATATATATATATATATATATATATATATATATATATATATATATATATATATATATATATATAGGTAATCATTATATTTTTAATAGGAAGTATAATATTTCCAAGAATAAATGATGAAAAATAGGTTCAGGGTAGCTTCAAGGGTGGTCATGATAAACACTTACAGTATGGTTCATTCACTCCAGGGGGACACATCCCCTATGCCTACTTTAATTACTAAGAATAGTAAATTTTAATGATTAAATTTTTTAATATTAACTAATAATATTTTGAAATATGTTGAAAAAATATTAGACAAACTTAAGAAGTAAAGTGGAGGTGAAACTATCATAATAATTGATTTCAATACTCTTATCATCCTAAGCACCATCACAACTAGTTTATAGATACCAATGCAATATTCACTCAAAAAAGTTGTAATTAACCAAACTATAAGAAACATGTAATCACATTTATGTGTATTATTTTTACATTTATATAATATGATGGATCAATTGACCTAGACCAATACTTAATGACTTACAAAATGAAATGACATGTTAATTGTGTAACAAATGATCTAGAAAAGAAGTGAAAACTTAGATATAAAATTAATTTATTATAATAATTATATAGATAACCCTAAACTTAGCTCTAAACTTAGCTATATTACACATAAAAAGGGTATAAAATATTAGAGTGATTGGTTTGGTATGTCAAAACTAAGAATCCATGGCATCTAGATGTAAGAATGGACATTGATATAATATGATAATAAGTTATTTAAAAAAAAATGGGATCAATGTAAATATGATTCCACTATCCACTTGATAAGATATTAGAATCTTGGTCTAAGCTATATTCCTATTACTTTGAGTTTGGTAGACTATGGTTACATCAAAGCTATTATAATACTCAAAGATGTAGAGATAAAGGTGTTAAAGTAAGTTTGGGTATTTTTAATTGATTTAAATGAAGATGGATGAGATTGATTATCCTTATTTAAATGGAAAAATTGGGACTATAATGGGTTTATTACCATAAACATAGTTGACAACCAATTAGAAGCACACTAGGAGCGTGTGTTTAACCCTAAATTGAATTTGGTACAAGGGTACTATACGGTTAATACTGTAAAAATGAGTAAGCACAAAGGTGATAAATATATATATATATATATATATATATATATATATATATATATATATATATATATATAGCAAGGAAATTAATTTGTAAACTCAGATAAATAATATTTTGAATTTATAATATTGAGATATACTGAAAGTAGAAAGTATAACTATTGATTGATATTATAATAAATTAGAAACAAAATTACTTAGTTTACTTTGCATATTTATATTTGGGATGAAAAATATAGAAGTAAAATGTGTTAGTATCTTAGAATAATTTTTAGATTCTATAATTTTTCACTATGTGGCCTCAGACAATTATGTCAAATCTGGACAATTGCATTGATGATAGTATCTAAGTTAGATGTAGGTGTCTAGTATGGAAATTTACAAGATTTATATGTCACAACCTAGAGAATTTTGGGTTTTATATCACCTTTCTTTTGATGTGTATAGATTATGTGCATAGGCTATTGATATTTGTCAAATGATTAAAATCCTAGCTTCCTCAGCCTTAGAGTAACTGTCATAAAAATGGGTTAGTGAGCACACAATGTTGAGCTAGCCCAAGGAACCCTCTATCAGTGGGCACTACCTACATATATAATAATATTAAGAGGGCCTTATAATTATGTATTTATATCCTACATGTTGGCATGTGTATGCATTAGGATGTAATGTGTGATGAAAATAAAATCCATAGAGTGACCTAGACTATAACTTGGAAAATGTGTCTTGTGGGATGCCCCTTCCATACTTTAGACCTGAAAGGATACTAATATTATGTTTGATATGGAAATAGGGACAAATAAGATAGGTTTGTTCACTTTAATGATTTATTGAGATATTTTTATAAGTTTCCTTATGAGTTCTTAGTATTTTCTAGGTGAGGTATAAATGATGGATGATCTTGTATCTATACCAATCTATTTTGAAAATATATCACACTAAATCATAAAGGATAAACTTTAATATACATTTCATTTTAAAATTGGATGACTATTGGGAATTGGACACTTAGTTTTTAAGGGGAAACTAGCATCAATACAAGCATTTGGATGGGATGTAAGTGTCTAGGGAGATTAAAAAATAGGTATAGGTCCAAAACTTTTAGATAATGATAATGATCAACTTTATAGCATTTTGCATAGTATAAAATGCCTATTTTAGCATCAATGCAAGTGTTTGGATGGGATGTAAGTGTCTGGGTAAATTAAAAAAATAGGTATAAGTCCAAAACTTTTAGAGAATGATAATGATTAGCTTTATAGCATTGTGCATAGTATAAAAGGCCTGGTCATTAAAATAACAATGGTCAAACTAAGATATAAGAGATTTATCATAGAAATATAGTGAGCATGAACCTTTCGATAATGTGAAGTTCTTACAACTTAAGGGTAGAATAATGATAGGTATTTTATAAGTGTATAAGACCGAGGTGCTATATAATTTAGATTTAGTATCTATAGGATGTTACTATTATCATACCTTTGAATAAATATGAGCACAATCCATATATGAAACCAAAAGAATTATTTTCTCCATATGTATATAGGGATGATATCTAGCTCAAATTTATTACATAACCTAAACCAAAATCTATTCAAATTATAAATATTATTTACTTTTCATAGCCTACACAAAAGATATTGATATTGTAAAAAATAAATAGGTCTGACTACTCTAAACAGATTAGATATGTCCTTGATTCAAAATAAAAGAATGTGAGTTCAATTTCATGGACTATTCTACATGATCAGATATTTATCACATATATCAGCTAAGTCCTACTGATATATATTATACTAAACCCACTACAAAAGGTAAGATACCATGGGAATTAGCTTCCTCAATGAATGGAAATTTAAACGTTCACATTATTAATTGGGTATGTGGATATCATGAAGTAAGACCCATGTGAATGGTGTTCACCATATAAATATAGCTACCTTAAAATATTATACATAATATCTAGAAGAGTTCCTTCACATGATGGAGAATCGCATCCCAAATATAAATATGCAAGTTAGTGTACTAAATTATGAATTGAAAGGTGTTGTAACTAGTTGGTGGGTTGTCCATAGGTCAAAAAAATTTAATTGGAAAAAATCGTGTGAGATATTATGGTCCATATTTCACATCGTAACTTTTATCTCAAATAAGTATCCATTATTCTAGGAGGGCCAATGTCTAAACATGCATGTCTATAAATGTGTCAAAGTATGGAGAACACCAAAAATTGAGCCAATATATCAATTGCATGTTGTGCTATGTACCTTAGCCCATATACAAAAATATTGGTATATTAATCAATAATGATATGAAATAAATATACATGTCCCAAAAGTTAATATTATTTTATTCAAACTTGTGTGTTTTAAGATTAAAATCTGATTGTGCATATGGCTCTATAGAAATTAAAAATAATTTTGTGTCATAGGTGAGAAGAGGATTATATTTTATGAATAAATGGAAATCATAGGTATTATAAAGCACAAGCCTTTAAAAAATTATAAAATATTACCTTAATAAAAAGTTAAAAATATGAATTATGTTGAAATCCTACAATACAATATGGAAATGTGAAAGTGACTCTAAACACATTAAAAGCAAGGAGGACCTAGATTTGAAAGCATTTTTTTAAGATAAAAAAGACACAAAAATACTTGAGAGGAAGAAAAAATAAGATAGAAGAGGATCAATTTAAAAATATGTATATCATAGATCAATCAGGACAAATATAGGTTAAACCAAAGAAACTTTTCCAAGAACCGATGCAAAAAATAACTGAGAACATAGGTATATAGATAATACCAAAATTAAAAACCATTGGTGATTATTAGACACAACAATACTTATCATAGGTAGTTCAATTTTTAAATTTATTATGAAAATGTGTTCCCCACCAAGTTTTTAGAAGTGAAGGGCATAAATCCTCATATGGGTGAGATTCATACTCAACTAAAGGAGTGTGCATGCCTAATTAAAAAGTGACCTTATAGGCTAAATATTAAAATGAAAATGAAGGTAAAAGAATAAAATACTTGAATGAGGGAAGTTGGAATCATATATTTGGTTTATAATTTAAATTGGGTTAGTCCCATGGTGGTGCAACCTATAAAGATATGATAAATATGAGTTAGTGGACATTATCAATCATTAAATGATGTTTTTGTCAATGATACTTTCCCCATTCCCTTCACATATAAGGTGATTGAATATGTCATAGGGCATGAAGTGTAATCATTTTTTAATGTTTTCATTGGTTACCATCAAAATTCCATCACATTTTAAGATTAAAAAATGATTTTTGAAACAAATTTGGGGTCATTTGATTATAAGGCAATATCATTTGGAATAAAAGACACATGAGTAATGTTATCTATAGCAGTTGTAACAATATTTAAAGACTTAATTCATGATTTTATATAAGTCTACTTAGATGATTGGGTAGTTTTATCTTTATTCAAATAACATATTTCTAAGATGTGTTTAATGTTGGAAAGATGTTGATCACTATGAATTACATTAAATTCAAAGAAACATTTATTTTTCAAACCATTTGGTGTATTGGTTTGACATGTTGTCTATAGTGATGGAATTTTGGTGAAACAAGTATAAATTGTAGTCATGGTTGTACTCAAACCACCAATAATCTAGACAAAAGTGTGCCCATTTCTATTTCACACTAACTAATATCACAAGTTCATTCATGGCTACAAAACCATTTCAACACAGAATAGTTATTGCATAGAAAACATAATTTTGAATGGAATCCTAAATGCTAGAAAATATTTATATATTTGAATAAAAAGTTAGTCACAACACCATTTTTTATTTTCCAAGACTAGAATAAACCATTCTATATTTATGGTAATGCATAGGGAACAACAATGCAGCCCATGCTTATGTAACTAGGAGATGGAGGTTTAGATAATCTAGTTGACTTTATAAGCCATAATTTTTTTATGGCTAATAAAAACTATACCAAAATAGAGTGATAGTATTTTTTTATGGTATTTTCACTTTGAAAGTTTTGAAATTACATCTTATCTACCCAATTTGATTTTTTTTATTAATCAACAAGCATTTCAATGCATTTTTAATAAACTAATGTTGGGAGGAAGAATTTATAGGTGGTTAATGATTTTTCAATAATTCTAATTTTTAATCAATGTTAAACCATGAAAGTAAAATGTTAGACTTTAACTCCTTATTTTTATTCAAATAAGGGAGGAACCTAAATAATTACAAGAGGAATATCTAAACCAACACCTATTCAAAATGACTACAATCCCAGAACAATTGGAGGATATCATAACCTTTATATATCATGGTACATTTCTTCAACATTATGTATAATGTGACAAGAAATAATTGGTCACATTATATTTTAAATTTTAGTATTACTAAGAGGTTTCCATATAAGTTGGGAAAGGATGATGTTCGACAAAGAATTTCCATATAACATGAGAGATCACAAGTATTGAAAGAAGCACATCATGAAATAGTGGGAGGAAATTTTTTAGGTGAATTAACTATGATATAAATATTTAAAAAGTGGGAATTTTTATCCAACACTATTTTAGGATACACATAGGGTTTCAAAATAGTGCATCATTTGTCAATGTATGAGAAAACCTAAGAAAAGGGATGAGTCATTATTGAATCCGTTTTTTTCTACACAACCATTTGAACAATGGGGAATTGATTTCATGGGGTCTATTAATCCTAAATATAATCAATCTAATGTTAGATATATTATAATTGTAACATATGATTTCACTAAAATTTTGAGGCAACTATGATTCCAAGTTTTAGGATAAAATATTCTACAAGGTTTTAACTCCCACACAAGTTGATAAGTGATAGGGCATAGTTTTTTTAATAATATTATAAAAAAAATTAATATGAGTTTATAATACTATAATATGTGTACAATGTATTGTCCTAAAACAAATGGCCAAGAAGAAACATAAAATAAGGTTCTAGAGAAATATTTAAAGGGATGAATAGGAATACTACATACTAATAATATTATTAACCTTTTGAAAAAACTATAAATGTGTGAATGGATATACCCCATGATAACTTGTGTTTGAAATGGAATATGTGATGTCAATAGAATACATAGTACCCAACTTATGAATTGTAATGATATTATGGTTAGGTGATAAATAATTTATTCAACAATATTTATTGGAACTAACTTGCATGGAGGAAATAATGAGATAAGTGAATTTTACTCTAAAGACTCATAAGCAAATTCAAAAGGGGTGGCACAATTGCAACCTATGATCTAAAGAGTTACAACTTGAAAAAATGGTCTTGTTATATGAAATTTGATTTATGACACATCTAGGCAAGTTGTGCATAATATGTAAAGGACATTATTTAACTCATAAAGTGTTAAAACAAATCACTATGGTACTCTAGGGTCTTTAAGGAAATATTCTTCCAGTATAGATAAATGGTTGTATGCTTAAGTCCTACCACTAATGATATCTATACAATAGACATTATATGTTGTGTGGCATAATGTTAGATTAAGATTTTAATTTTACAATTTATTTTATTTTTATAGGTTTAATAGCAATAGATATAATTATAAGAATCTAATTTGATTTCAACATAGTAAATATCATGATGTAATACAATGAATTTTTTGATACCATTTTTAAAGTGACACAAGAGCAAATTCATGAGTGAGATATGTGCTTGCTTTGTAAAAGATATATGTTTATGGAATGAGGTGTAAACAAAAAAAATGAGAAGTGGCAAAGGATAAATAACTAGAGTTTCACAAGGTAGTTAATGACAAGATAAAAATAATATCAAGGCATTCTATAAGAAAGATATATTTTATAAAAATAGTAAATGTTCAAAATGGGAATGTATTGAAAAATGAAATGATGTCACATCAAATATTTAAATTTAAATAAAGAAATAATTCATAAAACTACAAAACATCACATATTTAAATTCAAATAAAGAAACAATGCATGAAACTACAAAACAACCATGGGTCAAATTACAACAACTATTTGAATTTAAGACAAACATGCAGGGGCATAAATGTAGATTTGTGGGTGACCATAAGTAGGGGAAATTTTTATTTAGTTTTATTTAAAATATAAGATACTAAATAAACTCACACTCTAAAAACTTAAGTGAATGATGATTTTTCAGCTAATATTAAATGATAACTTTATGAGTTAGTAATGAGTTAGCTAAAAAATGTTCACAACATATCTCATAAAAGGAATGAGTAAAATACAAGATGGCCATACTTCAGACTTTTGTTCCTTTGAATGAAATCTAAAATGAGGATATAAAAATTGTATTGGAATTACAAAAAGCTATATAGAGTGATGTTCATCTATTTGACTTCATTTATTCATAAAATAGACAGTGGTTTTATAAACCACAAGGATATATATTAAACATGGAGCACTTTCACTTCCTAATAGATTTTGAGGTTAAAATGTTGAACATCTAGTGTGATTACTTATATTTGGTTAGAGCTAGGTATTGATGATAAACATCTTAATTAGATATAATAAAGGATCCATTCATTTGTCACAATAGGCGATGATTCAAATCAATGCTAATATCATTATGCAATCCACATGATTCATGGAAAAAAGGTCATTATAGGGATATAAGACAAAGAACCTTCCCAAAGACTTATAAATTTGGGAACAATATGCTATAATAACTAGAGGAGTTACCATTGAACAAGTTAATAATGCACCAATAATATTTATCACTGAGTACATTATGCATCATTCTAAGTAGACAACAAAAGGTGCCAAGTAGGTCACAAAGGGTGTAATTGATATTGTTCACCATATTGTAATACTAGGAGATGAATTTAATTGTCCTGAATTCCTCAACATAGAGCTCATAATTAATGGAAAATAAAATTAGCCAACACAAATCCATCATTCTAGTACCAATTTATAGTACTTTTTATCTATTTTATGTTTTGGACATATTTTAAAGGATCCATTTTTCCAAATGTAAATTATTGGCTAGATAATGATTTCCTTAGTTTTTTATGGCCTTGAGATGGAAAACATTACCTCCAAGTGGGAAAGTTTAGAATATGCTGACTAAAAATTCATAACAAGGTAGCAACAAATCCATGTGTACTTGAGGAAAGCATGAAATACCTTGGGCCTATTACAACTATTACTAAGCTTTAAAATAGAGTGCACATCATAATCCATGTGTTTTGAAAACCATGAATGTTTCCCTTTCATTTATTTATTGACATCTACATGGAATAAGAAGAATTTATCAAGAAAAAAAATTGGTTTCTCAGAGCATATAACCATGGCATTCCATACTTTTAATAGTTAAGAAACCATAAGATAAACCACATGTCAAAATTCAAACTCAACTACAACCATAACCTGAGGGTAAATCATAGGATCAACCACAACTAATGGCTTCATCATCATAAGGAGCTCCTAAAAAACATAAATAATTATGTCTACAACCATCATATCCTCCCAAATGGACCCATATATTAACACCATGGCTAAGTGACGCTTTAATTCCTACCATTGTAGCTAAGCATAACCTTCATCCATTGAGAAACACCCGAAGAGGTGTATAAGGTACTACTAGAGGATATCAAGAATGATATTTATGATGAGTAAAATGAAAAATAATTTTGCTTATACAAGTCAATTTAAACATTCCATGTTACAAATAAATTCCCTTTTATTTTTTTCATTGAAACTCCTTTACCCCCACAATCCATTATAGTGGATATGGTATCAAAATATAAGGAGGAAAATCATAGAGTGAAAGATCTATTTTAGGAAGAGGATTTTAGATAGTTTCACAAGTACAACTGAATAAAACTACACAAAATAAAAGTGTAGTGAAAAAAATAGCGTAAGGACCTTAGATAAAATAGAAATCCTTAAGCGAGCATATTATTGTAGAAAGCAATGAAGAAGAATCTAGTAATTTAAGGATACTAGTATGAAAAAATCACACAATAAGAGCTACATGACCATACCCTAGACTTACAAAGTGAATGGATAAATTATATTTTTTTGAGGGGAAGAGATACCAACACCATGAAATTCTAGAATAAAATCTTGGTGGCTCCATCTTCACAAAAAAAATATTATGTGTCTAAGCACTAATTCACACCTTTCACAATGACCACTCCATCATCTTGTCTACTAATCACAACCCCATTTTCAACCTATTCCTCTTACCATGTATAAGGATATACATCTAGCTAAGAAACTATTAGATCTTTAGATAGAGGTGCACAATAAGAATAAGAACATGAGAACCAACCTCTTTAATAGGAACACCTTGATCAACCACACATTTATTCTCAAATATAAGAGTATCCAACATATGAAAATAATAAGGCAAGAACATGGGAAGAAAATTTATCTGAGGAGAAGTACCAAAAATATAAGGATGACTTGATTGAGTAGAAAATCAAAATGATGAATAAGTTTCACAAGAAAAGGAAAATAAAATAAAATTCAGGGTATCTAGGTAGGATAAATATTAGAAGAATCTAAAAAAAGTATGAGAAATAAGATAATAAGGAGGAATAGGAAAAAGTAACAAATAGATAGGTGATAAATCTACAAAAGATAAGGAATAACAAGAAAATAATGAGTAGGAAGAGGATGGAAAAGTTAGGAAGTTAACTAGAGGCTAAATACAAATAACATTAGGGTAAGGAAATATAGGGAAGATAAAAAACACCTATGGAAAAAAATCATGCTACAAATCTTTGATCCCCCTTTTTAAGAATATTCATCATCTAATGTGAACTAACTAATTATGGATATTATAATAGCTCAAATTTTCACACTTGAGAGGGTGTTTCACATCCTCTCATTTGAGATATACAATGGGATTAGTCCTAGGTTTTGGGTGACCTCTAAGTGGACTAAACCTATAGATTATAGGGCTAGCTCCCCATGATGTATCAGTTAAGATCTCATTTTTACACTACTATATTGCAAAGGAAAAGGGAGAAAGATAACATAAAACAAACCTAACTAGGGAGGTGATACACCAAATCAACACCCTCCACTTGACTATCATGTACTAAGAACATGGATTGGACCTAAATCTGATCACACTACTCAACATAGACCTTCAAGCATGAGTGTTTCAACATGGAGGTTATAAAAAATGCATTGGATGATAGGGTTGGTCAAGAGGTGTAAGCAAGTCACTAATGACTAAAAATACACTTTTAAACCATGAAAAACTATACCAAACTCACCATGTGACCTAAAAAAGACAAATCATTCACAGATAGGTAGGAGAGGACAAATGAGAGAGTACAATCACTACTACCAGCATCCATCCACAATCGCATAATTACACTAGTTATAAGTATGTAAGAAGGTAAGAACTAGATTTATTAATCTTTAAAAGGCATAGTACAAGTGTTTAGTTGAATAAGTCTTTGCCATACTCAGCCAAGGGCCTTACAAATCCAAACAAGGTTGTATATATATAGAATGTGATAAGGAGAGATAAAAAGTGCATAGAAGAGAGCAATGTTATGTTTCAAGCACTCATGATAAGAGTTAAAATCAAGAAGGAAGTTGTAGAATAGTCTCATAAGGTCTTAAATGACATGTGTTACTTTATTGATGATGTTTCCTCTCCCAAATGGCATAAGTATTTCTCTATTTTCTTAACACATCTTGTCTTCTTCAAACTTCCCTCCTTTTCACTTGGAAAGTGACAAGTGTTATTCCTTGGTCATGAACTCTCCTTCAACTACCCTTTGATCTTGTTATCAACACTTTGCATTTGATTAGGATCTCTCTAATTTTGATGTTATAATGATCATAATACCTCCTTATGTGTCTTGAAACCTATCAATCTCACTATGCCTCTCTTGCTCAAATGCCTAAAATCTTGCTTCTATCTCATGTGTATAATATTTATCCATGAAGGACCTTTCTCTACCTTCACAAACCTATATAAACTCTCTTGGATGCTTTATACACTCTTTAATACTTCATTTAACATCTAAATTCCATACTTGTTTTCATTTATGTTTATGCTCAAATACTTACTATTCCTAGAATGGGGACCCTTCTATCTTAATTCTCCAAAAATGCTTTAGTACCAAGTCCGATAAGCCCTTTAACTGTATAAATGATTTGAATTAATACTTCCCAGCTATTCTTGGTCAAATATTCATCTTGAAATATAAATTAGCATTTAGAAATATTTAAATTATTGCAAGTTTGATTTAAATTTCTCCAATTTTTTAATGAGGAATTAACCGCAACTGGATTCAAAATATGTAGACAAGCTTCACCAAGAATGCTCTACCTAGTTCTTTAATTACAATGAACATGACTAGCTTCATAGGATCTTGCTACACTAACCTTTGGTTTTGTTTAAATCATTTGCTTACTAGTTTTGCTTTAAAATTCTTAGAATTTGCCTATGATATGAATTTAATGTTTCTCAAAGTCTAACTTAGCTTCTCATGTGTCTCTTAGGACGTCAACATAAAGGTAGCAGTTCATGATGCCTCATAAGATGTCAAATTATAAAAATGCTTCCAAAAGAATGCTCACTCCATAGTATGACATGTGTTGTCATAACACTTATCCAAATCCCTAAATCTTCCTTTCATATTTTCAAGTTACACCATTAGCTAAAAGAAATACACTTTGTGCATGACACTTGGAACAAATCTACTAGACCCAAAAGATGCCACGTGGTCTTATCCTGAAAGCTCATGAATGAACTAGCCATTGGAATTTAAATCCCTAGGCTACATGTTAATATCTTAGATCTTGTGAGCAAACCCATCCAAATCCAAGCTACCACATATCCCAATATGATCCAACAACCTATGAAATAAGACCGCATACCCCAATCATAACCCAAGAAATATTCCATAATGTCACACGCTTCCTTTAGATTTATTAGGGTAAACACTTGGATGCTTCCAAGCCATCCAATCCAAATCTTGCAAGGTGCATTTGAGTAAAAACATGGAGGCACCCAAATCATTTAATCTATGGCTTGATGGGGAATAACTATTCAAGGTCCCTTTCAAGAGTGACACATGTCCCTTTAGAGGATACATGTTATGCCCATGTTACTTCTCTTTGATAATCCAAAAGAATATTTTGAGAGCCCATAGAGATGATGTGTGTCCCCATTAGACCTATAATATTATGTCATGTGCTTCTTTTAGATCAACACATGGGTATACCTAGACCATCTAATCCAAGGCTCACGATAGCCCATTAAGGGAACACATGGAAACCCCTAAGCTATTTGATCAAAGATTGATGATATTCATCTATCTAAGGCCCCTTTTGATAATGATGCATATCCCTCCAAAGGACATGTGTCCTTTCTACAAGGCAGCATCCAAGATCAATAGGCTATCCTTGAAATTGATGTGTGGTTCCACCTCAGACACACATTTGATACAAAGTTACCAATAGCTATACATAAGCAATCCAAGATCCTAAGACTGATCAATAAGAAAAACCTACCCAAGTAAAGTCAAGTTTGCTCATGAAAAATCCACTTGTCAAAGAAAGGTCTTGATTTCTTGTAAAAATGATAAGTGGCATTCTCATAGCTAGCCAGATTAAAGGGCCCCACCCCAAAACTCACCATGAATTAAAGGATGTCATGTGGCACTAAATAAGTGAGTAAGCACATAGAAACACATCTAGAGATATTAAGGCTAATTATAAAGTGCCACATATCTAGATATTAAGCCAACTAAGAGGCTTAGTCACATTTAAGCCTCACAAATGCCTAGTTAGATCTAATGTGGCATGCCACATGTCAAAAGGTGGAAACCTTTAGCTTTAAAGCTAAAATTAATAATGAGTCAAAGGAAAATTAGTGCTAAATTTTAATGTCAAGGTGATGAGCTCACCATTAATGTGGCCCAAATCAAAATTTCCACCCAACCTTGCATTAACCAAGGTAATATTCAAAAGGATACATAACTAGATCATTATTACCTATACTTGCATTCAGAGCCCTAAGAGTTTGTTATCTCTGCAAGCTATATTCTCAAAGTTTGACCAATCCCAAGATCTTTTCAAATTACACCCAGACCACCATTATTAGAGCTCTAGGAGTTGAAAATAAGCATGAAGGAACATCAATTGCAACTTAGAAAGGTGAAACAATGGCATGAGTAGGACCTGCCACGTATAGTAAAGGAATTTCATTAGGAAAAGATGATTTCTTATTTCAATTTGGCAATTCATCCATATTTTTGGACACACAGCTCATCCTTGATGTGATAGACATAGGTGACAAGTAATACATTAGTGTATATGACAATGTAGAGGAATCTAGGGACCTTGAAATATTGAGACCATGCCCCATGTCATTTGGCTTGCTTTAGATATCCTATTAATCCAAGTTGTCAATCTTCACAAAGCCACAGTAAAACCAGAGGTCATGCCATACACAAACTTAGTATATGGAATCTTCAAGATGCCAAAGTGTGAAGATGGGTTACTTAAATCAATACACCAAGGGCTCCACATTGCCTTCATTGTGGTGCCAAGTTTCAAAAAGTACTATGACCTACCTCTACCATAGGTGGAGTATAAATAGAGTATCATCAAAAATTGGTATGAGGTGCACACTTTAGATAAAGTCTTGGCCTCATGGGCAACTAAAAAACATGGGATTGTCTACATGAATGACCAAGGGGACTTACCCATCCATCAATTTAGACAAGGGGTAAAGATTGGTCTCACCTTATTGAACATTGTATTTAGTAATGCACATATTGGATATGTGGACATAAGGACAATCCCACTACTGTAACTGATATTGAAAGACTAGTATATTCCACCAATTTGGGATATTATTAATGAGAATTTAGACATAACTATGGAATACACATGTAGAAATGGATCTCCATTCCATATGATCAGCTACCTATTAGATGTCATTTATGTAACTACACAATTAGGGCCAAATACATGGTCTTCTAAGAGGCAAGAAGTTATGCCTCAATCATTCTCTACATTTTACATCCACTAATTCAAATGGAATATTAAGATAATAGTAAAGTATTTTTACCCTTGAGTCTATAGGTTAATAACATAATGTGATATGTAGAGGGTTCCATCAGAGGTGAGATAAACACTAAGAAAGATTGGTGTTTTTTAGATCTACCCTAATTATATAGTCATTTGAGTAGAAGGGGTCATGGTAGCTCCCCTTAGGCTACCATGGTATATGCCATTGAATTTAGAAGAAGATTAAATAACTTACCAAATGCTCCATGTAATTGATGGCTTCTTCAAGAGGAAGAAGGTTTCTTCAAGAGGAAGAAGAAGACACCCCCACATCAGGATCCATACCATATGGGGAGAACCAAGGTGAAATAATGGAAAGATGTATTAGTGGAAATAAGGCATACAGACTCATACCTATTTCCAAAAGATAAATTCAAGAAGTGGGATCCTAATCAGGTTATTTCCAAGAACCTCACCAAATTCAAAAGAGATGTGGATATAGAGTATAAGCATTAGGATGAGGTACATGATTGGATATACCTTGATGTAATGAATGACAGGGTAGTCTTGAGGAATGATGCTAAGAAAAACATGCCACTTGAGATGAGACCTAATTGAGAGAGGATAAAATAATATATAGCAAGGCCTCAACTTCCACCAACTCATGGGATCATGTTTAATGCAAATTATGAGGAGAAGGAAGAAGAAGAAGAGGATAATGTTCCTCTTATAAAAAATAAAACCTATAAACCCCCACTTTAGTCTACCCCAAGTGGGAAAAACATACCTTCAAGATATGAATGAGGAGACTTAAATAGCTAGCCAAGTCCTTCTCAAGGTCCTTTAATTACACCTACACCTATAGAGAAATCCACCACATAGAGCTCTGACCAACAATGCCCCAATGTCATATACCCTGAAAAAGAGTAGTAGGGAACTAAAATTTCATTATAAGGGATACAAATATTGGCTGGGAGGACTGTTGAGAGAGTATATACAAGGAACAAGTCCCATGGAACATTAATGAGATGATTAGTGTCTCCCCCATCAACCTCCCAAATTCCTTTTGTATGTATTATGCCTTTACCTTCATTTCCATTTGTTAGTACATTTACAACTGACCCTGCTGCCACTGCCCATGCCACTCCCATATTCATGTCTCCCACCATTACTTCCTTTGGAGGAACCATCCCTTAATTCATCTCCTATGCCACTACAAACTTTCCACCTCCACCAAGCTCCCATATCTCTAGTACTAGCCAAGCTATGGAGAAACTCCATCCAAGACAAATACTATGAGCACATCCCTCTCACTTAGATCTATTACACCCACCAAGACATTAAGGACCATTCCTAAATCATTCACCTAGAAGTATCCACTTTTCCCCATAGTAAAAACCAATATGATTGGGCCTTTTACATTGCCCTCATTTATTTTGGACATG
This sequence comes from Torreya grandis, assembly GCA_037957365.1. NCBI lineage: Eukaryota > Viridiplantae > Streptophyta > Pinopsida > Cupressales > Taxaceae > Torreya > Torreya grandis. Next base: position 347,437 of record JARHVA010001032.1, read on the forward strand.
GGACCAACCAAATACTTATTTGATTCACTACATCATTTAGACAATTAATTTGTATATCCCTACTAGTACGTTAAATTATTCCTCTTACCAAAGACTCCCATTTCCACCACCTCCTACCAAGATAGAATCTATACCCACCCCAAATTAGGTGAGAGACATAATGCAAATAATAAAGTAGGGAAGGTCTCAAGCAAGTCAATATACATCCCAAGTTGGCATGAGATTTGATGCAACCATTGGGATTATGAAGAGAGTAGTGAGGAGGCAAGTGGAATAACCTTAGTCAAGTTTGGTTGTGGTATATGAAAGTAAAGAGCCACTCTTCAATATAACTAATAATAAAAAGGTAAGCCCTAGAGAGGTTCAAGAGTATGATGAGGATCTTATATCTTGAGTGCAAGCATGAGTTGAATCAACTATAGCCTTGATGAAGGGGATGTAGTAGGAGATAAAGAGGCTAAAAGAGTAAACACTACCTACTATGACACAAGGCACATTGATCTTAATAATCAATGCTATGATTAATGTTGTCAAACTCTAAAAATTCATAAAGAAGAGACAGGGTGATGAAATCTAACAAGCCAAGGTAGTCAAAAACCTTGACCAAAATCTTGTCCATTATGACACCAAATTAGCAAACTTGGTAAGAGTGGCAAGGAGTAACAAATTCCTTGATCTCAAAGTCTTACCTCTTGAGGACATAGTGCCTACATAGACCATCATCATGAATAGGAGGAGGATTTTGAAGACATGGTTTGATCAACTCAAGGATGAAAACACATCCTTTGATAAAATTTAGTTCAAGATAGCCCACTTGCTGAAGGATGCCATGATTACCAAAGTGACCAAGCCTAACGGCTCATTCAAGGAAGATCAAGAGTTTAGGGTGAAGATTAAAGTCTTCATTGCATGTTTCTAGTAGGATCTATCTAGTGCCAATATAGTTGTACAGGTAATTAAAATTGTAGCATTTGTTAATCAGAGACTATAGAAGGTAGAGTAATAGAATAAGCCCTTAGACCCATACTTATGGAGCATAGTAGGCTGATCTAGGACATACCTAATTTATATAGGTCCATGATCCTATATTTTTCTCAAATAGACAAGGAATACCAAGCCTATGAAAAAATATGGACTAAGGAGGAAGCTAAAAAGAAGTATCAACAACAATAATAAGCATTTCAACCACCCCTAGGCCCTTAGGGATATTTAGTTATGTTTTGTATTTCAAATATGGAATATTCCATTGTATTACAACATTTTCGCTGCTTGTTTGTATCTGGGTGTGACTTGTGGTCCCACTTGGACATGTCTTAGGCATTTTTAAAATCCTATAAGTATGGGTCTCCCCTCATTTTTTAAACCAAAAAACACTTGTTATAGAAATTAACACAAAGAGCTAAATAATTTGAGAGTCTATTTGTAGAGTTCTTTTGTGTGGTTTTGTGACATTTGAATTCTCATGCTTTTATATGTTTGATTTTCTCTTTTCTACAAATTAAGTTATAAATTACATTTTATACATGCATTTTGTTAGTTTGAGCTTAATTCTAGGCTGACTAATTTAGTATCATACTTTCTCTATTTCCTCTTATTAGCAACTAGATGTGTTATTTAATTTACTGTGAGTGAGTTATCTTAATGCAATGTATGTTGCTAAACATGTGCATTTTTCTTCCTTATAAGATTCAACTACATTTATTAACATTTGATCATTTATCTAGAGCTATTAAATGTTAGTTTCCTATATTTTACCTTAGAAGTAAGCAAAATTGGTATCTTCTTTCATCTTAAGCATAACTTCTTTCCTACTCTACCCTACTCTCTCTTGGATCTACCCATGAATCACCTTATCTTAGATCATGCTATATGTGTGTGTGTGTGTGTGTGTGTGTGTGTGTGTGTGTGTATCCATTGTTCATCTACATTTTGGTCATTAATTGATATATATTAAGATAATTCACAAATATTAGCTAGAAATTATCACTGCATAACATTTATTATCCCTACAATAGAGTCTGCTTGTAGACTTTGAAGTGGTGATCACATTTCTACTATTTTTGATATTCCAACCAATTTTTATATAAATAACTTAAGCCCCAAGTCATTTAATTACTTTAAATTGAGTTTGTTACTTTCCCCTTTGTTCCCCTATGACAAGGAGCACTAAAAGTGCATCAACAAAGAGGGAAGAGTTGTCGCTAGGAGGGCCTATGCAACTATTTTCATACATATTTGTTGAATAATAGTTTACTTCATCGCATACATTCTTAATTATTTTAATGTACATAAATATTGTTAAAGAATATCAAGGATTTACAATATTTATGTACATTAAAACAATTAAGAATGTATGTAATGAAGTAAACTATTATTCAACAAAGATGTATAAAATAGTTACATAGGCCCTCCTTCTAGCGACAACTTTTCCCTCTTTGTTGTCTTTATATCCTTTGCATGAATCTTTACATTTTTTGAAAGGTTTCATCAAAATTAGTGTTCATTCATGCAAATTTGGTAAAATAATATGATATTTGCTTAAATATTTGCAAAGATAGGTGAAATAATCCATTATTTACATTTATTAAAGTTTATTTTAATCATCTTTGTAAATTTTGGTGTAAATTTGGTAAAGAATCACAATATTTGTAGGAATTTGTGCAAAGATCATTCTCTAACATATTTTTGATATTGGATATGGATGTTTAAGAACTTAATCACTATATTTAATTTGGATTCAAGTAAAACTTTGCATAAATTAGTGATATAATGCTCTAATTCTCTTTGGTTGTTCATTAAGGCATGGAAACACTTTTATTTATTGGTTTACCACTAATTTTTTTAGGTTTATGTGCAAAGCTAACACATATTTGTGTAGGCTTTGAGAATTCTAAGGTTTCAAACTCATATCCTTAAAATATTTAGGGAAATTCACCTAATCTGGCCTATTTAAGGTCTTTACTATGTTGAAGTAGTTGATATTTGTAGTATTTTATCCTTATAAAGACTATCTTTGTAATTTCTTTTCTCTTAGCACCCATTTTGCATCTTGAAGTTACCTAAGATTTGAACTAGATCTTGATATGAGCATAGGACCCATTTAGCATCTCTAGAGACCCATAAGAAAGTAAGAGTAGAGAGAATAAGGCATAAGAAGTCTAGGACCCAACCAAATTCTCCATCCAACCATAACTTATAACCCCTTGTGCCAGTCATGGCATGGTTGGTTGGTTCACCCATTAACATCACTAGACCTATAATGGCTAAAGAACACGTAAAGTCCTTTAAAGCATCCTTAAGGTTACTCAATGTAATCCATGAGGACATGGATTGTTTCCTCTTTCCTTTCACATTTCAAGATGATGTATATTATTGGTTATTTAACTTACCCAAAAATTCCATCATGAAATGGAACCAATTTGATGACACCTTTATTGCCTAGTTTGGTAGGGTAGTTATCTCAATATTTATGTACCAATAGTTTATCACCTTAAAAAGGGACCCAAAAGAGCTAATCAAAACATTTTATGCTAGGTTCCAAAAGATGTACACCCTAATGTCTTAACCATACAAGCCTGATAATGACCTAGCTTTGGAAATATACAAGAATGCTTTAGATCTAATGACATTGGTCTTTTTGAGAAGAGCCATGGGTATTGACACACTACCTCTAGCTTATTCTAAGGACATTCATATTGATGATCAAATGCACCTGTAAGGACACCTTGACTTTACCATACTAAAATTTTATCCAAATTTTCTTTCCCTAAATGTCATACCCAATATGAACCAAAATCACCTTGCATTGAAACAACTATTGGTGATCAACTAGTTACCTTTGAGCCACTTGCACCTAACCAACAACTAGGTTTATTTAATGAAATGAATGCCAGGGCTTACCCCTAGAATAATCAAATGATGGTACCTATTAATAACACTAATGTCCAAGCTACCACCTACACCAAAGGCCCAAAAACCCCAAAGGGAGAGTTAGACTCAATCCAAAGGACTATAAAAAAACTAGCCAATGACTTGTTGGACCTTAAAAAGCAAATGGGTAACATTACTAAGAGCTCCAACATGAATTATAATTTCCAAATATATAATAGACATTTCAATAGGCCTAATGAAAATAGTGAGACCCCTTTTAGAAAATTACCTAAGATGAATATTTGTGAAATGGCCTTGCCTAAATGGTGTTAGGTGCATAATACTACTAAACATGGAGAGCTAGACTATGTTGAGTTTTGCCATGCATTTGAATCTATCTTGAGCCAAATGGAAGGATTTGACTTGAGTCTCATTGATCAAAATAACTCTAAAAGCTCTGATAACTCCAATGATTCTTCTAGAATACTCAAATCTATCCTTATGGTGGAGACCCATGAATTTCCTAGCCAAGATGAGAATGAGCTTGAAGATAATGTTGAAGAGGTACATGATTTTTATCAGTACAAAAGAAGCAACTATGCCTTGAGGAGAAAAGGTTAGTACCCCCCTCTGATGGTTTCCACCCCACCTAATAAGCCAGACACACCTCCTGATAGTAGGGAAAATAACAACCTTCCACACCCCAAAGGTAACGAGAGCCAACCAATGATGGAGGCCCCCTACACAACATTAAAGGGTGGATATACTATTGTGGAAGACATGAAGAAGATCAAGGCAAACATAACATTACATGAGCTCACACAAATCATTAAATAGCATGATTTGCTATCTAAATCCTTGAATGAAAATTCTAGCTCTAGTAAGGCTAAAAAATCTCATGCAAATGTAGTAATGTACAAGAGTAAGAATGAGGTTCCACCATTATTGTTAACTATTAGAATATCTAGTAAGAATCTCCATGATTGCTTACTTGATTTAAGTGCTTCAGCTAATATTATGCCTCTAAGAATTTATGAGAAATTTGGTTTAAACCTATTCAAATTTGAGAAGGTGGTAGTAATGTTGGATAAATCTAGAGTAAAAGTAATTGAAAATTGTTGAACATCCATATGTAGTTGGTTCATGAGCCTTGAATACAATAGTTCATTGACATTCAGGTCATTGATATACCAAAGGCATATGGATTATTACTAAGCCATGATTGGACCAAATCCTTAAATGGATACATGTTCATGGATTGTTCCCACATGTGTTTGCCTTGGTGTGGGACCCCCAATTAGATTAGAATTAATAGAGAACCCAAGATGAAATACATGATCATAGAGTACAATGCCCAGAATGAAAACGTAAATTACCAGTCCTATGACTTAGGTTTTTACACTATGAAAACCATTAACATTATTAAAAGTGATAGCAAGACATAGGAAGAATATAACACAGGCCCTTAAACACTGTAATTTGATTGTGAGAGAGCTAAACAAGGCTCATGCATGCCAATTATTCTAACAAATCCTAAAGGCAAAGAGTATCTAGCTTCATATAGATTACAATTTTCTTGTATTAACATTTTGGTAGAATATAAAGTTCTTGTTTTAAGATTTAAATTTATAATTAAACATAAGGTTAAAGAGCTATTAGTTTATGGTGATTCTGAACTAGTTGTAAATCAATTAGAATCAGATATTAATGCAAGATTTCTTGATTAAGAAAGTATAAGTTTAAATCATGGGTTCTACTAAGTATTTTGACTCATTCAACATTATTTCTTTACCTAGGGAACAAAACCAATTGGCATATGCTCTAGCTTTGGTAGTAGAGAAATTGATACCCTCAAAAGCCTTCAATCTACAAGAATTTACTATGGAGATAATTTCATGCCCCTCAGTGCCTTATAACATCAATCACTTCCAATTATTTGATGATGACCAACAACTAATTGAATTCATATGCAATACTAGTGTGTTTGAGTCCTCCATCATTGATGAACAAGACCAAATTTCTATGGAAAGCCCAAAGGATAATGAATATGGGTAATCTAGCTTAAGGAGAACCAAATTCTAAGGGCATGATCTCTTTATAAAGAATGTTTGACTTAGATAGACAACAAAATGAAGTTAAGCAACCTAAATTAAGTGGAAAGGACTACAACCAAGTCAACATGGGAAGTCCTAAGAATGAACAAAATTTCAATATTAGTCTAGTTTGTACTGATGAAGAATTAAATAAATATATAACCATCTTAACTAGATTTAAGGATGTTATTTCATGGTCATACGATGATCTCAAGATGTTTGACAGTAGTGTGATTACTCACACTATCCCATTAAAGGAAGCATACAAACATTATAGGAAAAGATAGAAACCAATAAATCTAGTGCTAGAACCACTAATTTACAAAGAATTAAATACATTTCTTGATGCAAGGATAATTTTTCCTATACGACACTCAACATGGGTTGTTAACCTAGTTTTAGTATGAAATAAGAGTGGAGAAATCAGACTTTGTGTTGATTTTTAGAACCTAAATAGATCTTCCAAAAAGGATAATTATCCCTTTCCTTCTTTGGATGAAGTCATACATTTGGTAAGTGGCTCTGGAATGATGTCATTCTTGGATGGATGGATTTTTAGGCTACAACCAAGTCCTGGTGAACAGAATTGATAGAATGAAGATTGCCTTCACAACTAAGTGGGGAAAAATTACCTACAAATGGATTCCATTTGGACTTATCAACATAGGAACAACTTTACAATTAGAAATGGATGATGCATTTCATTGATTAATAGGTAAAATCATTATTATTTACATGGATGATTTAATTATGTTTTCTAAAATTAGGGAAGATCACATAATGAATTTAGAACAAGTGTTGGAGAAGTGTAGAAGGTATGACATCTCTTTGAACCCCAAGAAAAGCCTCTTTGTGTGACTTAAGGTAAAATTTTAGGACATGTGATCACTCAAGAAGGTATTATTAGAATAATTAATCTCTTATGTGTTTGGTTATATTTTTATAACCAATATTGTTTTATTATTGCATGGGTTTTCTATTATGTTATTCTCATCAACTCTTTGTTTCAACTACCTCCATATTTTTAGGTGTTTATTTCTTGCCTATATATTAGGCTATCTATGTGTTGAATATAATCATGTATTCTTTTGGGATTTCTCTATGTAATATAATATAATAATAAGAGCTAATGGTTAGTGAACCTAGGAGGAGGATTTCTTTGTGAAAACAATTTGTCAATGAGGGGGAATACCTATGGATATTGTTTGAGAAGTAACCTCAATTATCCAAAGAGATATTCTTAGGTTGGATTGTAAATATCCCAATGGAAATATGTGAGAGAGAGAAAAGATCAAATTTTCACTCATTGTGACTAGACAAAAAAGCTAGAAAGCTAGATAGGAGGCTGGAGAAGGTCTCTAGATGTAGAGTAAGGAGAAAGTGCAAGAGATAAAGGAGGATCAGCCTCTATTTATTTTTTATTTGTTTCTTCCTCTCATGTAGGTTGTATGACATTATACGGTGTCTAGGAGGCCATAAAAATCATCTTTTCATTATTTTTGTTGATTCTTGGCTTTGGTGGTTTATGAAAGATAAGAGAGGTTAGAGGGATCAATTTAAGATTATTTGAGGCCTCTATTTATTTTTTTGGGTTGGTCATATGGTGTAAAATGATGTATAATTTAGGGGAGAACTAGAAAAATCAAATCTTGATCATTTTCAGTGAAACAAAGATCTAAATTGCAAGTTAAATCATAACTTGAATAATGGTGTAGATGATTTATGATTTGGTTGAGAAATAGGCTCAGAATCTGCACCTAAATTTTCAAAGGTAGGCCAATTTTTTGATTGGATGATTATTTTTATGAAAATTTTAACCTAAAGTTTTATTATTTCAATTATTTTTAATTTTTTAATTGAAATAAATCAAAACTTTAGCCAATAAGGGTTATTGGGGACCTATCACTAATTAATAATCATTGAAGCATCCAAGAATTTAAAAATTTCACCATTTTCTATGTTTTTTAAATTGGATGTGGATGGAGAAAGAATTTTTTAAATCAAAGTTGTAAGTTTCCTAATTTAATTGTTTTAGTGAAAGAAAATTTGAGATCTTGAAAATGATATTGAGTTTGTAAATAAAAAATCACAGAGTTGTTTAGTGTCAATATAAAATCCATATGTCAAATATTTTTTTATAAAATTCATTATATTTTTTTTATTTAATTATTTTTGTGAAAAACTAGGTCAAATGGCTAGTATTCAACACCTGTTATTACTAGATTCTTAGAAATTGATAGGCATGAACTTTAGTTTAAGGAGTCACAAGGTTTTGAAGATATGTGAATATCAAAATCTTGATCAAATAGTGCTTGGTAAAGAGAAAAGGCCTACCACTAGTACCAATGACTATGATAAACATCATTTTGAGGCTATTATGTTGTTAAAACTATCAGGAGTAGATAATCTTATCTCCAAGGTAAAAAATGTGACCATTGCATCAGTTTTGTGGACTAGTCTTACTTCTAAATATCAAGCTTCTAAATCTAGTAGGATATTGTATTTGCAAAATTTATTGTTCTGTACTAAGATATAAGAAGGTGGATCCATTTCTAAATTTTTATTGTAGATAAAGTATATCAGTGACCAATTGAAGGTTGTGCAGAACCTTATTGATGAGCAAGATTTGATTGCTCTAGTTATGCAAAATCTTCCACCTTCATTTGAGTCATTTATGGAGTCCTTGTAAATTATTTTTGAGATGCAGACTTTGGAATTTGAAAATTTGTCCACATTTCTATTGCAAAAGGAGAGAAGGTAGGAACAATCTGCTATGTTGACATCAAAATCAATAGAGAGTGCATTCATTGTACAAGATTTTAAGGGACAAGGAAGACAATATAGTGGTATAAATTTATCTGATGATGAGGCCTTCAGAAGTGGTTGGAATAAATCATAGTGGAAATGCCACCATTATAATAAACCTGGTCATTTCAAGAAATATTGTTGTAAGTGATAATATTATTTGACAAAGTAGTCATAATCTACAAATATGGTTGAAGAATATGAACATAGTTTGATAGGTGAATTTACATATGTGGCATCACATAACTAGTCAAAGGAGTCAAGAACATAGTACTTTGACTCAAGGGCTTCACAAAAACTACAATGTCATAGAGACTAGTATGTAAATTTTGTTGAATATACTAGTTGTAATGAAATAGTTGCTTTAGGTGATGGTTGGGTTCATGATGTGAAAGGTTATGCAAATCTTAAAATTTCATTGAATTCTATAATGTACACTTTATAGAATGTTTAGTTTGTCCCTGACATAAATATAAATCTTCTTTCCATCAATGAAATAACTATGAAGCCTAACCTTTATTTGGAATTTAATTGAAATAATTGCATGGTTTGGATTCTCTATGATAATAAATTCATTACTATAGGGATTGGTGTTAAGGTTCTATATATACTGATTGATCCCAAAATAGGTAATGATCATGCACTAACAGTGGTGGAAAAATCTAGTGAACTATGGCATAAGATGTATGGTCACCTTGGTTATTATCACTTACATACGTTAAGTCAAACTATTATGGTGAATGGAATGGTTTCTATTTAAAAATGTCATAATGTATGTTCAGGATGTCAAATTGATAAGAATGTTTTAATTTCATTTGAAATTGATAAGCAAGATAAATCTCATAATGCATTGGATTTGGTAAATGTGGGTTTTCATGGTCCAATGCAAACACCATCTATTTATGGATCCTTGTACTAATTATTATTCATTGATGACTTTTCTAGGGAAATGTGGGTTTATTTCCTACAAAGAAAGTCAGAATGTTTCTCTAACATTTTTTCTTGGAAAGCTATGGCAGAGAAACAAGGAGGGAAATAGGTAAAGGCTCTGAGATTGTTTAAAGGGCATGAGTTTATCTCTAGGAAACTTAAATAATTATTCAAGGAAGGAGGAATACACATGCAAATTTTTTCACAATAGAATGAAGTCATGACAAGATAAAATAGGACAGTGATGGAGATGGCATGATGTATAATGGATAGCCAAAATATACCATATCAGTATTGGGTAGAATGTTTCAACACTATAGTGTTCATATTAAATATAAGTCCCTATAAAGTTGTGCATAATGTAACACCAAAAGAAGTATGGTCAGGAAAAACACTAGATGTAAGTAATTTTCATGTTTTTATATATATTGCTTTTATATTGGACAAAGAATACATGTTTGTTGGTTATTGTGAGCAAAAGAATGCATACATGTTAATAGATGTCTCTACATATATAATTATGGTGGGTAGGAATGTTCTTGTAGATGAGAAAGTATCATTATTTTCTAATAATGGTAAATCTACTGAAAGTAATGTAGTGGTTTCTATTGATAATGTTTTTATAACAAGTTCTGGTACTAAAGTTGAATAGGGTTCAAAGATGGAAAAATCAGAGGAGTCAAGTTCTAGTGAGGAAAAGAGTGTTTCTAAATCTTCATATTCAAATCATGAATACCAACATAAAACTCCTAAATGGTACCATACCACTATGCAGGATGTTCTAAAGTATGAATTACCTTATTTGATGGAAGACAATGTTCAAGGTCAAGAAAAAGGGAAGTACAAGGTGAAGAGTAGGTTAACTTTGATTTTAATATTATTTAATAGGTATTGAAACCAAGTAAAAGTTTAAATATCAAATTCAAATCCAAATGGAAGTGTTTCATGAAGGTTGGTGAAAAAAGAAGGGGCATAAACAAAGAACACAACAGTGTTGTGCACAAGAAATGTCCCAAAATTCTACAAGAATGGAGAGAAGTAGGCGTTAAGTTGTCAAAAACTCTTAAAATGAATGGTTCTTAGGGGATATATTATTATTTTTAGTCTTGAGGTATATTATAATTTTTTTTAATACTTTATCACTCTAAAAAACATGTAAAGCATGACACATCCAAGACATGACAATAATTCAAGGAATAACAGAATCTAGTGAACCTGGTATTCAATACCATTTCCTACACTACTTGGTGATTACAATGGAAAATTACCCATGTACTTTAATATTATGGATTGTAAATATTAGGGACATTTATATACATCACTGCAAAGGCAGTAAAAATTCACCTTGGTTGAGTTTTGTATAGACTTAATCATATTATTATAATAATGACTGAAACAATTGGTTTAGTTAGTAAGGGAGGGTATTAGAATAATTAATATTTTATGTGTTTGGTTATATTTTTATAACCAATATTGTTTTATTATTACATTATTTTTATATTTTTTTATTCCTAGCAACTCTTTGTTTCACCTACCTTTGTATTTGTAGATGTTTGTTTCTTGCCTATATATTAGGTTATCTATGTGTTGAATATAATCATGTATTCTTTTAGGATTTATCTATGTAATATAATAGGTATGACCATATAACCTAATAGAATCAATGAAATTTCAAAGGTTGAGGTTCCAAATAGTAAAAAAGAGTTAAAATCTTTCTTTGGAAAAATCATCTCTGTAAGAAAGTTCATTTTTGGTTTTGCATAAATAGTGAGACCATTCAACATCACACTAGAGAAATGCAAAGATAGAATGGAATAGAAAAGAAAATAAGGCCTTCCAGGACATTAAGGATGCTATTGTTCAAGCTCCTATTCTAATAAGTCTTGATTTTAGTAAGGATTTCTATCTATACTCTTTTGCTTCTAGTCATACTATCACTACTATATTAACATAGAAGGAATATGACAAAGAGCACCCCATAGCCTTTACGAGCACCAACCTAAAGAATACGGAGCTAAATTATCCTATTCTAGAAAATTAAGCTTATGTACTAGTAAATTATTTAAATAAATTTAGACACTACATATTATGAAACAAGACATATGTTATAGTGTCTGATCCAACTGTCAAACTAATGCTAGGATAAAACAAGCTCAGGGAAAGAAGAGGAAAGTGGATGACCAAGCTTCAAGAATATGACTTAGAGATAAAATACACTAATTTATTAAGGTGTAAAGGTCTAATCCAACTCATCAAAAATATTGATCCTCATATCAATGTTTTGTAGGTTGAGGCAAACCATGTACATGGCAGAGATTAGTACAAAGATATTGTTCATTATCTACTACATGGAACATATCCCTCGCACCTTAAAAGATAAAAAAAGAGATCCCTTAGATTAAAATCATCTCACTTTTTGATCAAAAGAGGAGTCCTCTATAGAAATAACTATGATGGAATTTACTTAAGGTGTGTTTCCAAAATTGAAGCCACAAAAATCATGGATAACTTCCATGACAAATTTGGAAACAACCATCCTTTAGGGTGTACTATTGCACATAAGATATTGAGAGCTAGCTACTATTTTCCAACTATATTCAAAGATGCATATGATCATGTGTGAACCTACCACCAATGTTAGGTATTTGATAGAAGATAATTAAAGGTATCCATGCCTTTATAACCAATAATTGAGACAAAGCCATTTACACAATGGGGCCTTGACTTTGTGGGAGTAATCAACCCTAACTCCTTGATAGGACACAAGTTTGTACTCATTGCTACTAATTATTGCACAAGGTGGACCGAAGCAATGGCCACCAAGAATAGTAAAATGATATATGTCATCAAGTTCCTTGAGGAAAACATTATCACTCAGTTTGGGACATCCTTATCTCTAGTATGTGACAATGGCCTAGCCTTTACATCAGGGGAATTCACTGAATGGGCCTATTATAAATAGATAGTCATCAAGTCCACCTCAAAATACTACCCTTAGGGTAATGGAGTGGTTGAATCCACTAAAAAAAACTTTATGAATGTCATTAAAAGTCTACATAAACAAAACCAAGAGAATGGTAGTCCTTACTAAAATACATTTTATGGGTAGATCAGACCAGATACAAGTAGGTGATCAAGGCATCCCCATTCTTTCTAGTTTATGGTTAACAACCTATATTTACCATTAAGTTGAAGCTACGACATATTAATTCATGCCTAAGTATATAGAGGATGATGAAAGAGTGTAGTCCTAGATCCTAAACATCATCCAAATGGAGGATGCTAGAGATGAAGCTTTGAAAAACTTCACTAAGCATCAGGATGTTGTGAAAAGGTGGTTTGATAAGTGATCCAATATTAAATCATTTTGAATCTCAAACTTAGTCTTATTCTATGAAAAGGCCCACAAAAAAGGGGACAACATGAAAAGTTCACTCCCCTTTGGATTGGACCTTATCAAATAGTAGAGATCTTGGGTGAAAACACATTCAAACTCAAGGACCTACAAGGAAATGACTTAGCCTTGCCTGTCAATGGACAATACATGAAGCACTAATTCTTTGTCATGTTATCCCAAATCCCATAAGGAGAGTAAGACTTGTTTAGAGTTAGATTAGGTGTGGGTAGTGTAGTTTCCTTTCTTTCTTTTCTTTTTTATTGTTTTCTTTCATGTTTCTTACTTTGCTTTCCTATTTGTTCTTTTTTTGCTTTTGTTTGTGTGTTTAATTTCTATCATGTGTTGTATTTTAGCAATAAGTCCTATGGATAAGATGTCCTTAGATAAATTTGTATTAACTTGGTCCTAAAATGTGAATAAGGTATTATTGATCTTAAACATTGGTAGTTTAAAGTTGGAAGCCTTTAGCATTGTTCTGATTTATAAAATTTGGGAAGGGTTAATTAGAAATTGGTTTTCTTATGAAGATCCTAAGTTATTTTAAAGCTATAATATAGTTTATGATAAATAAAAATTTGGTTGAATAAGAGTTTGAACCTATGTGGACCATTGTAATAACACTCAAATTCACTAAACAAGTTACTTGGGTAGAACTTACTATCTGAGAGTGAATAACACTCATGATTATGTCTTGACAAGATCCTTACACCTAGCTAATTCTGATCTCCAACCATTATGGTGTATGGATGAAAGTATTTAAAAAAAATGATACACCAATGAAGTGAAATCATAAACTAATCCATATTTCATGAATGGTGATTTAGGAAATATCTACTAGGGCTATGGATGCCTAGTTGGCAATAGAGCAAGGCCCAAAGTAGAGCCAAATGTATCTCTATCAGGGTTATGGACACCTAGCTAGTAATAGGGTAATGCCTAAGCCATCCCTAATTAAGTAAAGCATTATTATTTAAATCTTAAGAATGCTTAAACCATTTCATGCTCTGATGTCTTAAAGCTTAAAGGTTATCAGTTCTAAACCTAATGGCAATGGTCAATGAACTACAAAGCACACACATAGTATGTTTTTCTACAAGATTTAAACTTTATTTCTAGCTTTTGAGCTTTCATTATTTTTGAAAAGTAGTTTTGACATAACTAAAAATCATAGTGAGATGAATAACTTTTGATTTATCTTTAAATAGCATATCTGGATCTTAACATTTTGCAATGTTTCCCCATAGAGGTCCCAATTTGTTTATGCTCAACTACCCCTTATTCCTATAATGGGGACCCTCTTATCTTAATTTTCTAAAAATTCCTAAGTATCAAGTCTAATAAGCCCTTTGGCTACATAAAAGATCTGAATTAATACTTCCCAACTATTATTGGCCAAATATTCATCTTGCAATATAGATTAACATTTAAAAATATTTAAATTATTATAAGTTTTCTTTTAATTTCTCCAAGTTTTTAATGAGTAATTAACCACATCTAGATTTAAAATATGCAGATAGGCTTTGCCAATAATGCTCTACCTAGTTATTCAGTTAGCATGAACATGACTAGCTTCATGAGATCTTTCTACACCAACCTTTTATTTTGTTTAAAGCATTTGATTACTAGTTTTAATTTAAAATTCTTATAATTTTCTTATGATGAGCATGTAACATTTATCAAAGTCTAACTTATATTATTGCATGTCTTCGTAGGATGTCAACTTAAAGGTAGTAGTTTGTGATGCTTCATGGGACATCAAATTATAGAAAAGATTCCAAAAGAATACTCACTTCGTAGTATATAACATATCACCATGTCACTTATCTAAAGCCCTCAATATTCCTATTATATTTTTAAGATGCAATATTGGCTGAAAGAAATGTGCTCCATGCATGACACTTGGAACAAATCTACTAGACCTAAAAGATGCCACATGGCCTCAACCTAAAAGTTTGTAAATGAACTAAGCATTAGAATTAAAATCCCTAGGTTAAGTGTTAAGATCTTGGATCCCATGAGAAATATTATCCAAATCTAAGATACCACACATCTTAGTATGACTCAAAAACCTAAGAGATGATGCCACATACCCCAATTTCAAATTGACTAATCTTTTGAAATGCCACATAGTTTCTTCAAATTCATCTAAGTAAATACTTGGATGCTCCTAAGCCATCTGATACAAAGATTATGAGGTGCCTCTGAGAAAACAAATGGAGGCATCCAAACCATCAGGTATAAGGCTTGATGGGGAATAACTATTCAAGGTCCCTTCCAAGAGTGACACATGTCCTTCTAGAGGATATGTGTCATGCCTGCACTACTTTTGTTTGAAAATCTAAAGGACTCATCTAAGAGATAATACAGATGATGGGTGTCCCCATTGGACCCATAAGATGATGCCACATGCTTAATTTGGATCAACACATGGGTGCACCTAGACCATTTGATCCAAGGCTCATTTGAGCCCTCTGAGGGAACACATAGAAACCCTTGAAGTGTTTGATCAAATATTGATGATATATAACTATCTAAGGCCCCTTTTAAGAATGATGCATATCCCTCCAAAGGACACATGTCCTTCCCATAAAGTAGAATCCAAGATTGATATATTTCCCTTGAGAGTGACATGTGGCTCTACCTAAGTCACACATTTGATACAAAGTTATCAACAATTGTACATAATAATTTCAAGAGTTCGCGACTAATCAGGAGGTGAAACCTACCCAAGTAAAGTCAAGGTTACTTGTGAGAAAGCCACTTGTCCAATAAGGTCTTGATTGCTTGTAAAAATAACAAGTGGCATTTTAACAACCAATCATATTAGAGAGCCCCACCCCAAACTCACCATAAATAAAAGGATGCCACATGGCACTGAATAAGTGAGTCAACACATATAACCACATCTAGAGCACCTAAGACCAATCAAAAAGTGCCACATGTCCAAATATTAAGCCAAAAAAGTATATTAGTCACATTTAATCCCCATAGACACCTAGCTAGGTCTGATATGGCATGCTACATAGCAAAAGGTGGTAACCTTTAACTTTAAAGCTAAAATTGATGTCAAGTCAAAGTAAAATCAATAATAAATTTGAATGCAAATGTGTCAAGCTCACCATTAATGTGGTATGAACCAGAATCACCATCCAACCTTATATTAACCAAGGAAATCTTCAAAAGGATACATAACTTGATTATTATTACCTACACTTACATTAAAATCCATAAGCATTTGCTCTCTAGAAGCTACATTCTCAAAGTTCAACCAACCTTGAGATCTTCCCAAATTACACCCAAACCACCATTATTAGAGCTCTAAGACTTACATAGAAGCATGAAGGAACATCAATTACGACCTAGAAAGGTGAAACAATGGCATGAGTAGGACCTTCCACTTTTGGTAAGGGCATTTCATTAGGAATTGCTAATTTATTGTTTCAATTTGGTAATTCAATCATATTTAAGGACACAAAGTTCATCCTTGATGCCATAGACACAAGGGACAAGCATTATAGTAGTGTATACTATAATCTTGAGGAAAATATGGAACTTAACAATTCTAGACCATGCCCTACATCATTCAGCTTGCTTTGGATATCCTAGCAATCTAAATTATTAGTCTTCACAAATCCGCATCAAACCTAGAGGTCATGCCATGCAAAAACCTAGTGCATTACATACTTAGGATGTTTAAGTGTGAGGATGGGTTACTCAAATATATGCACCAAGAGCTCTCCATTGCCTTTATTATAGGGCCAAGTTTTGAAAAGTATTATGACCTAACTTTGCCATTGGTGAAGTATAACTAGAGCATCATAAAAAACTACTATGAGGTGCACACTTTGGATAAAGTCCTAGCCTCATGGGTAACTAACCTAAAGGGGATTGCCTATATGAATGACCAGTGGGACTTACCTATCTAATAGTTCAAAAAAGGGGCAATTATTGGTCTCACCTTATTAAATAGGGAATTTAGTAATGCACATATTGGTTATGCAAACATAAGGACAATCCCATTGCTATAATTGATATTAGAGGACTAGTGGATTCCCCCACTTGGGGATATTATTAGTGATAATTTGGAAACAACTATGGAAGACACATGCAAAAATAGATACCCATTCTATATGATGATATACTTGTTAGATGCCATTTGTGAAACTACATAATTAGGGCCAAATACATGGTATCCTAAGAGGCAAATAATTTATGATTCAATCATTCTCTACATTGTACATCTAGTACTTTAGGTAGAATATTAAGATAATAACAAAGGATTTTTACCTCCAAGTCTATAGGTTAAAGACATAATGTGATATGCAGAGGGTTCCATTAGAGGTGAGACAAGCACTAAGAGAGATTGGTGGTTTTTGGCTCTACCCTAATTATATAGTCATTTGAGAAGAAGGGGTCATGGTAGCTCCCATTAGGTTACCAAGGTATATGATAAAAAAGTTGGTATAAGAGGAAATAGCTTACCAAATGCTCAATGGAATTGATATCCTCTTTAAGAGGAAGAAGAAGACACCCCCACATAAGGCTTTCTACCAGTTGGAGAAAGCCAAGGTGAAACAATGGTAGGATGTATAGTGGAAGCAAGGAATAGGGACTCATACCTATTACCAAAATATGAATTTAGGATTTGGCATCCTAATTAGGTTATTTCTAGGCACCTTGTCAAATTCAAAATATATGTGGTTTTAGAGTATAAACATTAGTTAGAGGTACATAATTGGATATATCTTGATGTAATGAATGACAAGGTGGTCTTGAGGAATAATGCTAAGAATAACATACCACTTGAGATGAGACTTGATCAAGATAGGATAAATGAAGATATATCAAGGCCTCAACTCCCACCAACTCATGGGAGCATGTTTAAACTAGATTATGAGGATAAGGAAAAAGAGAAAGAAGAGGATAATGTTCCTCTTATCATAAATAGACCCTATAGCCGCCCACTTTAGGATACCCCAAGTGATAAAAACATTCCTTCAACCTTTGAATGAGGAGAGTCAAGCAGCCAATCTAGTCCTTTTCAAGGTCCTACAATTACATCTACACATGATGAGAAATCCACCACATAGAGTTTGACCAACCAGAGCCCAAAGTCATTAACCTTGAAGAAGAGTAGTAGGGGACTAATATTTCATTGAAGGGGATATAATCATTGGCTAGGAGGACCATTGAGAGAGTATATATAAGGAATAGGTACCCTAAAAATATAATTAGAGGAATAATGTCTCCCCCATTGGCTTCCCAAATTCTTTTTGTAAGTACTATGCCTTTGACTTCATTTCCATTCATCAATACATTTAAAACTACCCCTGTTACTGATACCCATGCCACTCCAATGTTCACATATCCCACCACTACTTACTTTAGAGGCACCATCCTTCAATTCATATCCCATGCCACTACCAACTTTCCACCTCCATCAAGCTCCCATATCACTATTATTAGCCAAGATATGGAGACAGCTCCATCCCTGACAACTACTAAGAGCACATCCCTCACCCTTGGATCCACTACACCCACCAAGCCATTAAGTCTCATTTTTAAATAATTCACTTGGTAAGTGCAACAGTAGGAGGAGGATCCTATATCCTTAGTGCAATCACAAGTTAAATAAACTATAGACTTGATGAAGGGGATGCAACAAGAGCTAAAGAGGCTAAAAGAAAAAACACTACCTACTATTCTAGAAGGCACATTGATCTAAATAATAAATGCTATGATTAATTTTTTCAACCTATAAAAAGTCATGAAGAAGAGATAGGGTGATGAAATATAGCAAGCTAAGGTGGTCACGAAGCTTGACCAAAGTCTTGTCCATTATGACACCCAGTTGGCAAACTTGGTAAGAGTGGCAAGGAGTAATAAATTCATTGATCTCAAAGTTTTACCTCTTAAGGAAATAGTTCTTTCATAAACCATCCTCATGAACAAGAGGATGATTTTGAAGATATGGTTTGATCAACTCAAGGATACAAGCACATCCTTTAAGAAAATTGAGTTCAATATAGCCCACTTGCTAAAGAACACCCTGATTACAAAAGTGACCAAGACTGATTGGTCCTTCATGGAAGAGAAAGAGTTTAGGGCACATATGAAAGTATTAATTACACATTTCTATTAGGATGTGGTTAGAACTAGGATAGATTCAAAGGTAATTGACATTGTAGCTTTTTATAATTAGAGGCTACATAAGGTAGAGGTAATAAAAGAATCCCATAGACCCATACTCATAGAGCATAATAGGATGATCCAAGACATAATTTATATAGGCTCATGATATTTAATTTTTCTCAAATAGACAAGGACTACCAAACCTGTGTATAAGTATGGACTAAGGAGGAAGTTGAAAAAATGTAGCAATAACAAGTAGCTCAACTGCCTCTAGGCCCTTAGGGATATTTAGTTATGTTTTGTATTTAAAATATGGAATATTCCATTATATTGTACTTGGATGCCACTTGTGGTCCCACTTGAACACATCTTAGGCATTTTTTGAAGCATATAAGTAGGGGTCTCCCCTCATTTTGTAAACCAAAAAACACTTGTTACAAAAATTAATACAAAGAGGCAAATAATTCAAGAGTCTATTTGTAGTGTTCTTTTGTGACTTTTGAAATACAATGCTTTTATATGTTTGATTGTTTCCTTTCTATAAATTAATTTATCAATTAAATTTTATGCATGCATTTGATTAGTTTGAGTTGAATATTAGGCTGACTAATTTAGTTACATACTTACTTTATTTCCTCTTATTAGAAATTAGATGTGTTGTGCAATTTACTATGAGGGAGCTATCTTTATCCAATGTATGTTGTTAAACATGTTAATTTTCATTCCTTATAATATTAAATTGCATTTATTCATCTTTGATCATTATGCTAGAGTTTGTAAATGTTAGTTTCTTATATTTTTTCTTAGAAGTAAGCAAAATTGGTATCTTCTTTCATCTTAAGCACAAATTATTTTCTTCCCTACCATAATATATTTTATATCTACCCATTAATCACTTTAGGTTAGATCATATTTTATATATCCATTGTTAATATACATTTTTGGCATTACTTTTCAAGCATTAAGATAATTCATAAAGATTAGCTAGAAACTATGTCACTACATAATATCTATTGTCCCTATAGTAGGGCTGCTTGTAGACTTTGAAGTGGTGATCAAATCTATAATATTTATTTTATTTCAATAAATATTTACATAAAAAACTCAATCCCCAAGTCATTTTATGACTTTAAATTGAGTTTCTTACTTTCCCCTTTGTTCCCTAGTGAACAGGGAGCACTAAAAGTGCATCAATAATTTCCTTATAGCCCTCAACATAGATAAAGTTACTTATCTATAACATTATAAAGATGATACTAGAAGACAAATAATATATTTTATTGCCATTTTTTCTCTTCCTACTTCGTACAAAGTTTCATAACTAGACACTACGTGCAAGTGTACTTACTCCACCTATTTCTCTCTCCATTAGCCTTGAATTAGGTCTCTAGGCCTTAGAAAAGGATATTTGTATCTAATAAATGCTCAAATGTTTTAAACCATAATATGTAATTTATACCACTTTAAGTACCTATTAATCCTTCTCCAATTCTAATTTAAGGGTCTGACACAACTTTTCATACTTCCAAATAGCCTAAAATAGTCATTTTAGCCTTTTTATACACTTTGTACCTTACATGTGCCCATAAATGACTTGATAAGGTGATTAATAAGGAATTAAAGATTATAAGGTCATTTAAAATGTCACCCAAATCATTTTTAGTGATTAAAGGTGCTATCTCTCTCATCAGGGTGTTAGAAGGATCTAATCAAGGTTTTAGGTATCTTAGACCCTTAAGGATTGCTCATAGAGCTCATGCTCTTAATGAAAATACAAATTCCATAGATTATTAGTGCATGGATGTGGTATAATATTCATAATATATTATTTTACCATTCATATCTTCATGCAAGATATGAGCATCTCAAATTTCTCCTCTCAAACTGGCAGACTATGTGGGCTTGTGAAGAAGGTTGAATTGACTATTTGAGCAAAAAGGTTTGAAATGCTTAATTTTGGTTTTAAAATGATTTTATGAGGTCTAAAAAAGATTTAAAATTGCATTTATATGATTCTATAATTAATTTTCCCCCTCAAAATTATTGAAAATTGGTTTAAACCATGCCTAGGGTTTATTGATGGTTTAGCAAATTTGACCCTAATAGCCTTCTTATGGTGATTTTGATCATCTCAAGGAATAAAAACATCTTATAATCATTATAAATTTTTTATAATACCATAAAATATTCTTCACACTTTAATTCAAACTCAAAACATTCATGCTTCCTCTTTTCATCTTTGTGTCAAAACTATCCGTTAGTTGTAGATGCATATTAGGCCTTTTTGACATTTAGACATTGAGGTTTGAGATTTTATTTATTGGATTTTAATTTTTTGATGGAATTAATAAGTATTGGATCCTTATTTATTTTAATATAAACCTTTAAATACTCCTTAATATTAACTTCTGATCACAAGTAGGTCTTCCTTCCCATTTTGCCTTGGTAGGCATGTAGGTGCTAGTTTTAGGCCTATCTTAACTATGGATTGATGTTAGCTTATTCATTTAAAATTAAATTTTATTTAAATGTTTTTAAATGATCCAAATGTTCCTATTTAACCTATTAATACTTTATACAATTTATTTCAATTCATACATGATTCATTTTGGTAACTTTTCTTCCACTCTCTCATGATAGGCTTATACATAGTCAACTAGGTCTCTTGGTTGTAGATGATATTTTAGGATTATATAGGATATATTAGTATTATTTATATGGTATTATATTAATTTAAACTTAAATAAAATTTATTTACAATCCATATAATTTCTCAAATCTTAAAACACCACTAAAAACATACATCTTTTGTTCTTTGCTTCTAATAGGACTGTAATCAATCAATTAAGCTTAAACTCTTCTTTTTACTATGTTTAATATTTTTTATCCTAATTTAACCTATGGTGGAATTTAGAGTGTAATTAAAACATATTTTTAATTATTTACCATCAATTCAATATACTTAATATACTTGAAGCACTCTCTTTGAAAACTCACCATATTCCTCTAGGTCTACATAGTCCAACTCAGTCTATATAGTCTTTTTAAGTGAAAAATGGATTAAACCTGAGACATACAAGTGTTAAATATTCATAGTAATTTTATATCATGAATATAACACTAAATATATATTACAAATGGAAATTCATTCCTTATAACAAGATTTTGATGTCGATAGTGACCTACAAGTCTGCAGACCTGTAGGTTCACTAGTCTTCTTGAACTCTACTTGGAAAAGAGACAATAGAGACATGAATCCATTGGTTGGTATTTAAAAATTCCTTGGTATTATATTCAAGGAATTTTTTAATATGGTATATATCCATCAAGGATATTATACAATGACAACTCCTTCATATTTGATAAAGGTTATTATGCCATGGTGTTAGTTTAAATTATCCAACATGTGCATGTAAAGTTACCCAATACCCTTAAATTATTTTTATTTAGTGAATATTATATATTTATAATTGGTATTCATGAATTTTAAATAGATAAAAACTACCTTATTCTCTCATTCTATGCATTAGGATTCCTCATAACCTCTCAATGAGTAAGACTGTCGTACTCAGACTTATCAAATCAATACCATTTGGCATTGTAACAACCATGAAAATAAGGAGGATTGAGAGAATATGATGTCATATAGGTGGGGGAGTGTTCAATACAATATTTTAAAACATTCTCACACATTCATTTAATTTCATAACTATTGGAGAAGATGAAAATTGGGCTAGTGTGGATTACAGGTAATTTTGACCCCTCAAGCTATTAACGATTGTTCATAGAGATTGGGGATTAAATCCACAAACCAATGACATGAATATGAAGGTTATTAGTGTGATAAATTATTTCAATATATGGGAGGTTATTATTGTGTAAGTCTCATAAAATAAATGAAATAAGCACACTAAAATCCTAACACCTCCAATCTAGACACTGGGGAGAGCTTAAAAAATAAAACTAAATGAAATCACAACAAAAACATAAAATAGATAAATATTTTACCTTTATTGGAGATCCAAATGTCTTTTTTAATGGTTTTCTCAGTTTGTGAATCATGAAGTCTTTGAAAATGAAACTTTCTTAGCTCCTTCTCTACTTGACACCTTAACTTTGATTGCTTGGCTTAAGACTTAGGCATGTTAACACTATTTTCATGAGTCTTATGGAGCAGATCCTGCATAATAATTCTACAATATCCAAGATTATAAATGAAGGGGTATGGCTTTGTATTTATATATTTAAGAATTAAATCTCACCCAAGGTGAGTTAAAGCTGAGTTTAAACATGGAATGGGTTCAAATTAACCCTAGGTGAGTTGAGACTAACTCCAATTGAGTTAATAGTTGTCATGTAATTATGATTTTCAATTACTATGCATGGATCTCAAATTAGATATTTTAGGATATTTCAAAGAGCTTGACAACTCATAAAGGCAATGATGAAAGACTTCATAATTTGATTTTTGTAATTTTCATTTTTAGATATTCATTCATTTCAAATAGATAATTCAACTAAGCATTTAATCTTATTTAATTAGATGATTTATTTCAATTAACATTTTTAGTCTTTAAATATTTGATCAAGTACCCCATTTAATGGGTTCATAGGCTAAATTGATAATTTTTATACCATAAGGTGATTAATTAATAATATATGGGAGGTTATTTTTGTATACAGGCTAGTATCCCAAATATGGATGCTTAAATGCAATTCTAAGATTTGATGAATGATACAAGAACAAAATTTATATTTTTAGTGATTTTTAGGCTTGATTTTCATTGGTTGGTAAAAATTGGTTTGAATTTTGATTGAAAGCTAGTTGTGTCTAGATTTAGGTGTCTATAGTTTTCCCCTATTTGGGCAGGTATTTAAATATATAGACACAATAATGTCTTCCCAAATAATTAAAATGTCATGTATTCATACTACTTAAATGAAAATGAATGAGATCTATATGCATACTTATGGGAGCGGTTGGCGAGAAGGGGTGGTGTTTGATCCCTCAAAAGAAGGAAATGATGGAACCAAAAGTTAAAATGGGGTGGAAAAGAATGATTTGCTCACAAGCAGTTATAATCAGTTGTAAGGTGAGCTACCTTGGTTGGGTAGACAAAAAGGATTATTTTCCCAAATGTGGTTATAATAATTGACATAACATGATAAAAAGATAATGATCTACCCACAAGCAGTTTGAATCATTAGTAAAAAAAGATAAAGGTAATAAGAGAATGATTTTCCCAAAGGTAGTTAAAATCATTTATAAGGTGAAACAATTCCCAAATTGGGCATGTTTTTATCCTAATGATGATTAAATATATCCAACCTTATATTACACTAAAACTAATCACAAATAAAACATCATAAAATAAATACACTAGCATCCAATATACGTGTTTAGTTAGAGATAATGGTTTGCCCAAAGGTAGTTAGAATCATTATCACAATTAAAATATTTCCTAGTTAGGAATAAGAAGTAGAATGATTTTCCCAAAGGTGATTATAATCATTAACCTCTAGATAGATCAAAATATGATAATTTACCCATAGACGGTTATAATCATTAGCTCTGTGGGTGGGTCGATACACAATGATTTTCCAAAGGTAGTTATAAGCATTGGGATAATGTTGGGAGTAACATGGTAAATTAGAATAGGGGCTTATGAATGGAATATATACTCATGGAGTAAGATTAATCTAGTACAGAGGATAAATATTAATTTAGGCTACCTAGTAGTATGGAAATGCATGTCATAACTATCAAGGATTAAAATTCCTTCATGATTTAATTACTCTCTGTGTGGGAATGATTTGGTAAGTTATAAAATTTTTAAGTGTCAAGGAGAAGTATCAAAACCACATTACTTATAAGATTTCATGAGATGATTTTTTTTGTAGCATGTGATGGAAGGCATCATGATATAGAACACAATGATACCTTAGCTAAAATATACATAAGGATTGACACAAGATCCAATAAACAATTGAAAACAATGCACCATTGATAAGAACCATGATGACAATGTTGACGTATGAATATGGATGGACATAAGTATAGTGCACAAGTAATCACCCAATGAACATAGGTTTACTAAGTCCAAACATAATAATGAAATCAAACAAACATGTAAACAAACAAATAAATAGGAAGAAAAGCCATGAAAAAATAAATAGAAATAAATGAAGTGAAACACAAAAAATGGTTAATCATAATTTTAGTGTAAATGGAGAAAAAATAAGATGATGAACATTGACCCTAGGTTAATAGGAGAAAATTAAACAAAAAACAAAATGGGGGAAATAAGAAAAGGGATTG
Source organism: Torreya grandis (assembly GCA_037957365.1). Lineage (NCBI taxonomy): Eukaryota > Viridiplantae > Streptophyta > Pinopsida > Cupressales > Taxaceae > Torreya > Torreya grandis. The sequence continues at coordinate 372,983 of JARHVA010001032.1, forward strand.
GTAGCCGAGCTGACTCCAAATACACTAGGCAAGTGGACACTGCCTACATAGTTTCATGGATGCAAGGTCTAACAAAACTTCAAGCCAAATGTATTTCTCCCAAGACATGGGATATAATAAAATGATGATCAATAAAAAATCATTATGTTATAAAGGAAATATGGGAATTATCTTGCAAAAGGGCAAGTGTGTGGGATGAATCCCAGTGGTCATTAATGTATTAATGTGAAATATAGAATATGCAATATGAAGTCACAAAATGGTGAGAGTGTAAGGCTTAAGGGCCAAAAAGGATGGGGAAACTAAAGAACAAGTAGTTTCTTGTGAATTAGCTAGGGGTCCTAGAATCCTTAAAGAAAAAAAGTGGTAAACTTGGTGATTTTTAGAATTTTCTAGATCTTTTATAAATGTTTTTGAAAAATTTAAATCATCTCAACTCAATCAACTATGATGAGATACTAAACGGTTTGAATCACAAAATGGTGAGAGCATTCAAACTTGAAATTTATCATAAAACATCAAGAACATGGAAAAGGGGTGATTGATCTAACCTTAATGTGAATTGAGCATTGCCTACATAGTCCTAAGATCGGACTTCAAGTCACTATAGTTATACCTTATAACGATGGAATCTAACTAGGTATAAACAAGTTCTCAAACTAGGCAAAGTAGTCAAATAACATAGTATGACATAGGATTGGCAAGGTGGGACTTCAAGGCATGATAAAAATATGTTATTCCTAATTTTTCCATAGGTGGTTATAATTACAAAATAATTACATAGGTCAATGATACTAATTTTCCCATAAGTAGTGATAATTAGTATCATGACAATGTGACTCTAATTTTACTAAAGGCATTTATAATTAATAGCACAAAAAATGAAATGAAATAATAAATAAAGGATGAAACTACAAAACCACTATCATTCTAGTCCAAAATACTAACTCTATCTAGAATACTAAATCAACTACTAAAATGTGGTCTAAATCCTCTCATTAGAAGTTGTTGAAGAACCAATGGAATGGAACCAAGGTTAAGGGTTGGGTAGGGAGGGTGAAAAAAAATGTGGTCAATAGGGAAAGTATGGTAGAATGGTATAATGTATGGTATAGAGAAGAGTGTCGATATTATGGTACAATGGAAATGGGCCTCATAGACAATATTTCAAGTCTCTCAAGTGAAGTAATGTTGGAGGTGTATAATGTTCATCGATTCATCAAGTTCATCACCATCTGGTGTAGTGAGCATGTACACTCTGAAACCTTAGTTTGAAATAATGATATATGTGCCTATCTAATTGGGTTTGAAATTTCCCTTGTGCTTCATTTTAGATATGGTATTTTGTTGGTTTTATTTAAGAATAAGATCCCCAAGCTCAAACTATCTGTGTTTGACTCACTAGTTATAGTGTCCATAAAGTCTATTCTAGTATGCTTGAAGGTTTATGATAGAAGCCATGCATTTCTCATCAATTAACTCTAGCTCTTATAGGAGATCTACTCGATAATATTCATTGTCTAGGACATGCTTCAAGGAGATGCACAAAGAAGGTAATTTAACCTCAATGGGAAAAATGGCCTCAGTACCATAAATCAGGGAATATGGAGTGGCTCTTGTGGGGGTACATTAATTAGTGTAATATGTGCAGAGGGAAAAAATATTTATAGGTGCCAATCATGGACATCATCATTGAAAATCTTCTTAAGGATGTTGATAATGATTTTGTTTGATGCCTTTGCTTGGCCATTACCTTGTGGGTAATATGCGGTATAAAAATATTGAATAATGTTATACTCAACATAAAACATTTTGACATTTTTGTTTTTAAATGATCCACCATTATTAGATATAATGTCAGATGGGATACCATAGTAGTAAATGAGATGGTTGCATACAAATTTAGAAATTTGTTTTCTAGTCACATAAGTGAGGGGTATAGCTTCAACCCACTTAGTGAAATATTTTATAGAGGTAAGGATGTGTTTATGGCCATCAAATGAGGTAGAGTTAATTTTTCCAATTAGATTAAGGCCCCACATTACATATGACCATGGAGTAAGAATTATTTTTAGTGTTTTGGCTAGGATATGAATTATATTGGCATGCCTTTAACATTTTTTGCACCTTTTAACATATGTAGTTGCATTTACATCCATAGTTGGCCAATAATAACTAGTTCATAGGAGCTTTTTAGATAGGAAAACTCCAATTATATGGGCTTCACATACTCCATTAACTTTATATAATGTTAATGTTGATTCTATCAAATTTAAACAATAAAGTAGAGTTCTATAAAAAAAAGTGATGGTAAAGGGTTAGCCTAAGTAAGGTATATTATGAGGCTTTGTGTGTAAAGGCCTTTCTCTATTTGTATGATAGGTTGGGTGGCACAATGTGGTCATGAATTTATGTAAAAGGGTTTGAATACCATATAGAGCTGGGACCAATAATATCATAGATCATTGCAACTGTTGAAGGTTCATGAGTTGGCACTAGAAGATTTTAAATAAGAAATTGATATTATTTTTCTTTATCAGTGTGACAGATCAAAGAGCCAATGGTAGCCATGGCATCTATTATTATGTTACTTGTTATTGATATGTTTTTAAACTATATGTCAATAATCTAATGTTTGAGAGTGTCAATCATGGCTGTGTATGACACCAACTTATCATCTTTAGTCCAAAAGTGGGCTATAACCTAATTAATGATTAATTAGGAATCATCATAAATCATTAGATGTTAAATATTCTATTGTACTACCTAAAAAATCCATGAAATGAGTGATTTATATTCATCTATATTGTTAGTACAAGGAATAATGATATGGAATGATTTAGGGATAAGATCCCCCTATGGTGTGATAAATAATAAGCCTACCCCAATCCATATGTTTTGGATGATCCATCAAAATATAGATTCTAGTACTACTCCTCAAGAGGTGTTTCAATTATGGTCATAATGGATTCATCTAGGAATTGAAAATTCAATGGTTTGGTATTTTCAAGGGGAGCTTCAACAAGCTTATCTATAAGGACTTGTCCCTTTATGGCCTTCTAATTGATGTATTCTATCTCCAACTCACTTAGAAGCATGATACATTTAGCCATGTGGCCTTTTAAATTTGTCTTAGATAGTAGATACTTGAGTGGATATAATTTGGAAATAACAATTATCTTGTTGTTTAACATGTAATGTTGTAGTTTATATGATACAAATACCATAGATAAACAAGCTTTTTCAATAGGCATATAGTTGTGCTCATACGCAACTAGTGTATGGATTAAATACTACACAACATGTTATTTTACACTATCATCATGTTGGGATAAATGTTCCCCCAAGGCTTTGTGTGTGGTATTTAGATATAGTAAGAATGGATTTCTTGGCACAGGAGGAAATAAAATAGGTAGATTGGCAAGATAGTCCTTCAAGTGCTGAAAAGATTTTTGGCATTTGTCATACCAATAAAATGTGACAACCTTCTTCAATAAGTATGTAAATAGATGGAATTTGTCATCCAATTATGATATAAAGCATATGATAGATTAAATATTGTCTTATAAGTTGTAGATATGCTTCTAATTAGAAGGCGGTGACATCTCTATAATGGCTTGTACTTTGGCAAGATCAAATTTAATGCCTCTATGAGAGATGATAAATCCTAACAATTTATCAAAATTAACCACACAAATTCACTTCCTAATATTGAATCTAACCTTGTATTCACATAGCCTTTCAAATATTTTCTTCAGTGTAGATGGATGATTGGCCCTAGTATTTGATTTTCCCAATATGTCATTGACGTAGTATTCAACAATGTCATGCATCATATCATGAAATATGATGGTCATGTCTCTTTGGTATGTTTCCCCTACATTTTAAAGACCAAATGGCATAGCTTGATAATAAAACATTCCCTATGGAGTAGTGAACATTGTCTTATGTTGGTCTTCTGGTGAAATCCAGATCTAGTTGTATCCTAAGAATCCATCCATTAATGAAATCATTTTTTACCCCACCATGGAGTCAAATATCATATCAATGTTTGGTAGAGGAAATTAATCCTTGGGTTATGTTTTTTTAATCTCTAAAATCAATGTAGATTTTGATTCCTTTTGTCTTATTACTGACTAGCACAACATTCAAGATCCACTTTGAGTATTTTATTAGTCAAATACATATCACTTCTAAGAGTTTTTCCAAATTTTTATTTACTAATATAATAATGTGAAGATGCATCTTGCACAATTTTTGCTTCATAAGTTTGGTATCATGATATATAATAAGGTGGTGTACAACCAAGGTAGGGTCTAAACATGGCATGTATGAGTAGGCCCAAGAAAACATGCTAACAAATTTCCTCACAAGGGATATAAATATTTCACATTCATCCTCCATAAAGGATGCACTGGTCATCTAGAGTCTTGATGTTGACTTCTATAGTGTCTTCTACAAGGAGAGTCAAATCATCTTCCATAATGGTTGGAAATGATTTGAATTGGCCTATAATGACAAAGTCCTCTATTTGAACTAGATCTTTAAGTTCTCCTAAAAAAGATGAATTAGAATCTTCAAATGGTAGGGATGGCCATGTTACAAACACTATTGTAAACTCTTTGATGATTTCATCAAAGTCAAATTATTCTTCAAAACTAAACTTGGACCCATAGACAAGTTCACTATTGGTGGTCTCCTAAGCTATGTTTGAGGAAAGCTTAACAACCCCATCTAATGGTGCCTAAAATAGGTTTTCACCAGAAGAATATCCTTTCTCTTTACTTTTACCCTGGTCAAAAAACTCCTTAAAGAGGTTTTCACTTTGGGACCTCAATGTTTTATTTATTTGCTTATGGATAAGGGTGTTCACTCATTCTCTAAAATAGGTTCTAGGATCTAGTTTGATTGAGAACCCTTGTTTGTGGTCACTTGATGAAACATTGTCTCATAAGCCTAGAAAATTTCAAATGCCTCATCATTCTCAAACTCATCTATAGGCACAATGGATTCTTTTTGGTCCTAGGATATAAGTTGAGGGAGATATAGAGGAAGTGGAGTGTTGTGAATAATTGGGGTAAGGGTATAAATGGAATGGGTGTTAAACAAATTAGTATTAATAAGGTATCATAAATGTTATGATCAGACTCTACTTCATTGTCAACATCATCATCACTATTCGTTGGCATTGGAACATGAATAAGATATGTGGGGTCACCCCTCGGCAATTTAAATTTGAGATCATAGGTTCCTTTTTATCAAGTTATAGAGATTGGTTCAAGTATTCCTTGCTAGTTTAGCCCAAGGCATCCTTCTTTATAGGTTTGATTCTCCATGATCCTATTAGGAATGGGGTCTTTGGAATTATTTAATAGTTAGCCAGTTTGTCATTATATATCCATGATTCATCATTTGCAAGTGGGTCTTGTTCTTAACTAGTGGCTGGTGTGAAAATGATAGAAGTTTGAATATGAAGTTTGCCTTTTCCCTTTTTCTATCATTCCATGTAAGTTGGTTTGGCTTTAGGTCTTCCATAAAACTTGGGGTTCTGTGGAAGCTTGCCAATGTGAAATGTGTCATGTGTCAAATACTCTCCTAGGCCATTGGCTAAGATGGTATAATGATTAAAATTTTTAGGAGGTGGTATATAGGAAGATGAATCAAGGCTATCTAGGTTTATGCAATTGGCCTCTGGTAAGTCAACAAGTATTTCTGTCCCTTTGTCCTTTTTGGGAATTATATCTAGGCCAAAATGGTAGTTATATCTTTCATACTTAGCCTCTAGATGTTTACAATGTTTATAAGGCTAAAAATATCCATTGATAGTGACCTCCATACCTGAATGAGAGAACTTTAGTCACTGGTGCAATATTGATGGGATTGCACAAATTTCATGTATCCAAGGTCTACCCAAAAGAAAATTATATGAAAAATTAAGGTCTAAGACATGGCATAATGTATCATGGGTCAAGGGCCCTATGATAAATGAAAAATTGATGGTGCCTTGTGATTCTCACTCCTCATTATCAAAGGCCTTGATAGTGATCATTTTTAGTTGGAGATTGGCTATGGTATATTGGATATGCTTGATGATATTCAGAGACCTAATATTTAGGCCTTATCCATTGTCTATGAGGACATGTTTTAATTTGTGATGCATGATGACAAATTCAATGTACAATAAGTTGTTATAGAGAGGGAAAAAGGATGACATATCACTTTGGTCAAAGATTAAATGTTGGTTAGGGATAGATGTCTAATCAAAGTTTCGAATTTGTCTTGGATTATGTCATTTGGAACTTGGGATTAGCCTAGGAACTCTCTCAATATGTTCTTATGGATAGTTTATTTACACAATAAATCCAAAATAGATATTTGTGTGGGTGTTTTATTAAGTTATTCCATGATAATGAATTTATTTTACTTCATAATAGTATATGGCTTGTTCTTAACTAGAATGATGGGTTAGGTGGGTTTTGTGGTAGGTAGCTATGGGCTGGGAATGGTAATATTTACCACTGAGTTATGATTGCATAATTAGGATTAGATATAAGACCATTATTTATATACAATAATGGTAGAGGATGGAAATATAGGATAAGTCTTGGTTACTAGTGCACTTGCATGTGGTCATGGGGAAATGATGATTTATCAATATAAGGTCTAAAAGTAGTAATCCCTACTTATTGGTTCACTTGTATGTGGTCTTAGGTCAAGGAAGGATCACTAACATAGGGTGGTTGATTGGAATGGTTTTGAAGTGACCCTATTTTGTTATCACTTAGTCTTATATTGATGGTGATGGTGGAAATGTGACCTCCTAAATTATGACTTACAACTTTGTTATAGTCATGTGCAACTTCATGGTAAGTCATCGGTATTAAGATCATTTTGGCCTTGGTTTTGTCTATTAAGTTGACATTGTTATTATTGCTATTATAATTTTTGGTGTTATTTTATATGTTGATACTATTTCTATTTTTGTTATGGCCTTTGATGTTATTTTGGTTGGTTATTATTATGTTGTGGAAAAGGGTTTTAATAGATACCCAGGTTTTGATTGGATGTAGATGATTTATTATCCAATTTTATCTCTCTATTTTCCAACATATTTTAGATGAGGAGTTTGATTTATAAATAATGACATAAATTATGCCTATGAACACAATGGCATTCGTATAACTCATTCTCTTGGTACCAGTCTAGATAAGGAATACCCTTAGGATAGTGTTTTGGTATTGGCTAACTAATCAGATTAGTTGTTGCTAGATTACAAAACATATATTCAATACGTTATCTAGGGTCATTGAAGACTTGACATGTAGACACATTTATCCTTATAAGAGGGGTTTTTAAAGGTAATTATTATTGAAATTATTGAGCTAGTCTAGGCTACTGTAAAGGCTATGCTTGCTAAATAGGTTGTTGGTGAGGAGTAATTTGCATTTATGGCATTGGCTAAATAGATAGTTTTTTCACCATTTAGACATGATGTGATTTAGTTTCTCCATTTACAACAAAATTCTTATTGCAGTTGAATTTATTTTATTTTTCATAATTACTAGCCTGGGTTGGTGTCAACACTTACATTTAGACTTGGTTTTGGTTCTGATTTTGGCTAGTTCCTTGGTTTTGGTTCTGATTTTGATTTGATAAGGTAAGATTGATAATCCATTTGTTAATAAGGGAATTTTTTATTAACAAACCTTTTTTAATGATTTATTTTAAGTTATGTGCACACTACATCTCTAGATGAAAAGATATCTCACTATGCAAATTTTTGGCAAACACGACTAATTGTTTATCTGGTAAGCTATGAGTGAAATGACTATTAAGTGCTCTCCATCACTATAGATAGCTTGAAAAACTTTCACAAAATTTATACTTATATTGAATCATATCTACTAATGAAATATCATGTTTAAGATTGTAGGAGAAATGCTACATAAACTTGTCTGAAAGCTCATCAAAATTAGATACTGAGTTTGTTGGCAATTTTGAGAACCACTCCAAAGCATGTCCTACTAGACTCTAAGGAAATAATAGTAATAGGTATATGTCACTATACTCCATTGGATGGAAAACAACCAAAAATTATATAAATGGGATTTAGGGTCCCTTTTACCCTTGTATTTGTCAAATTTTGGTGGTTCATACCCTAGAGGAAATGGTATCTACAGATACTCTATGTTGAATTGGTAGGAACACATGTCATCCAACTTAAACTTCTTGGTTTGTTTCCTAGTTTGGATGGTGGAAATTTCAACCTTCATTTATTGTAGTTCTTATACCAATAAACTATACATAACATTGTCCTAGGGTGGAGTCTAAGCAATCAAAGGTGGATTACCTTGATTAGGGTATAATAGAGGCATGGTTTGTTAGGGAATTTTAGTTTGATTAAGGAACTAACCAAGAATTTACATTCATGTATTGGGGTGCTTTTGTTGGAATTACATGCATAATGGTGTGATATTCTAGTTTGGATTTGGTATATAGGCCTAGTTTTGAGGAAATTGTGGCTATAATGGAAGGATATGGTTTTGAGTCAAGTGTTATGCCTACTACTATTGATAGGGACTTGTTTTCAGCTAGTTAAATTTGGCTAAATAAGGGGAGTTTGTTGTGAAACAAGGCCCTAATGTATAATTTATGGCATGTTTAGAATGAAAGGCAATTATTGCCTAATTGGTATTTGTGGGATACTGATACCTATTGGTTGTGAGAACACTTGTTGTGAAGTAGATGTTTATTGGATATTCAACATTTATCATTGACTGATAGATATATGTTGTTTATTAGAAAACATTTGAAATTGTAATGGTATGTTGGTCTATGACTAAAGAGTTATACTGTCACTACCTAATGAGGTGGAACATTTATTTCCCCCTATTTAGGTGGTGGAATGATCTGCCTCTGTTAGATTGGTCAACTAGATTGTGCCTATTATTGTGGAATGTTAGTTGTCACCTATTATGATGGAGTAACATTTATCATGTTTTTTTGAGGCAAGGCACTAGTGGTCATTTGATTACTTAATCCTTACCATTTCATTCTTAAAGAATTAGCTAGTTGAGGATTAAAGGTAGTTTGTTATGGTTAGGATGGAGTTCTTACCCCTACTATTGTGAAATAATCATAGTGTTAACTAAAGGCATTTATTTTAGACTAGTTTTTGATGCATTTAAACCACTTTGGCCTACCTAAGATGACACTTGCATGTTATCCACTATGTTTGGTGCATTTTTTGCATAGAATTAGTTACACTTCTTCAATAGTTGGGGCATTGAACATGTATCCAACTAAAGTGATTTATATGAATTTATTTATACATAAATTATCTTTGCCTACCAATTCAATTAATACCCCTATTAAAGGAGCTAACTTGATGAGTGAAACATTTGACATGGTCATGTTATTAAAATTGTGCACTAAGTTTAAATAGGTTTGCTATGATTATTTCATTTGTAAAAATTGATCCTCTATGAGGCCATTTCCTATTAAAAATATATGTGGATATTGATATGTCATTGACATGAGCATTTGAGGGTTGTTAGAAGAATCATGTTCGATGGTTTGGTTATAAGGTATAGTTAAAGGCACTCAAACTAGAAGGCAAATTTTTGTGGGGGAAGTCTATTATAAAGATGGCCCATAACTCTATGGATATGATTAAAAATTTGTCCTTATTTACAATAAAGTGATGATAAAATAAACAAGGATGATATACCAATCACATAGTAACTTATTATGGTTATTGTTAAACTTGGTCTATAACCAATGATATGCTAGCAAGATACTGCACTATTTATTATTGGTCCTACTCCAAATATGGAGGCATATTAACCAAATAGTGGGATAGAGGATCTTGGATTTGTTCCCCAAATTGATAATTTTAAGGAGGATAAGGATCCATCTAACAAACTACATCATCACCATAAGGGTCTTAAACAAAGTCATCTTATGTGACCATATTATCATATCCTTGATTTTGGATGGCTCCACTATGAGTTTAATGAGACATATTCAAATCATTGATGAATTTTTTGATAAAAGGATTAGAGTTATTAAAATTATCAAAAATAATGTCCAAAGGACAAATGGTTTAAACTTGGTACAAATTCATTGAAAAGTGGAGTTGTATCTCCAAAACTGTCTATGCTAAAAGTTGGTCTAAAACAACCTAACATCAAATGTCTAACAAAAAATGTATTAGAAAAATGGTAAAGTGGATGAATAAAAACTAGAATACCAAACTTAGGTTTAAAGTGTTTCAAACAAGTCTAAATAAGAAAAAGTTTCTATGTCTTTTGGAAAATAAGGCATAAAATCTAGGCTCAAAATAGGTATTTCTAGGTCTTTGGGAAAGGTACAAAATATAGACTTTAAAAAAAATAAGTTCTAAAATTTTTTAGTTTTAATATAATAAATTTGAAACACTTTGGCATAAAATAGGCATTTAGATTTAGAGATTAACTTGGTCAATTGGAAAAATACATGAAATAATAGGCATATGGAAGATAGACTACTTCCCCAAACCTAGGCACAAAAATAATTTTCAAGTTGAATAAAGAATAAATCTAAGTTACACAACCCAAAAGTTAAATATGAATACTCTAAGCCAAAATTACACAAGGAAAAGATATAAACCAATGAATGTTTGGATCTGAACTTGTCAAGGCAACTTTTGAACTCAACATAGAAACTAGGCTTCTTTAAAATAGACAACAAGCTAGATAAGAATGAATGGCATTCTTGTACTAGGTATAGATATAAAAGGAATGTGTGTCTTTGGTTTTAAAATTAGAATTTGGGACACAATGAAACAATTCTTTGAAATGCATTGAGAAGCATAATGATGTTATCATTATCTAAATATGTGGAAAAAGGTTTGTTTCAAGACTCCAAGGAAACAAACTTAGGATGAATTGGGTAGCGTAATGATACCCTTTTTTAACAAGTGACACTCACAAATATTTATAAAAAGACTAAGGTAAAGGTGTGATATCAAATGGATGACATAATGCCTCTTAAAAAAAAGGAGTGATGCATAAACAAAACTCATTTTGGATGCAGTATAATCAAATAAATAACTTTGACTCAAGACCATGCAAGAAAGGATAAAATGATACAAATACCTAAGTGTAATGTCCTAAATCCTAAAAATGACAAGGTTTCATAGTATTATCAAGTTATATCAATATAATTTATCTTGAAAGGATTTTACTTATCAATCTAAAAATTAAAATCACATGAAAAGTAGGGTTTTTAGGCCCCCTCTTTTCTCAAGAGTTCATACTATGACATGAAACTTTAGGCTACTCGCCCTACATCAACAATATGTCCATGAAAAGTGGGGTTATTATAAACTATAATTTTTTCTCATTTATAGATGGTCCCAAGTGTGGATAATACTAGAGATGTAATCATGTCATTTATATCCACATCAACTAGCTTGTTATGAAAAGGTCTTATCCTTTTCACAACCACTACATTCATTGCTTACTCAGTGTAGTGAAATGTTTGAGTTACCCTTACATTTTGAGGTTGATTACCATTAATAGAGCTTATTTTAACTATTTAAACAAGCATCCTAGTGGTTCACCCTCAATTTAAATACACCAAAATGGAGTGCAATTGAAATAATGTCGAGAGATAAATTCCTAGGTCAATGCTTCCCTAGAGAACTTGTGAGGATGCCATGAACTCCTGATCATAATCCAAAATACGTGAAAATAAAGACAAGTGAAAAGACTATACGGTCATTTTTAGGTCATCCAAACCATATGGATTTAGGGAGGACCTTGGTGACTTTATTTCCATGCTTTTGGACCAAAGCAACAAAGGTAATAAGTGGGCATTTTTGGTCACCTAAGTTATCTAAAGGGCATGGGGGAGAGAGCATACACGCATTACTCATTTTGCTTAAGCAAAAACATTAAACAAATAAACATAAAATTAAAAACTCTTAAGATTAGTTACCTAATGTGTGAGTTCATTTTATAACACCAAAATGAAGTATGTTGTGAAATTTTGGCCCCTTGGCAAAAGTGAAAAATGACTTAAGTAAAAAATATTATTAAAACACTTATTCAAAATGTGCAATTTTCAACTTAGGATGTTGTAAATGTATTTCATTTTGGCCTTTGGGTCCTTCAAAAACACGTTAGGGGGTCCTTGTGCTTAGAAACACATCATGAGTGAAAAAATGACTTGTCAAATCTTGCTCTCGAGTTTTTGATTTTTTACATAGTGTAAAACCACAAAAACATAGAGAAATATGGTAACTCTCTATGAAAAATCATGATTGTCATCATAATACCACAACTTACATAAAAATCACTACTATAAGCACAATAACATAGAACTAAATATAATATCATGATTCTAAGAGTAGTAAAATTAGAACTTAACCCTGTGGCATAAAATTTTTATAATGACCACTAGTGGTTTAAAAAATACCACTAAAGTTTAAGTAATACCACTAAAATTTTGATAATGTCACTATTTGTGAAGTCATGATATCATAATATCATGAAATTTAGCATTTATCATGACTTAGAAAGTCACAATATTGTAATATCATGATTTTCATGCAATCATAAAATGGTTAATAAATTTTTTTTGATAATTAGACACAAAAATTCAATAAATATTACAAAACCATGATTGTGTAAGTAGTGATATTGCATAATATTACAATTCTAGAGAGAAACATTATGACTACACAGAGCAACTTCACAAATTATAAAAAAATGTCATTTACCCTTTAATTTTTACTTATTTTGATTAGAAAGATTAATTTTTTCATGAAAATTGTTAGTAGAATTCTTAAAAGGCCTTGGGAGTAACTTTTTGAGGTGTGAGTCCCACCAGGTGTGCCAACATGTGAATAAGGATTATAATAGAAGGGAGGTTAGTATTGTGTTAGTCTCATAAAATAAATGAAATAAGCACACTAAAATCCTAACACCACTATCCTAGACATTAAGGAGAGCTTAGGTAACCAAACTAAATGAAAGCCCCAAAAAAACATAAAATAAATGACTCTTTTACCTTCTTTGGATCTCCAAATGGCTTGTTGAATGGATTTATCAGCTTGTGAATCAATAAATATTTAAAAAAAAAGTATGCTTGGCTCCTTCTCTCCTTAGCACCTTGGATTTGATTACTTGGCTTAATATTTGGGCATGGTAACACTAATTTCATGAGTCTTATGGAGTAAATCATGTATAGTAACTCTACAATATCCAAGCTTAAAAATGAAGGGGTATGGATTTGTATTTATAGCCTTAGGAATTAACTCTCACCCAAGATGAGTTAAGGTTGAATTTAAGAATGGAATGGGTTAAAAATAACCCTAGGTGTTTTGAGACTAACTCCAATTGAGTTAATAGTTGTCATGTAATAATGATTTTTAATTACTAAACATGGCTCTCAAATTAGATATTTTAGGATATTTTCAAAGATGACAATTCATAAAGGTAATGATGAAAGGATTGATATTTTGATTTTTGGAATTTACATTTTTAGATATTCATTAATTACAAATGGATAATTAAACTAAGAATTTAATCTTGTTTAATTATGTGATTGATTTTGTTTAACATTTTTTCTCTTTCAAGATTTGATCAAGTGCCCCATTTAATGGGTTTATAGGCCAAATTGATAGTTGTTATGTTGCAAGGTGATTAGAGAAGAATCTGTGAAAGGTTATTGTTTCATATAGGATAGTATCCCAAATAGGGATGCCTCAACATGATTTTGAGCTTTTATGAATGATACATGAACAAATTTGGGATGTTTAGTGATTCTTAGGCTTAATTTGCAAGGGTTGGTAGGAATCAGTCTAAAGTCTTGTTAGATGTCAGTTGTAGCTAGATTTGGGTGTCTAAAGTTGGGACCCCCTCCTTTGGTGAAAAAATTAGGTCCCAACTCTCTCTCCTTGGTATGGACCAAGCATGTGAAACTTGTCTTCACAAGCTTATCAAGGAGTTGATGGATATTATGATGCAAATTCTAGCTTCTTTGGACCTATATAAGATTTTTATTCATAGAAATAACCTGAAGAAGGTGAAGAGACACCATTACATGAATTTACACCTTAATATAGAACCTTATTGTCTATACAAATTCTTAAAACTATCTACAAAAGAGTGATTCATCTTCTTTAATATGTTAGACCTATAAAATTGACCATGATCTAACTTGCACTAACATTCATGACATACATACATGCTAGATACGCTCGTTAGCTTTTTTAAATTTAAAAATTTATGTACAATATCTCATATTATCTCATGAAATGACTTGAAAGGCCTTAAAATGCATTGACAAGTATAAAAGATAGTAATACATGATTGATGGGCTCATGAAGTGAACATAGAGCTTTTTAGGACCACCTTTGACTTAAAATGATCTCTTCACCATTGAATTTGATGGATCATGCAAGAAGGAAGATTTGGGAAGGCTTAAATTGACCAAAATGAAAACCTTAAAAAATACTAAGCTACCTTAACTGTGTTAAAAACCTTAATAAATGCTAAGTTACATTAAATTTTCCAAAACATGGCTTAAGACTCTTTAACAAGGTGTAAATACAATGAGAAGACTTGAGAAAAAGTGCATCATATTAACACATAATGAAACAAGCCTAAGAACTTCTAAACTAACCTTGATGGATCTAAAGACACATGAAGAAGTCAAAACCTTAAACAAATTAAATGCTAAATAAGGATTTTATTGATCATTTGAAGAACATTACAAGATTAGGATAGCTTTCAACAAAAGAGTAAGCATGATAAGTCAAGTTTTAAACTATAATGGTTCAACTTTTTGAATAGGGGTCAAAACATAGTCAACAGTTTGATGATTCATAAGGGTAGCATGCCTACAATGATAATAAACTAGTAGCATTATCCTTTCATTGGTAAATGGAGTTATTTCTTACTCAAACTCAGACTTGGATCAACCTTGACACTTGACTATAAATTCTTTGAAACAATTGATACAACTAACTTAACCTCTAAAACACATAAAAACAAATAACAACACACACAAGAAGACTAAAATTAGACAACACACCACACATGCTAATAATCACTTAGGGAAAAAAAATCAACAACTATTATATACAACTAACCTATAAATAATCCTCCTTCAAGATCAAATGAAAGCTTCTTAGATCACTTACTTCATGAGATAAGACATATTATAGAACAAGATGCCCTTTGACTGTAGCATTTGATATATCATGCTTCTTACTTGACAACATGATTGGAATGTTCTCAATTATATCATCAACAAACATGTATCCAATGTAGACATAGTCATATTGATCTCCACCTTTGATAATGTAGGAGATCTCCAAGTTGATCGTATTTTGACTTGTGAATACAACAACTTCATCTTCAATTGACTTCTCAACTTACATCTCTTGCTCATGTTTGTAAGTTTCATACTCATTATATATTTCTACAACATTAACTTGAACCACTTGGTGATGAATAGTATAATTTGTTGGCTTGCTAGGAACTTTATGTTCCTTACCAATAGCTTCCTCTTGATTTTATTGAGGTCATAACCTACCAAACCCTTAATTCTCTTTGAACATGTCCAAGTAGGACTTCCACATGTCTTAAAGCCATCCTTGTACTTGTCCATGAGGTTCAAAAATATAACCAATCATGATATTCTCTTCAATAGCTTTCTCATGCAGCTCTTGATCATGTGCATTGTCCAAGGCAACACCATTAGCACTCTCCTCATGGGTTATAGGTTTACCATCTATACTAGAGCAAAAAAATTATAAATCTTCCCAAAATACAAATTATTCTTCATCACTTTAAAAGATACCAAATTCAATACTAACCTTATCTTTCTCTTGGGAATAATAGGCTAATTAAATAGTTCAAACTCATCAGTGAGATCATGACATGGATGCAAGTATCTTCCTAAAGCTCCATTAACTACTCACTAAAAGACACTAAAACTTATTTCAAATCTTCATCTTGTTCATGAGGTTCAACAAGGCTAATATCCTGAAGACTTGCCTCATGTTCTATTTTAATTTATTCAACTATTACATGAGTGTCCTTTCCTTCATCAAGGCTAGACTCATCTTCCTCCTCCATGTGTTAGAGCATTTAATGCTAAGTTGGCTTATTGACCCTTAACCTTGGTAAAGTTATTAAATAATAATAATAATAATAATAATAATAGTAATAATAATAATAACACAAGGTGAAAACCTCATAAAAATAAATAATAAAGTTATAATTATTTAATGAGTTACCAAAATTTAATTAAATGATTTTATTGAGATGGATGGCCCTGTTATTTTTACAAAAATCACCTCCCTTGGAATTTAAATATAAAATAGGGTTTTACCCCTATTTTTAATTCATTCAAATATGAAATTATTTTGATCATATTCAATTTATGAGTTTTATGAAGTATTGCATGAAGAAGTGACAAGGAGAAGAATTTATATTGGGGTTATTATTATTTCTCAATTATTGAATATCACTCATGAGTTTTTTACCTCCTAGAGGTTTTCTCATTTTAAAATCTCTATCATTTGTATCATATGCTTTTCTTAGTCATTTACACTTTTAGATCTTATCATGCATATGTATTCATGAAATCAAAGCCAATGGAGTGTAAAATCTTGGCAAGAAAATTATATTGAATTAAATATCAATATTTGATATATTTATTTATTCAAATAGTTTTATTCAAATCTTTTGATTCCATTATCTTGGTGTATAACCCATTCCTAGTGAAGAAATTCAAAATTTGTTTTCTTAATCATTTTCAGGGTCGATTGTTGCTAAATAGCAATATTATGCATATTTAAGGAGGTTAAGTTTTTATCAGACCTTGAGAATCCTTTATAAAAAATATGGAATTTTTTCTATGTGGGGCACCATTATACAATTTGAAGCTTGGAAAAAATCATTTCCCAACAAAAATTCATTTTTTAAGTTTCCTTCATCTTTAAAAAGAAAAATCAGGATTGACAAAGTTTGGAGGTGTCTAAAGACCTATTCAATTTTTTGTGATAAATTATTAATCTACAGAAGTGCCATTATGAAGTTAAAAGTATATTTTTTAAATCCATATAGTTTTTGAAAAAGTATTTAAAAAATAAACTATTTATTATTATTTTTTTCAAATTGTGGGTCCCACCTTAGAAAAAGGAAGAATTACTAAAAAGTTATTTTTATCACTTATGTTATTTACATGTGCATTATACATATAAACTCAAATTAGTGCATGTAAACTCTTAAGTAAACTCTTAGAAGGTTTGGTAGCTTTCATTTTGTTCAAAGCTTATCACAAGGGAGGTCTTGTGTTCAAATCCCCCTAATCTTATTTTATTTATTTTTTTGAATTTTTTTCAAATTAATTTCAAATTAAAGAAATTTGAATTTCAATCTTGGGTTGTGTATCAACTTTCTCACATGTAAACCCCTATCTGGTGTTAAACTTGTTTCAACTTTCCACCTAGTGAATCATCTTTTTGACAAACATAGTGGTGTAACTAGTTGATCTCTAGGTTTTGGCATATTTCAAATGAATTGGAGTGATCTATTTTTTATTTTAATTCCTACTATTAATGTTTTTACACCTTTTTTAATAATAATGTTTAAGTGGTCATTTTGAGTATGACTCTTTTGATACCTATATTAGTGTAACTTTAATTCAAATTTTTGTATTATTTGGCATATAAATTGTGTAATTAAGTATAGTTGCATGTGCAATTGACTTTATTTATAAATTAATTCAAAAATTTATATAAGATAATTTTTTAAGCATTTGTTTACTATCTTATATAAAGGGATATGGCTTTGTCCCAATTTTCTTTAGATAAATCTTAAATGCTTAATGGAAATAACTATAATATATGAAAAATTTGTGTTAAGTCTAAATTTATAGCCCATAAATTATGGAATATTATCATTGATATTGAAAAGACCCCTTCTAGATGACATGTAACTTATGAGCTTACCAATGCACTTTAACAAAAATCATAGGAAGCTATATATATTATCATGCAGAGTTTTAAGGATGAATTCCTTCTCCACATTGGTAATCATGAGTCTCCTAGCGATGCTTGAAAACTCTTTAAATCCATGCACGAAGGCACTTTCCTTTCAAAGATCATTAAATTAATCATTAAATTACTAACTACACCTATGAAGGGTGATGAAAAAGTTGTTAATTTTTGTGCTAAAATTAAAAACATTAAAGCTTGATTAGATGGATGTAAGTATAATTTGATTTAGGATCAATTTATTTATTTTATCATTTATTTAAAAATTCATGAAAAGTTTAAAAAATTTATTTTTATTTTGAATTTTAAGTATCAAACTAAGCAAGATATCCCTGATCTTATCACCTTGTCTGCTCTCCTGATTTAAGAAGACCAAGTTATGACAAATTTTGATTTTAAATAGAATTATATTCAGACACTTCTCACATTAAATAATATTTTTGATAATATTAAAAACTAAAAATCTAATCTTAATTCTACTAAAATTAAATATGAGAATAATAAATTAGGTAATAATAATCATACATCTAAATTTAATAAAAATTGTAAGATGTGTGGTAAATTTGATCATAGAAGGGAAACTTGTTACAAAAACAAGGATATAAATAACAGTCAAACTTTTAAAAATAATAAAGGGAAGTAATATAATTAAAACAAGAAAAAAAATCAAAACCCTAATTAAAATAACAATCAAGATTCAAATGTTATTGCTTTATATTTTGCTTTATGTGTTTCAAATGAAAATGAATGGATTTTAGATAGTGGTACATCACACCATATGACATGATTATCTTATATTTTATGTGATTCTATATATATCGCTAAAATAATTTACTTAGGAGATAATTCTTTTTTAGAATCAACTAAATATGGAAAAAAAAAAATTCAAATGTTGTTATTAATGATGTTTTCTATGTACCTAAGCTTAAAAAGAATTTTCTATCTTCTTCTCAACTTAAAAATTATAATTTTATTGTAACATTAATTAAATATATTTGGTCCATTATAAATCATTATGATTCCTTAATTGTTAAAGTCATTCAAAAGAATAGTTAATATATATTTACTCCTTCTACATGTTTTATTTCATCGCATAGGAATAATGAATCTCAATTATGGCATGAAAGATTAGGGCATGTTAATTTAATAAGTTTACATGATATGTCTACAAATAATATTGTTTTTGGACTTCCTTCTATCCACTTTCATCATGAAACTTGTGAAGGTTGCTTACGGGATAAGCAACATACTACTCCCTTTCATAATAATCATAATGCAAATTCCTCACATCTTTTAGAATTGATTCATAGTGATATTGTAAGACCTATTTAAGTTGTATATCTTAATGGTTCTTTTTATATTGTTACTTTTATTTATGATTATACTAGAATGATCTAATCTCATTTCATTAAAAATAAATATGATGTTTTTTCTAAGTTTGAAGAATTCAAAGCTTATGTTAAAAATGTATCTAATTTTTCTATTAAGAGACTAAGAACCGATAATGGTGGTGAATATGTTAGTAAAGAGTTTGATTATTTTTTAAATTAGTTTTAGTATTAAAATGGAACTAACAACTCCTTATTCCCCTCAACAAAATGGTATTTTGAAAGAAAACATTGCACCATCATAAAAATGGATAGAACAATGTTGAAATCTACAAATGTTCCTAAGTTCTTATGGGCCAAACTCATAAACACTATTGTTCATATTCTAAATAGAGTCCCTACCAAAGCATTGCATCTTTATACCCTTTAAAAATATGGACTAAAAATAAACATAGTGTGGCTCATCTTAGGATTTTTGGTATCCCTACTTATATCTTTGTCCTTAAAGTTAAGAGGAAGAAGCTCAACCCCACTTCCTATTCTTGCATTTTTGTAAGATATGGAGGTAAGACAAAAGATTAAGAGTGTATGATCCATAAAACATTAAATTATTGAGAATAGGAATGTTATTATTATTTAAAAATATTTTTGTAAGCCATTTGTGGATCCTCCTTAGTGTTTTTCTATTGATGAATCTGAGTCTCATGTTTCTCCTTGTAATGAAATAGATGCCCTTGAGGAATTTGATCTAGTTATCGATACCTTATATTTTAAAGAAACTCCTGAGTTTCATGTTCAATCTAAAAGACCTAAAAAATAAGAATCCCTAATTCAATCTTATAATGTTGATAATCTTAATAAATTAACTAGAAATTAACATTCTTATCATGCATTAATGACTATGCATGGATGTGAACCTCAATCATTTGAGAAAACCACTCAATATGATAGATGGAATGTTGTTATGTAAGTTAAATATAATGCTTTAATTAAAAATTAGACTTGGGATCTTGTCCCTCCTCTACCTAAAGGCATATTGTCAATTGTAGGTGGATTTATAAGATTAAATATAATTTAATTGGTAAAATTGATAGGTTTAAATCTAGATTAGTTTCTCACAGGTTTACTCAAAAGCCTAGGATTGACTATGTTGAAACCTTTGCTCCTATATCAAAAATGAGTATTGTTAAACTTCTTATTGCTCATTTAGCCCAAAATAGTTGGGTTATCTACCAAATGGATATCAATATTGCATCTCTAGAAGGTGATTTAGAAGAAAAAATCTATATGACTCATCTTAAAGGTTTCACTGATCTTAATAAATAGCATTATGTATGTAAGTTAAAAAAATATTTGTATGGTCTAAAACAAGCTCTTAAAACTTGTTATTATAAAATTACTTCTTTTTTTTCAAAGAATTGTATTTTTTATATAATTTAGATAATGATCTCTTTATTAAAGTTGAAAATGGTCATTTGATTCTAATTGTATCATTTATTGATTACTAACAATTTAACTAGTTTAATTCATAAATATAAGGATAAACTAAGTCAAATATTTAAAATAAATGATTTAAGAATTTTACATCATTTTTTAAAAATGACTATATTTCAGGATAGAAATTTAATTGTTGTATCGCAATAATAGTATGCACATAATCTTTTTGTTAAATTTAGCATTCTTGCTTATAAATCTAACACTACTCCTATTTAATTTGGTATTAAACTTGATCCTAAACTTACATATGAAAAGCTAACCCTACTTTGTATAGACAGCTTATTGGAAGTTTGATTTTTCTAGCCATTACTAGGTTAGATATTTAATATGTTGTTAGTGTTTCTTCTAGATTTATACATGATCCTTATTTGTATCATTAGAAATTAGCTAAATGTATTCTTTGATATATATAAACAATTGTAAACTATGGTTTATTTTATTCATTCATTGATAATGCTAATTGATATGTTATTGTGATGCTAACCATGCTGGTGATACTTTAGATCATAAATTTACTTATAGATATGTGTTTAAGTTTGGTGCGGGTACGATCATTTAGAGAAACAAGAAACAACCTACTGTCTCTCTCTCTCTTCTACAGAAGTGATATGAAAGATACTAAATAATCCATATGGATATGAAGGTTTTTGGGATAACTTCATTTGTATGTTTTTGAGAGTACCACCTTTCACTATGATAACCAAAATTGTATAGCTATGGAAAAAAATCTAGTTTAGCACCAAATAAATAAAAACATAAAATTTTATGTGCATTTAATCTGAGAGAAAGTCTTCAATGGTTAAAATATTCTATATTTATATCCTACAGATGAACAAGTGGCAAATATCTTCACAAAACTACTTGGTGCTACCAAGTTTTGTTAGTTTCATGCAATGTTGGGCTTCTCAAATTTGCCATTAAAGGGGAGTGTGTATGACAATGACACTTCTTGGAAGCCATATTTTTCTTCTCCTCTATAATTTTTCTCATTATAAATCATTATAAACTTCATGTGGAATTTTTGCTATTGTACCCCAATACATTAAAAAGCATAATTTGTAATGGAGGTCCTTATGTTATAAAAAGATCCAAATATGGTTAGTGATTATTCATGAAAAACTATGAGATGTAGTCTCATGATCATGATAACCTAAAATTAATTTTTATTATTTTATGGATTATAATTATTTTTATTTCAAAATGTGGTGTTTGGTATAATGAAGGTTTTTAAATCTTTCAATTGTATACATAGTATAATTCCTTTCTAAGGTGACTAAGACATTAATCCCCACTTAACATTAAGGGGGAGTGTTATAAAATTTAATACTAAGTGGGATTATTTAAATTTATTCTTATTAAAGTTATTAAATAATATTATTATATTATTTATTAACTTGAGGTGGAAACCTCATGAAAATAAATAATAAAGTTATAATTATTTAATGAGTTACCAAAATTTAATTAAATGACTTTATCGGGATGGATAGACCTATTACTTTTATAGTGGTCACCTCCCTTATAATTTAAATATAAAATAGGTTTTTACCTCTATTTTAAATTATTTTTAATATGAAATTATTTTGATCAGATTCAATTTGTGAGTTTTGTGAAGCACAATGTGAAGAAGTGAAAAGGAGAAGAATTTGTATTGGGGTTATTATTATTTCTCAATTATTGAATATAATTTTTGGGTTTTTTGGTCTCTTATAGGTTTTCCCACTTTAAATTATCTATGTCATTTATCTCATATGCTTTGCCTATTAATTTACACTTCTATATCTTATCCTTTGTATTGCTACATATATGTATTCATGGAATATTTCACCATGAAGAATGGGAGCTCATTTACCCACTTAAGATATAACACATCATGTTTTTATTTTTCTATAAAACCTGATTTTTTTTCTTAGTCATCAACCTCAAAGATGTACCAACCAAGCTTATCCACTTGATCATTTGTGAAATCCAAATAGCTTTCCAATTATTGGCTAAAAATTAGAGACTTATACTCATCCTTGAAGGCTGATTTGTATTCTTATTCACCAAGGGGAATGAAAATGATGATATATTCCTTACTAAAATAACTCTCTTCAAAACCTTTTTGATATTCACCTATAGTTGCAACATCTTGCCTCTCAAAGACAACCACCTCATCATTCTTTCTTGACAAGTTCTTGATTTAATGTTCATCTTCTTCCCTAAATTAACTTGTTTATCATTAAAAAAGGAGAGGGTGGGATGGAAAGACACTTCATTATCTTTATTGAAACCTTACAGAGTGTCCTTCTAACTTGGTATTTTAGGAGAACCAGGTTGATTAGATGCTTTTTAGATAAATTCAGCTTGAGTGGCAGATGAATGACTTGAGGCATTTGTAAAATCTCTTGGCTTAACCTCTAAAATTTTTCCTTCCTCTTGATCTTGAGATTTCATATTAAGAAACACCTTCAAAATTAGAAAGCATTTTGGTGTGACTTACAAAACCTCCTCTTTCTTGATTTTAGA
This sequence comes from Torreya grandis, assembly GCA_037957365.1. Lineage (NCBI taxonomy): Eukaryota > Viridiplantae > Streptophyta > Pinopsida > Cupressales > Taxaceae > Torreya > Torreya grandis. The sequence continues at coordinate 396,371 of JARHVA010001032.1, forward strand.
TGGAAATAGGAGAAGATAAATTCTCAATGATTGGGATGGTATAAATAGGAGTCATGGTTCAAGAATGCCTCCAAGATGGAATGGTCTTGGTCTCTTTAGGAAGGGTGAAAGGATTTTTAATAGACATAGGTTTCTCTTGGGGAATACAAGTCTTCCAACTTATAATATTGGGGCTATTGGACTCATTAAGAGATTTATTGAGCTTATTTTGATGTTGTATTATATCTTCAAGGAGATTTAAATAAAAGGAAAGTTGACTTGGGATAGGATAAGGTTCATAAGAATGACTAGATTGGGTTTTCACCTACTCCCAAATAATTATTATATCTTCCACCAAGTGTATCATCTTCTTAACCTCTAGCTTTTCATTTCTTGGTTGATCTTCCTTCTCAAAAACCTACCCATACTCTCCAAAATCCTTGCAAGAGATATCTAGCCTCATGAATGGGATAAATAAGAGAAACCACAACATAATTTAATTCTCTATCAATCCTTGTAATCATCCTTATAAGGTCTAGTATTATTTTTTAAAATATGGATAAGAATGAATAAGGATAAATGTATCTTTGATAAGGTTGATTAGAGGGATAGGTGGGCTATTGGTAAACTTGGTAGGTAACTATTTGAGGGATAATTTAAGAGAAACGATGAATAAAATTAACTTGAAAATACTAATATGAAGGTACATAAGAAGTATTTTGATCATATGAGTAATGATACATACTAATTTTCTATTTTTGAGGCACTTGGACTACCTATACAAACTGAGATTCATTTGGAGTCATCATTGGTGCTTGAGTTGTTGCCTAAAAAGGCTAATGTATTGAAGGACAAAACCAAATATTCATTCAATAGATGATAATATAGTCCCATCAGGCATGCTATAACTATTATAACATAAATTTATGCCCTTGATAGGGTGTTTCAATTCCTCTCACTCTAGCTATATAATGTAATTAGTCCTAGGTTTTGGGTGACCTCTAAGTGGATTAAACCTATAGATTATAGGGATAAATCCCCTTGATATATAAGTTAAGCTCTCAATTCTACACTACTAGCTTTCAAAGGGGAAGGGATAACATAAAATAAACCTAATTAGGAAGTTTATACACTAAATCAACACCCTCCACTTGATTATCATGCACTAAGAACATGGATTAGACCTGAATCTGATCACACTACTTAATAAAGACCTTCAAGCATGAGTGTTTCAAAATGGAGGTTATAGACAATGCATTGGATGAGATATTTGTCAAGAAAATAAAGAAACCCCTACACCATTTGGGAAAGGAAGCATTATCAAGAAAGAAACACATGTCATTGAATACCATATGAGACTATTCTATAACATCCTTATTGATTGTAAATCTTGTCATGAGTTATTAAAATTTATCATTTCTCTCTTCTATGCCTTTTATCTCTCTCCTTCTCTCATTCTCTATATATACATCCTTATTTGGATTTGTAATGATCCTTTGGCTAAGTATGGTGAAGTCCTACTCAACTAAACATTTTTATTATTCCTTTGAATGATGAAAACTTTTGGGTTTAGTGTACTTATGTGATTTTTTATGGATGCTAGTAGTAGTGATTGTACTCTCTCTCATTTGTCCTCTCCTACCTATTTTCAAATGGATTATCTTTTTGTAGGTCACATGGTGAGTTTGATATAGTTTTACATTGTTTGAAAGTGTATTGTTAGTTGAATTAGGCTTTAAAATACATTTTTTTCTCTCTTAAAGATGCATCTTCTTCCAAGTGGTGTAGGATTTTTATATAGTTGTTTGACACCTTGGCTTCCTCTTCAAAAATGCTCTTCTCTGAGCTTGGAAATGGACAAATGGAACAATTGATCATCAAGTCATCTATAGTACATTATTTATCTACTCTTGACTACCTTTCATCAATTTAGAATCTCCTTAAATTTACATTTCAATTATGATTACACCTCTTAGGTAACTTGAAGCCCAATTTGTCCTACTACACCTATCTTGCTTGCAAGTGTCAATTCTTGGTTTCACCTTTACCAATGCAATATATATTAATGTATTTAATATATTAGTCATATCAGACCTTAATAAATCTCTTTGAAATCCTCAATCACTCACCAAGACCTCATTTTTCACTTTAAGCTTGTATTTTCTCCCAATTCTTTGTATCCCTAAAAAACATGAAAATCTCCTTATGTAGGATAATTTATAGATGGTATTGGAAAAATAAGGGTATTATTGAATATCTAGTATTCTCTTACATATCCATGTCAAATTTTATGACCTAACTCTGAGTGGAAGTCTACTTTTCACCTATTTTCTCTCCCTAATTAGGTCTCCATTAGCCCTCTAGGCCTAGAAATTGAGTTTTGGCTCCTATAACCTCCCACACATGTGAAACCACAAATAAGTGTTTTATTAAGTTTTAAAACCCCATTATCATGTTTGATTCCAAATTTTATTTTTTGGACCCTTGTGTAGGTAGGTAGACTATGAAATGGTAAAAAAACTAACCCTTTATAAGCCTTTTTAGACTTGTTTGAGCATTTCCAGAATGACATGTAGAAATTTTTTGACTTGAGGGGATATAAGAAACCTCAATAAATCCTCCCCAATGGTTTGTATCTATTCATGAGATCAAATACCTTATTTTGAGTCCAAAAAGTCACAAAAGTACAACATTTAATGCATTCATATAGTTGTAGGTAAAGTAAAATAACATGGTTGTTGGGGATCAACCAACAATATGATTACACTTATGAAAACAATAAACCATAGAATTAAATTAGATAGATAAGTAACTAGAATCAGATAATAGCAAAGAACAAGAGATACAAGAAACCACCCTGAAAACTTGTATTAAACTCTTTACAAAAGGAATACAATTGAAGAAACTTCTTTCTTCCACACCTCTCTCTCAAATGCACAAGATCTTTCTCTAGATCTCTATCCCTCAAGAGCTCTCTCTCTCAAGTACAATCAACTCCAACAACCTGGATCGATACAACTCTGTACTATTCTTCAACATTCACATATAATGAACTACAACAATAATCACACTAAGCTAAGAAGATCTAATTCTACATATAAAATTAGGAGACTTGAGCATGCACTTACAACCAACAGTTAAGCCTCTTGAACAAGGGCTCTAAAAAAAATCTTACTAATAATAGAAACACAAACTTCAGACTAAGACTTAAACTCATCATGTAAACACTTGGTTCTATCCTCAAAAATAGCATTCTGGATGCATAGGTAACCAACGCCAGTTCCTGCCTGCTTGCCTGTGACCGACGTCGGTCGATCCTTTGTCGACGCCAGCGTCTCTTCAACTACACCTGACCGACGTCGATCACTCCTGACCGATGCCAGTGATTGTGTAAACCTACAACTTTGGTAATGCACTCATATGTGAAGATTTTAGGGTCTACACCTTAACAATCTCCCACTTGGAGATAAATAGCTACACCAGTACCTGTACAACAACATCTTCTAGCTCCTCCATCTTCAACTCAATCATGAAGACCAACATAAGTTGAATGAAGATTCAACTTCTCCTTTGTAATTGGCTTGGTTAACATATCAGTAGGATTCCTATCTATATGGATCTTCTCCAGCTTCAAATCACCATCTTCCAATACCTGCCGTATGAAGTGGTACCTTAGCTGTATGTGCTTGGTTCTTGAATGAAAGGCTGAATTATTAGCCAAATGGATTGCACTTTGACTGTCACTATACAATCTGCAACTCTCATGCTCCCTTCCAAGCTCTTCCATGAACCGTGTCATCCGTATCATCTCTTTGCTAGCCTCTGTGGCTGCAATATACTTTGCTTCTGTAGTTGACAAGGCAACAACCTTCTGTAACTTTGATATCCAGCTAACCGCCATTCCACCTATAGTGAAAATATATCCTGTGGTGCTCTTCCTGCCATCCAAATCACCTGCCATATCTAAACCTACATAACCATGTAGAGAAGTATCTGAACCTCCATAGCACAAGTGTCTACTGCTGGTTCCTCTCAGATATCTGAGGATCCACTGAACTACTTTCCAATGTTCCTTTCCTGGATTGGCCATATACTTACTTACCACTCCCACTGCTTGGGCAATATCCGGTCTAGTACACACCATTGCATACATCAAACTTCCTACTGCGAAAGAATATGGAACCTTACTCATAAACTCTACCTCATCATGTGAATTAGGACATTGTTCTTTATTCAACTTAAAATGTCTGGCCAAAGGTGTGCTTACCGGTTTAGCATCCTGCTTATTGAACCATTTCAACACCTTGTCCACATAATCCTCTTGAGACAATATCAACCTGTGATTTTTCCTGTCTCTCTTAATGCTCATGCCAAGGATTTTCTTTGTTGCTCCCAAATCCTTCATAGCAAAAGTTTGAGCTAATTTCACCTTAAGCTCAGAGATATCCTGCATGTGTGATCCTGCAACCAGCATATCATCTACATACAACAATAGAATAATATATCTACCATTATCCAATCTCTTGAAATACACACAATGGTCAGATTGACACCTACTGTAGCCATGCTTAGTCATAAACCTGTCAAATTTCAAATACCATTACCTAGGAGCTTGCTTGAGGCCATACAAGCTTTTCTTCAATCTGCACACTAACTTCTCCTTACCTTTGACCTCAAATTCTTTCGGCTATTCCATATAAATTTCCTCATCCAAATCTCCATGAAGAAATGTTGTCTTAACATCTAGCTGCTCAAGATGTAAATCCTCAATAGCAACCAAAGATAGTACAATCCGTATAGAAGTCATTTTAACAATAGGAGAAAAAATCTCACTAAAATCAATACCTGGCTTTTGTGCAAATCCTTTCACTACCAATCTGGCCTTATATCTCATCTATCCATTCTCACCTTCCTTCAACCTGTAGGTCCATCTGTTCTTCAGTGTCCTCTTACCAGCTGGCAATTTAACCAAGTCCCATGTTTGGTTCTCTCTTAAAGACTCCATCTCCTCAACCATGCCATGCTTCCACTGACTCTTGGAATCCACCTATATTGCTTCTTCAAAACTCTCTGGTTCTCCACCATCAGTTAGCAATAAATAGAATAATGAAGGAGAATACCTAATTGGAGGCTTACTTACCCTTTTTGACCTCTTGATGGGTGTCTGAGACTCATTCATAACACGTTGTCCACCCAAATTCTCTGACAGTGACCGACCTTGGTCACCTCCAAACCTGTTACTAGCCGATGCCGGTTCTGCCTGATCGACGCCAGTGCCTGTCCTGTCGACATCGATCTCTGTATGACCGACATCAGTTTCTATTTCGCCGATGCCAGTTCTTATTCTACTGACGTTGGTCTCTATGTTTTCCTGTAAGTGATTATTTCTTTTTCCCACGAGCTCATTTTGTACCGTCACTTCGTCAAATTCACCATTGCTCTACCCAAATTGATTCAGCTTCTTCAGCTGATCACTATACATCACTTTTTCATTAAAAACAATGTCACATCTCCTAATTATCTTGTTAGTTCCTAGATTCTAAAATCTAAAACCAAAATCATCTGAGCCATAGCCAATAAATGTACACCTCATAGACTTACCATCCAACTTCTTTCTATTTTCCTTATCTACGTGCACAAAGGCTTCACAACCAAAAACTTTGAGAAAAGAGAGATCTACCTTTTTACCTGTCCAAGCCTCTTCTGGAATTCCACCATCCAGAGATGTAGAGGGTCCTCTATTAATCAGGTACACTACAGTGTCAACAGTTTTTGCCCAAAACTTTGAGGGCAAACCAACATGCAATCTCATACATCTTGCATGCTCCATGATTGTTCTGTTCATCCTTTCAGCAATTCCATTCTGCTAAGGTGTCCTTGGAACCGTCCTTTGCCTACGAATTCCATGCATGTAACAATACCAGTTGAACTTATAACTGTAGAACTCTCCACCATTGTCAGATCTCAGGCACTTTTATCTTTTCTTTGTTTCATTCTCAACCATAGCTTTCCAAATCTTAAAAGTCTCAAATACATTAGATTTCTTCTTAATACAGTAGATCCATACCTTTCTTGTAGCATCATTTATGAACGAAACATAGTACTGTGATCCTCCAATAGAAGCTACCTGAGCCAGTCCCCACACATCTGTGTGAACAAGCTGTAACTTATTCTTCTTCTTTGTAGACTCAGTCTTGAGAAAACTAACCCTTTTCTATTTTCCAAATACACAGTGCTCACAAAATTCTAGATCCATGCTTTTCAAATCTGAAAGCTTACCTTTAGACTTAAGAATTGACATCCCCTTCTCACTCATGTGGCCAAGCCTTGAGTGCCACAATTTTGCATCCACATCTGAAGTAGATAATACAGAAGGAGAATTGTTAATAACACAATTACACAAATAGAGAGTACCTACTCTCTTACCTCTGACCATAACAAGTGCACCCTTGGTCACCTTCCAAGATTCTGCTGTGAGAGTTACTGTACAACCCTCATCCCCTAACTTTCCTACAAAAATCAAATTTCTCTTCAAGCTAGAAACATGCATAACTTCTTTCAACACCCATGTGTTGCCATTCTGCATTTTCAGCTGCACTTTACCTTTGCCAATAATCTTACAAGGCTCATCATCCCCTAGATACACTATTCCAAAATCTCCATGGATATAGTCATAGAAATATTCCCTATTAGGGGTAGCATGAAAAGATGCACCAAAATCTAACACCCAAGATTCTATATTATTATGTAAAGAGAATATTAAAGCATCTTGTGTAATACCTACAACCTTTGCTTCTTCTTTTCCTTCGTGTTGATTGTCCTCCTTAGGCTTTGACCAACAATCTCTGCTTATGTGCCCCATCTTTCCACAATTCTAGCATTGAGGCCTTCTACCATTTTTGTATTTGGATCTACCTCTCCCCTTAGACTTAGATCTTGATCTCCCTTTCTTGCTCTTCTCTTTTTGCCTTCCCCTGCTCTCAAAACTTAAAGCATTCCCAGATGTCTCTTCTGTGCTTTTCCTGCGAATTTCCTCATTCAAGATAACACTAACAACATCCTCTACTTTTAAAATATTTGATGCAGATGCAGTATAGCTAACTACCATTACTAAGCTATGCCAGCTTTCAGGCAAAGAACATAATATTAAAAGATCTTTTATTTCATCATCAAATACAATTTTGACTGAACTTAATTGATTTACAATACCATGGAAATCATTCAGGTGATTAGATACAAATCCACCTTCCTACATATGCAAATTAAATAGTTGCTTCATAAGATATACCTTACTAGAAGCTGAGGGTTTTTCGTACAAATTTGCTAAAGTAGTCATCAACTCTATCATTGTTTTTGCCTGTGATAAATTAGATATCATAGTAGATGCTAGACTCAGTCTTATAGACCCCAGAGCCTTTCTATCAAGAACTTCCCATTCTTCATCCTCCATGTCTATGGGCTTCTTTGCAATCCCACCTAATGGTAGGTAAAGATATTTCTAATAAAGATAGTCCTCTATCTGCATTCTCCAATGTTGATAGTTTTTTCCATTGAACTTCTCCATTCTCAGTTTACTTTCATTTGCCATTGTTTCTCCCACTCAAATAGAAATCCCTGCAGAAACTCCTGTGAGCAACCTGTAATCAATACACACTACACAGATCTGAACCCCCTGTTAGTGAACCTGAGCTTTGATACCAATTATTGGATATCAAACTCTAAACCTACAACCAAGGCTCTGATACCACTTTTTGGGGATCAACCAACAATATGATTACACTTATGAAAGCAATAAACCGTGGAATTAAATCAGATAGATAAGTAACTAGAATCAGATAATAGCAAAGAACAAGAGATACAAGAAACCACCCTGAAAACTTGTATTAAACTCTTTACAAAAGGAATAAAATTGAAGAAACTTCTTTCTTCCACACCTCTCTCTTAGATGCACAAGATCTCTCTCTAAATCTCTATCCCTCAAGAGCTCTCTCTCTCAAGTACAATCAACTCCAACAACTTGGATTGATACAACTCTGTACTATTCTTCAACATTCACATACAATGAAATACTACAATAATCAAACTAAAATAAGAAGATCTAATTCTACATATAGAATTAGGAGACTTGAGCATGCACTTACAACCAATAGTTAAGCCTCTTGAACAAGGGCTCTAAAAACAATCTTACTAATAATAGAAATGTGAACTTAAGACTAAGACTTAAACTCATCATGTAAACACTTGGTTCTATCCTCAGAAATAGAATTTTGTATGCACATGTAATCAATGTTGGTTCCTGCCTGCTTGCCTATGACCGACGTCGGTTGATCCTTTGCCGATGTCGGTGTCTCTTCAACTGCACCTGACCGACGTCGGTCACTCCTGATCGACGCCGGTGACTGTGTAAACCTGCAACTTTGGTAATGCGCTCATATGTGAAGCTTTTAGGCTCCACACCTTAACAATGGTAAGGATCCTCCTAGAGTTAAGAATGATGTTTAGGTGTTTTAAATGGCCATACATTTCATTTCAAGTGCTTAATAAGCCAATCTCTCTCAATTGGTCAATTCTAACCTTCTTGGCAGCTTATGAGTGCTTTAGAGTCTAAGCAATGGTTCATAAATATGAGGCTATTGACTTGAGAACCAATGCATGAAAATTTGAGGGAATAAACTATAATAACCACCCATAATAGCTTTGGGTACCATGAATATTTTCAAGAATATGAGTAATGTTTAGTGACTCTTAGGCTATAAAATTATGCTTTGGTGATGTCAAGAGAGAGATGAGTCTTGAAAATACCATTTGGGAGCTTGGTTTTGGTTCTAAAAACCTAAAAGAGGTCTATGACATAAATATTTACTTGTTACAATTATTTTATCTACCATATATCTCCTCAATCCTACTATATCCTTCAATTACTCAGGTTAGGGTTCTTGAGTAAACTACTGATAGTGACCCTAATAGTCCATGAAAGCCTTTTTATTCATTATTGAAGGGTATAAAACCTCATATATAGTAATATTGAATTTATAAACATATTATTATGTCTTTTATACTTCCCATAAACCATTCTCTTCACCATTTAACACACACATGCCAGTGTGTTTCATTTAGGTATGCTAAGTCTAATCAAACTTATCAAAGCTTGATATTGTTTTCTATTGGTCTTAAAGATCATGTAGGTTTATTTTAAAATAATATAATCACTTATAAGTTATTTTATTCTTCCCATATACCTATTATCTCTCAAAACAATGAGGTATTTCTCTCATTTAACTAGATAGGCTTGACTGTGCTAATTTCGACTGTGTGACTACAAGATCAAAGTAAGCTTGTTTTATCAGTCTCTTTTGACCACTTTATTTAGGTTTATATTGATATATAGTGGTTTTATAACTCTAATTTTTTATCCAAACCTAATCTAAAATGCACCTTCATCTTCTCACTCATATTTTAAGGTGAATTTTGCACTCTTTAGTTGGCCTATAGGTGATAGTATTGATTATTTGACTATTAGACATTGGGATTTCAGACCTACTTATTGGATTTTACATTTTAAATCATGTATTAGGTATAAATACTTAATATATATTATTTATTACCTATATGACATTCTAGGTCCTCCATCCAACACACAAAAATAGTCTTTGTTTGCTATTTTGCACATAGGCCTAACTGTAGGTGAAGATTTAGCTTGGTAGGCTATCAGGGCTAAAGAATCAGTCTTCATTGGCATATTTTATCTTATTCATGACCAATAAATACATTTTAAAAGTACACATATTAATACCACACCTATTTTTACCCTTGAACTTCATTCCTTAAGCAAGTTTCATCTCATTTTATGTGAAAAAGAGACCTATAGGTCTACAAACTTGTTGGTCTACTTTTTCTTCTTTTAAAACCTTTAAAACATGCATTTTGGCCCCTTTTTGAACTTAATAAAAAATATTTATCTCCCATTATCTATTTAATAATTATTTTATCTTCAAACCATACTACCAAAATAATATTTTTCACTATTTTATTCACCTCTGTGTTTGGCAGCCTCATATATAATTTTAGACTTGGTAGGTTTGCCTTGATTATATGAGATATTATTAAAAATAATTTAGTATATTAAAAATTAAAATTAAGTTTAAACTTATATTATTTATTTAATTAGTGTTTAGTACCTCTCAATTCATCACTTCATCACTAAAACTAGTTTTTCTCCCTTTTAGTATGATGGTAGGCCTGCTAGTGTCTTTAGGCTTAGGTTTCATTAATATAAATTCAATGAATGGAATTATAATTGGAATAAATTTAAACTTAATTATTTAATGACCTATTTAATTATATCATGAACCTCACACCACATTTATAATGGAACATTCAAACCTTCAATTCACCTCTGTGCTTGGAGTGGTATGCATAGTCCAGAACAAACAATACCATAGTATATCACTTGAAGAATGTAGTGTTGGAATGGGAAATGATAAAATTAATAGAATTGAAATTTCATTTATAATAGTGATAATATTTTTTAATACTTTCATCCACATTCCATAAACTATTGAAAACCTTAAAACACTCAAGGGACCATGACATCAAACTTGTAAACTATGCACAAGTGGAGATTTCTTATCCTTATGAGCTCACATGTGCCAATTATGGATTTTAAAATCATGTGATATGTTTTAAAAAGTAATATATATATATATATATATATATATATATATATATATATATATATATTAATAAATTTATCTCATGCACTCAACCATCCTGAAACTATCATTCCAAGGAGAAAAATGAGCCTACAGGGTTTATAAGCAGGTTTAAACCACCCTGCCTTCTTAATGATTGTTCATAAAGGAGGAGACACCAATATAAAAAATATGGATATGTATTTAAATTAAATTAAGACCTGATACATTTTTAAAAATATAAAGTCTCAACTCCCTTTGTATAGTACATAATAAACATGTGAAACTAGCCTTTACTAGCTTCCCAAGGGAGTGATGGAGGAAATGAAATAAAATTTGTGTTCTCTATACCTGTACCTAAAAAAATAATGGATTTGGCTTGGGGAAGTTGAATAGACACTATTTCCATGCATTTAAACTTGAAACTTTGTATTTTAGTCCATCTAAGGGGATAATAAGCCTTATTTAAGTGTTGAAACTTACTTATAACTACTTTTCAACATTTGAGACTGATTTGTCATAAAATACCTACCAAATTCATGTTAAATAATTTTTAATAAGTCATATTAAGACAAATTTCTACATATTTTTCACCCTTTTGGGCTCTTAAAGTGACTTTGTGACCATTTTATGCATGTTAATGGCTTGTAGAAGAGGCTAAAAGTGACTTGTTGACCTTAAGTACAACATGGGACTTATTTAGGCACATAATTGGACTAAATTGGGTATGATATGACTTTTAAACATGGAATTGACAAGGCACCTTAAACCAATAAAACCACTTGAACCTTATGAATCATGATAGAAAGTGACATAGAAAAGCATAGGATCAAAATAGATATTACCTTAAAATTATCAAAATCACCTTCAACTATGCTAAGAAGAATTTCAAGGGGAAGAATTTTGTGATCCTATGCTATGACAGCCAAAATTTGGCTAACATATTTAGAAGTATCTTAGGTAATCATGCTTTTATGCTCATTAGACTAGTTGCCTAGTCTATCCATTGGGCAAAGGAGTCACTTTCACTCAAACTTAGACCTGAATTGACCTTGACCAAGACAAGAAAATTGACTTAACCTCAAAACAAATATAAAACACAAGCACACACAAAGTAAAGAAACTAGACAACACACACTTGTACAAAGGCACTTAGGGCAAATGAAATAAAGACTACTATGTACAACTAACTTGCATACCTTCTTCCTCTTGGGTCAAATGTAAATATTATTAAATTAGTTACCTCATGAGATGAGACATGTTGTGAAAGAAGCTACCTTTTGAGTATAGCATTTGATGGGTCATGCTTCTTACTTGCTAGCATGATTGGCATGTTCTCAAGATCTACATGACCAACAATCAAAAATTTTGGATTCATTCCCATGTCCATGAGTTGACTATGTGGGTCAAGGATAGATTTAAACTCATCCCAAGCTAGGTTTCTTAGATTAAACAATACCACCCCTCTTGAATTTGGATAGGTATAGGAGAATATTCACTCTCTAGGATAGGCATGATAAATTAGGATTCATGGTCCAAGAAGGTCTCAAAGGTGGACTAGTCTTGGGATTTTAAGGAAGAGTGGATGGTGTTGGGGTAGACATAGGTTTCTATTGAGGAATATAATCTTTATAACTTGGGATACTAGAGCTAGTGGACTCATTAAGAGGTTTATTGAGCTTATTTTGATCTTGTATTACATCTTAGAGGAGATTTGTAAAAAAATTAGGCTGACTTACGATAAGATGAGGTATATAGGACTAATTAGGTTGGGTTTTCACATGTTTCCATCTCATTATATTTTCTACCATCTAAGTGCATTAACTTATTAACCTCTAGTTTATCATTGATTGGATAGTCTTTGTATACACATAATATTTTCAAACTTTTATGAATTACTAATGCTCTTTATCTTACAAGAACCTTTTGAGTATCAATGCATCTAAGTGCATGCCCTAAGGGGTGCATTAGGAAAGGGTTGGATAGGACATTGGTGATTCAAAGGATTGTTGTCCCTATTGCCACTTATTATTAATCTAACTAGCTTTTAAAATCATTACCCTAAGCTTTGGCTCCCATTTTACACACTTCTAGTAATTTAACACCTTAACTAGCCCTTTACCTAACCTAAATCATTTTTTGATAGTTTAAATGACTATGTCATCCACACCAAACTTGTATTATTATTGAAAAAACTTATTAGGTTCTAGGTTGGCCCCTAGCTGACCTAGTTTGTAACCTAGCTAGTTTTTGTCAATTATGATACTAGGTCAACTAAGTCAACCTTGTTGGTTGAAAATTTAAAAAAGGTATAGGGTTATATCCACCTATATAAACACAATAATTTCTCAATTTATAAGATAAGAGAAGAATAATTAATATATATTACATATCTACTTATCCATGATTATACTTGAGGAGTAAGCTTAGGGTTTCATACTTTCTTTGGAGATATAGATCTTATTTTTTGAAGTCTTTTGGATGCATTGATAAGTTATGTATCCTAGAGTTGATTTATCCTTGTCATCCATACATACCAAAACAACCTATTTCAAATCACCTTGGCCAAAGGAGAGATTTATGCTTGATGGGTTCATCTTCAAAGGTAAGTGATTACTAAATTTGTTCCTCCTTTGTAGATAGATATGAATTTTCACTTTTCTTCCATGTATTATGATTATATATACATTGATGTGAGTATATTTATTCTATACATGTTTAATTTTAATGTTTATTATACCCACTTTGTGGCACAAGCTTTGGTGAGCACTAGATTAGATTTTGAATTACTTGTTATTAGTTTAGTGAATATGAAAAAAAGGACATAGTTAGCATTATTGCATAGTTTTTCTTGATTGGAGGATTTGTAACCTTCCCTATTGATATTTTTGTGGTAAGAGGTCCCTTAATTAGGTCTAGTAGATCCATATTGGTCATGACCCTAATTATCTAATGTATCCCCATTTGGAAGTGTAAGTAGGATCTATCTTCTCCAATCTAGAAATGATTTATAGATCTACTATATTTACCATTACATATATTCTGGTGAACCCAACATGAATCTAACCCTTACAATTTTTATTTCATTCTTTTCATTTCTATCATTTTATTATTTTTCAATATTCATGATACTAGGTCAACCAAGTTGGTATAGTTCTAACTTTTATGTGCAATTTTTACACATAATTACATCAAAATGAGTTTATTATTTATGTATATGTCTTCATCAGATACAAGTTATTGGATCCAATAGGTCAGCACAATACTCTTATTTATTTCCAGATAATAAACTATATCAAATAGGTTGACTTAGTCTCCCAATCAACATACAGAATGATAAACTAAGTCATGCAAGTTGACTTAGTATCCCAATCAACATCCATAATAACAAAATAAGTTGTGAAAGTTGACTTAGTCATCTTATCAAGCTTCAACAAACAAGGTTTCACAAAGCTAGGTTAGACTAGTTGACTTAGTTTGTAGAACTTGGAAGCAACATTTAAGGCACTTCAATAGAAAATTTCCAATCCTTAACGTCTTCTAACCCATCAAGGTTCCTTTCTTTCTCTCTCTTTCAATTTAGTACTTTATTAAAGTTCTATTTTTTTCAAGTTTGTAGTCTTCAAAATTGAAATCCTACAATAAACTAAGTCGACCTAGTTGACTTAGTTTTATAGCCTATCTTTTATCTAAAATATTGAGTCAAATTAGTTGATTCTATTCTTGAGGACTCTTGCTTCTACATAATAGTAGCAACCCAGTCGACTCTATTCTATAATGTTTGCATATAGTATCATCTAAACCAACTTAGTACCATTCTTAATTTGGGAATTAAAAATTATATGCTAGTAATTAATTCACACTTTCATTTTTAGTTGTTTCCATGCTTAGAATAGATCACATAATCTAATTAGGTGTTTTTTTTGAAATACCATTTAATTTCACTTTTTTCTCTTTTTACACACACTACCAAATCACACAATACTCAAAATGCATTTAATATTTGGCTTCCCAAGGCCTGCCTACTTGGATTTCATCACCAAGGGGGAACCTAACTTGGTTTTCTGGCTAAGTATAAACATGTGTTTAATGGTATATATTGTAAAATCACCCAATACCATTATTTTTATGGGATTGTGAATTGAGGGGGTAGGCCCCAATACCAGGCTAGTACCATTTCCAACATAGACCCCTTTCAGCCTAAACTTCCTGAAACCATCCATAGATTACTTTATAGTTCCCTATTTTTTAGCCAACTTCCCCATCACACTCAAAATAACACTTTATAATAATCTAAAAACACTCATGATGACCATTTAGTTATCATTTAATTTTTAGTTGAATGCTTTCTCTCTAATCATTATATGTTTTATTGTAAAAACTTGCATTGGCCAGCATTGGTATAAGGTTTTATGTTGTGTGCCAATTAGATCATTCTCACTAATCTAACTATTTATGTGTTTGCTTCCATTTCTTGCTTTGAATCACATTTGTAAAATATTTCCCTATTTTTAGCACACTATCATTCTATTCAACATAATCTCTTACAAATTGTATTTTTCCCTACCTATAGTACTAAGTTGACCTAGTCATCTATGTATCCCTTTATCAATTAGGTTATAGTACTAAGTTGATATGGTCAAATTTATATCCTTATCATACTATCTTTTTCCTTTTCTACAACTAATAAGTTGACTTGGTCAACTCTATACTCTTCTACCTTTTTTCTACTAGTACACTGTCATTTTAGTCAACCTTGTATCCTTATTAGGCTTAGTTTTCATACCTTGCTTATAGTAATAAGTTGACCTAGTCAAGCCTATACTCTTATATGTCTCCTAGATTATAGAACATAGTCAACTTGGTTGACTTTATATCCTTCCTATATCTTTTCTTTTGCATCAACTTTATCCTCCTTAATTTTTCTCCTTCATCATGAACTTTTTATTTAAAGATAACATTGAGTTGAATTCAATAGATATGATGAGTTTTACCAACCCCAATAGGTTCTCCAATAAGCATCTTGTGGATATTACCCTAAATGAAAGTAATGTTCATTTATCCACTCGCACTAAAAACTATGGGACCCCTCCTCATTCCTCTTCACTTCATAATCTTCTCTTCTCATTTGAAGATTAGCCTAAATTAGAGTATATGTCAGAAATGATTTTCTTATCAATGAGTTTCCTCAACATCAAAGAAAGGATCCTTATACTATTTACCATCTCATGATAAGTTGTCAAGTTTAGGAACCCCATTCACTTTCTTCCACGTTATCACATAGATTTGGGGACACTAGCTTCTTTTCTTTTCAATCTCTTCCCTCTATTTTTACCCCTTCTCATACCATGACATCTTCGTCTTTGATTTCCTCTACCTCCATGCCTAGTATCTCTACTAACATGTCAAGTTATACATTTAGTGGGCCTCTTCCAAGACCCACCCTTCTCAATTTTTCCATTAGTGCATCATTTTCTATCCATGGTGACCATGCATCTAGTGTTGCTTCCTCTCATCCTTCTACTAGTACATATTTTTCCACAAACAAATCATGCTAATAGTGCCTCATTTACCAAAAATTCTTCTCAAGCTATTGCTAACACCCATAGTGGTACCCAAGCCACTACTACCAATTCTAATGCTTCACATAATGCCAATAATACCAATCAAACCCATCAAATTATTTCATAAAATATTAATCAAATGAGTGATTTCCAAGATAACAATGCAAATGAGAAATTATCTTATCCATCTTCAAACCCACCATCAATATATTCCATGGGGCATTCATAACCAAAATATTCCCCCACCTTCTCTTCCAGATTCCCATGGTAATCTTATCCCTCAACCTCTTCTTATTAATAAAATAATCAAGCACCTTCAAAATGAGCCTCTTACATCTCAAATTTCTAATATTGAAATAGGAGGTATTACCCTTACCATTACTTATAATGGGTTAACCGATCTTACTCTCCACTTAAAAACATTTGGAAATCTATATAAAGACTGGGTCAAATTAAACACCTTTTCCACTACCAAGATATTAAAAAATACTCTCACAGGTAATGATTTAGATTGGTACAACCAAATCAAATCTCATTCCATCACTAGTTTGGAATATTTAGTTAATGCTCTAGTCAAAGAGTTCTAAACTAGTGATCTCTTTATGAATACCTTGGCTCATTTTATCAATTGTAAACAGCTTGAGGACTGAAACTACACAAGATTTCATCAAATGATAGAAGACCTTGTCTAAAAAATGTGAACATAATGGCAGATGACAAGATATTTCATCTATTTACCAATTTTATTTTTCCCAAGTTGCATTATCAGGTCCAAACTTTCTTTCCACATACTTTGGAAGAGGCCAGTGACCAAGCTAAGTGTCAATATATCCTTATAAATTAATTAGAGACATCTAAAACTTCCATGGGTACTCGCATGTTAATAAAAAATAAGAATCATCATGCTATGAATGATGGTGTCACTGAATCTTATGATACCATTCATCCTATTTAAGTTTTTATTCCTAACTAAACTCTAGACCAAGATTACCCTCCCAACCACATTACCAACCCTCATTTATCTTCAACAAATAACCTCAATGTTTTTAAACCTTTATCCTTAGAATAATTATAGAAACATCTACCAATGTCTCTTCCATAATAACTTGATCCCACTCATCCCATGAAATCTCGGTACAATCCCAATAAATTTTGATGGTTTCATACTAGTTGGGGTTAATCTCATGAAAATTATAGGCAACTTCATAATTTGGCTATGTGTTTCCTTCTTGGTCCCAATTTTAATCATGATTTTATCATTTATAAATGTAAACAAGCCTATTACATTAGCTTCAAAGCCCATGAAACATAAAATAAATCTCAAGATTTGAACTAGGCTAATGCTCATTTGGCCATTTATAAAGATCCTCTCCCAAATCACCAAGATAACCCAGACAAGCCTACCCCTTATACCAATAATGTTGATAGTATTATTGACCCAAATCCTAAAGAGAATGTGTTCAATATGACTAATATGTGAAGGTAGGTTTCCCTCATTAATCCTCATCCCATACACACTCCTTAATTAACTCACACATTTTATTTTATCAAAAACTCTTCTCTAACTCACCTAATAGAATTCAGGAAAGAAGACATTATATCTTTTGATGAACCCATTCCAACACCTCACTTGGATAACACTTATCACACTATTTCTACCATTTTTCCAACCTATTTCCCTATCACCAATGATACTCAAATTTCTATTGACACTTCTCAAAACAAACCTATATCAACTAACCTATCTTCTTAAGACAATAAAAAATGTTTTCCTCTAATTAAACCTCTTACATCTTATCAAAATAAATTCACATGCACTTTGGATCCTCCTTATGAGGACCTCCTTCAATACTATGCACCTCTTTCTAATAGTACCCTTATGGGTTATGATGAATGTGATCCTATCATGGAGTTTACTAATCTCCCATCTCAAATCCCATTTATCTAACTTATGTGGACCTCTCCACATAATCGTATTCATCTTATATAGATTTTTTTTATAATTAACATCACTCATTCTCCCATATCAAGATGTAAAACCACATTATTTGGATCAGAAGATAACATTTTAAAATAGTGAAACAAGATGTACATACATGTCGATGAAACAATGGACACTTATCTTTCCCTCAAATTCCCCATTACTTGTATGACTCTGATGAGATTCAAATTTATGTAAATGATCCTCCTCTATTTATTAGTGTCTAAATTGGTAATATACAAGTCAAGCATGATTTGATTGATGATGGTTCTGACACTTTTGTTACCTCTCTTAATTTTATCAAAACCCTTAACTATTTTGAATGTAATCTTAAGTCCACAAGAAACACATGTCAAAGTCATGACCAAAGGTAAATGCCTCCTTTAGGTTGTATGTGGTTCCCCATCACTATCCCACCTATCACTATTTATGTGAAGGTGATGATATTCAAATTTACTCTATACTATAACATTTTACTTGGTAGGCCATGGATTCATTGCATGAGAGTAGTCTCCTATTCCACTTGATAATGTGTCAAATTTACTCACAATATATCCATTTATAATATTTAAGGTGACACTACAAGATTCATACCCTTTAACCCTTGCTAAGCATTTCATTTCATTAATCTCAATGGTTTAACTTTCTTATCAATTCCACCTAAGGTTACAATGGTCACCCCAAACACATCTGGAATATACCCCCTAACCTCTTAGATTCTAATGATGATGAGATTGATGAGATAAATCTCAAGATTAAAACCTCATATCTCTCACCTCATCTCAATTCTCAACTTCCCCCTTCTTTATAAATTCATTCCTATCAACCACATTATGATGATATACTCATTGTCTTAACTAAGACTTGACATTCCATTCATCACACCACATCATATGACTAGGTCATCTCTACCTATTCCATCTATCTTCATACACTTGATTATGATGATGGATATACCTTAGATGAACCATTCCTAGGTCTTGTTCAATCCTGATATGCTAAAATTATTCATTATCATTCCTCTTTGCTTTAGTATTTTAGAATATCTTCTATCATTCCATCCTACATCATTCTTAATTCTAGCATTTTCCCTCTTGATCATAGGATAGAGATGGTTCACACACCTCTAGTTTTTGAAGAACCTCATGGGAGTATGTTTATGGATTATGCTATGACTAGTCCCTATCACTTTTACAAATACTAAGACCCCTCTAGTTGACTTATCCCTAAGATTATTTTAACTATCCTTCAGCCTTATGTGCATCCTACCCCTCCCTTAATAGAGCCCAATTTGGATTTTATTCCCACTCCCTCTATAACTGATTCTCTTCTTATTTTTGATCCTATTGCTTCTTTAGTCAATCCTTGCTTAGTCTCTCCACTCACCCCACCTTCTCTTGGTGATGGTTTGATCCCTTTACTATAACTTGATCCTTTTCCCACCAAATGGGTTGATCAGTCATATTGTGAAATTCATAACGTTATTGGTCACTAAACTAGAGACTATTCATTATACCAATCTTCCTCAGCTTTATTTTCTACTCCTCCCATGACTACACCTACGAAGTCTACTCACAAGCATATTTGTTTCTTCCACGGCATAAATAATCATTCATCCACACATTATCATAAGTTGTGGAAATATATTGACACCTTAATTACCACCACTCATAAGCTCATATAAAAGGATATACCTCCCCTATAAGTGTTACTTGAATATATTCCCAAATATGGAGAGGTATATTATCTTTGATGCCAATGTGGTTAAAATCACACTGGTTGATACCACATCCTTTAACAACATATCAAGGATCACCTCATAACCATTCCTTCACCTAATAACCTTCCTCCCATAGGTCACCATCACAAGAAGGCTCCCCCTTCTTCCCCCTTAGATCCACCACCTGTGGTCCCTTCTCCAACTATTGTTTCTCTACCCGTGAGTCCTTTGCCTATGGATACTCCTTCCTTAGTGGCACCTTCTCCACTAGTAACCCCTTAATCTCCCATAGAGTCCATTGATATGCCTTATTGTAAGTATCCCCAACATGATATTCCTCATCATCATGATCCTTATGACATTCCTACATTTTCTATCAAAGAGATTCAATGTGAAGTATTTTCTCAACTTTCCTTGAAGATCAATGAGACTTTGGCTGTAGTCCAAGTTTAACTTCATAAGGAATAATAAAATTTTATGGATAATGTGTGTGGATAAATATATTAGTATTTATGAACACAAACATTGTGTTCTTTAATTAATTTATTTATTTGGATTGGACATGTGCTCAAACTTTACATTTATCTATTTTATATCATTTTGACATTTTGTCAAATTCTTATCTATCTTACATGGTGATTTTTGTTCTACAATATATAGTGCTTATGATATAATAATAATTATTATTATGTTCTCTTATGGTTTCCTTTTCATAATTACATAATTTTCATTATTGAGTTCTTATTATATGTTTAACTTGTTCTTTTTCATGACTATTTGCTATCTTATCTCTATAAACATAGATAATTAATATTGTGACTTGGTTATTCAAACATTGTTCCCTTTAGTCATTCCTCATTTACCATGTGATAAGTTAGCAAAAAATTAATCTCATTAAAATATTCTTTTACCAATCCACTTTGGATCTCCCCTTCTTCCCTTTCATAAACTAAACATACACATGGTTGAGACTTGAGATAACATGATGATTTATAGTTAAGCCTAAGTGTTCTAGTTAGTCATATATTTATATACTTAGCTTACTTTAGACAAAGCCTAAATCTCATTTGTGTGTATCACTCTATGTATTATGATTATTAATTCCAAGTCTGTATGGAGGAGGAATTTTAAAAGCCATAAACATTCAAAAGATAAATCATTTTAATAAAAGACAATGATCTAAAAATCAACATTAAAATTTTTCAAAAGTCAAATCACACTAAAATATGTGATTATAAGTACATGTCCTCTTTCTAATTGAAGCTTAAAATCCATAGTTAGCCTCATGATAGAGATGAGGTCCATTGGGGTGCAGTAGGCTAGTAGATTAAAAAAGGAGAATAAAAAATTGTTTAGTGCTACCTATTTCCTCATGTAAGTACCCAATATTTGTAGTAGAATGATGAATCTATAAGGGGTCCTAAGGAATGAGGAACATTTTGTAGGAAGGTAGGTCTTGTTGAGGTCAACATACCCATATTTATAATAAATGGGGACCCTTGGTTTCAAATTGTTCAAATTTGTACCTTAAAATTGAAAATTCACTTGATCAGAGTACCACTAGCATGTTTAAACATTATTTTCATATGAATATCATTCCCACCTGATTGAGTTGGCATATTTATTCATAATTATGATTTAATCTTGCCTAAATTTACTAACATTGGATCTTTATATTTTAAGTTGAAACTCTAATAGAGTCCATTTAGAATAGGCAATGCTTGGGTTTCATGATTTTTATATTAATTTGGCCTTTTACTAGCCTTTGGTCTATTGAAAATCAAACTAAAAGTGTCCTGAAACCCTCATTCAAATTACCCTAGCTTAGGTTATTTTGAATCAAATTCAAATTTGGTGGGAATAATTTACATGAGAATGATTAATCATGCCATGAACTTAGTTTAATTTTTATCCTAAGGTTTAGTCATGTTTATTAACATGACCAAGCCTTAGTCTAAAAATTTTATGTTTGGTTTCTTTATTTTCTTGAGCCCCCTTGGTCCCTTTTATTTTCACATGATCTAACTAACTTTAGGGCTCCTTTTTAATGTCATAATCCTTATCCTAATACTTTATGCCATGTATTTTATTATGTGTGAGGTCCCCTTTATCATGTTAAAAAACTTAGCTTAAAAAGTTTATCCTAAGGTCTTACCCATATTTATTAACATTAAATAAAACCATAGTTCAAAAAAATTTATGCTAAGTTTTTTATTTTCATGATCCTGACTTAAATATCATTTTCATCTATAGGATCAATGGTTCCCATTTTCTTGGGTGATTGAGATCCAATGGTATAATATTAAAGACAAACCCTAGCCCTAATCTAAAGTTAAAACATCTTCCAGAGATCAATGATATGTGTTTTCTTGGGTAAGATTGATATAATGGTGTGTATCATTTCAAAAATTCAATATAGCCCTCGGATAAGTGAGAAAGTGACAAGTGTCACAATCTCAACCAAAGAACACTTAACAACCAATGACCTTTGACCTTGTATATTAATATCTAATGTAACACATTTACTTGGGTGAAGATGAGTATATGGTGCATAACAAACATTAAAAAGTCAAAATCCCTAGGGATGAACATGGAATGACACATGGCACAACCATGAGCTATAAATTAAAGCTTGAAGATATTTCAAAGATCGACGGTATATAGATGAGTGTACACATTTTGATCAATGGTTTGTGGAGTAAGAGGCATAATTAATAATATCAAGATTGACATAGCATGATTGATCCATGAAAATGAGATCAATGGTACAAGATTGACATTGGCATTTCAATAAAGCTCAGAGTAAATACATAAGTGAAAATTGGCATAACCATTAGGAACATAGCTAGAAACTAATAGTGTTTGAGTTCTTAGATTGATATCAATGGACCACATTTATCTATGCAAGGATGATCTAATGGTGTGAGATCAAGGTGGAATTTTAAAAAGGCAATGGTCACTTTTTAAATATTAATGAGAAAAATGCAATGAAAATGACATAAGGATGCCACATCAGAGCCACATAAGTATAATATGCCAAGTTAAATATTTTTATAGACTTGGGAAATGCAAGGGTATAAGTACATAATCCAATTGAGATCTACTTATGAAGTTCATGTTGTTTGAACTAGTTACTACTATTAAAGCATTGTGAAAACCTTTAGGAAAGCCCTAACATATATGTAATCCATAATCTAACCCTATGATATTTGTAATTGAGACAAGGAGTGTTGAATTATAGTTTGTGCAAGAAATAAGGAATAAGAGCCAATGAAAGATAGGACTGATAACATAAAGATCATGGACATGATCTTTACTACAAAAGAGAAGATTACAGAGTCTAGGAGCATAAAGGAAGAATTGGAAAGGGATGATAAAGATCTCAAGAATATGGCAGATCAATAATATGAAATCTTCATGGAGCATGTTGTTAATCTCAAGTTAATTAATGATCAGCATGGAAGGGCAATGAATATTATTCATAAAAAATAGGGAACTGCAGCAGTAGGGTCTCAAAGTCAAGCCAATTAACTTAGAATATTCCATTGTATGGAAACATTATATATTTTTGAAAATAGATTATTCTTTTGTAAAGGCATGTATATCTTTTAAAACACATTGCCTATGGGTTAGTTCATTAGGGGGTATCTAGAACATTGTAAAAGGGAAAATTATCCCTGATACTTATCCAATTCTATGTTGAGAATGAATGACCATCATATCTCATGAATGGTCTATATAAAGGAGGTATTACCCATTGTAAAAAGAGTGAAATTTATTACATACAAAAATACTTTGTAAACTTAGATCAAGTAGTACAAGTAAGGAATTCCACAAAGTGTTTCCAATATTTGTCTGTTTGCTATCATGGTTGCTTCCTCAATTTTCTAGTTTGATATTCATATTTTAATGGTTTTCATGAATTCTAGATATGATAATATGAATGAAGAGTTGCTAATTTATAATAATGATGGATTAGTTGGACTTTCTTAGGTTTAATTCACTTTATTTTCTCTTCTTGCATATGGGCTAATGTTATTTTCTTGTAGGGGTAAAATTCTTAAAGTAAGTCTTGTTCTTATTTGCATTATCTCACTTTTCCTTAGACCCTCACTTGATATGTAGTAGGATATGTGATTATGTAATTTCATTATATATATTAGTTAAATGCATGTCTGGATGAAATATAAACTTTGTTATAATGTCTGAGTTGAAAATCAAAAACACCTTCTTTTTGCCCTACCCTTCCTTTTGCTCCTTTTTGATCAGATCACTCTAGTTTAGTTTCTATTGTAAATATTCATATTAGTTTAGCTTTAGACTTAGGTTTTGAGCATAATTCACCCTAATGAGCACATATCCTCTTCAAATTCATAGATCAACTATAGGCCACAGTGGCTCCCAACCACCAATTAATACAAATTTATGAAATAATTCATTTGTTCTACCTCTATTACAACAAAGATAGTAGGATTATCACAACATGAAACTCATGTAATGGATTTTTTGAATCCAAATATTAGAAGTGTTTCTTAAAAATTATATGTTGACTTGGTGGTACACATTTAGTCATAAATAATTTGGCACTAGAAGGAGGTATTAGTTAGATCTTTGTGGATTTGAATTATCTTTGCCCATTTTTGTGAATTTTACTCAAAGATTAGTATATCTTTTGCATATTTGTGTTTCTTTTAGAATATTTGTGTAAAGATAATTGATATTAATGGTTTTAGACAAATATTTGTTCTTATTTAGATAAAGATATATTTTATTTGAAGATCCATGAGTAATTGTGGTAAAGATAGAGTAATATCTATGAATCCAAGGTGTTTGAGGTTAACAATAGTTGTTTTGTTCAAATATTGATAGATCATTTTCAAATTTGAGTTTATTTGAGCTTAAACACGTAAATATATTTCATATTCACATATTTGGACAAATATTTGAGCCAATTTAGTTAAATATTGATGTTCTTCATTGATATTTACACATATTTGTGCAAAATTTGCTTAATGTGTGAGGTTGATCATTGTTTTTTGTAGAGATGAGGCTTACACATCGTATTATGAACAAGATTTGGAGCTTTAAATGCCACAAATAAGATCCTCATCAAGGTATGGCATGGGTTGGTAGATATTCTATCAATGTGCCTAGCTAAGTACATGACTTACTAAGAACTCTTGAAAGGTATTTAACTTATTTCAGTCCTAATGGCATTGTCATAGCTAAAGATTGTATTATATATTTCAAATTTTCTTTAAGGGTTCTAAATGTTATTCATGAGGATGTAACATGTATATTTTTTCCATTTAATTCCAAATGTGTTGTATATGAATGGTTCCTTAACCTTATAAAGAATTACATAGCTAGCTGGGATGATTTTAACAAGATCTTTATTGATCAATTTGGTAAAATCATTAGTCCATGCATTTTATATGAAAAATTTACCATAGTCAAAAGAGACTCAAATGAGCCCATAAGAGCCTTCAATGATAGATTCCATAAGATATTTAGTAGAACCATAGTTCCTTATAGACCTGATGAAGCTTTAGCCTTAAATATTTAGAAGGATGCTTTGGATCCCATGATTTCTTAAAAGGTATATTGGAGTCATAAACACCTTGGAATTGGCTTATGTTGAAGTTATAATAATAAATGGTCAAATATAGCCTCAAGGTCAACTTGCATATGCCACCCCAAATATTAACCCCAATTTCCCAGCAGTAAATATCATTCCTAATGCCAATTACAGTGTGTCTACCTTAAATCAGACACCAATATTGAACTAATTACCCTTAAGCCATGCCCATCCTAGCCGAAATTTGGTATTCTTAAATAATGCTACAAATAGATTTCATCCATAGGGATAGAGAGCTTTAATTCTTATATCTAGTAGCAATACTCAAGTTCACAATTCTAAGGCACCCAAGAATGAGAATGACTCTATTATAAAGATGGTTTAAAATTTGAGCACCAATTTCCTTCAGTTGCAAAAGCAAGTGGGCAGTATTGGGGAAAACTCCAATATAAACTATGCTTCTTAAAATTTCAATAGGCCCATAAATGGGTCTCATGAGAGCAATAATAACAATAATAATAGGTCATCTAATAATATACATGAAATAAATATTTGTGATATAGGTCTAGTTGATCATTGTAATATCTTTGAAGCATATCAACAAGAAAAGGATACCTCTAAACCTATGTTTAATCAAGATAATATTGTAGGGACATTTGGATTTATAAGGACATCTAAATCCTTCATGTTATAGACTTTTGATTTTCTATTTGAAGAAGAAAATGAACTTGAAGATGATCTAGAAGAATGAATAACCATTTAAGGTGAGCATCCACATGAACAAGATCAGATACAAGCTAACCTCTCTCTATAAGATAGATATGAGGATAATTCATATGAAGTCATTGCTAAAATTGAGGATATCCCTGAAGAACCTAGTTAGTGGCAAAATTTATACTAGAATTTCTTGAAAGAAATTGAGGTATTCCAAGATAACAATGTCATTCTTTAAATCCTAAATCAAGATGATTTGGTACTCAATTGGATAGAAGAGATACCATTTTACATAGAAGTTGAATATGAAGAAAGTGAAGTAGATAAAAAATTTCCATATGACACCTTCAAAAGGTTGGAAGTAGTTGATCAACTTGATTCAAATGGTAAATTTTTAAATAAATCTTATGTCTTCTCAGCTGATTATGATGAAGAGGCCTTTCAAGATGATTTAAATCCTAATGAAGACATCAATCCAAACATACTAGTTGAGTTCACAATATAAACATAGAAGGAGAATGATACAAATCATGATCACTCTTTAAATGAAGTAGAGCTAGCATTCCTAATGCAAGAAAGAAGATTTTGGGAAGAAGATAATTGGATCTTGGATCCATATATTTAATCCATACACTTGACAATGGAGGTGAGAAACCAAGCTACATCATACAAAAGACAAAAGCATACAAGTGCTCTTATCCACAATAAAAGGCCATTGAATGGAAGCAATCATACTTCAAGGTTCTATGGTAGGCTAAATAACTTTCCATTTGATCCTAGAGGTAAGTTCTTTGTGGAGTTAGTTTAGGTAGGGCTTAGTTTAGTTTCTTTCATATTTATTTCCTTATTGTCCCTTATTTGTAAGTAGTGTTTGTAAATATTTCTTTGCTTGTTTATTTTTTTGGTGTGTTTGTTTTTTGTGATTGGTTCCTTGCTTTAAATAAGTCCTTTTGGATAACCCTTAGCTCAAAGTTCACCTAAATTCTCAAACAAAACTCCAAATTTCATGAATGTAGGTATGTTTTCTCACCATTCATTGATCATGGTTTGATGAAATATGAGCTAGATGCTAGTGTTTGGAGAAACTAGTAAAGACTAATTGTTAGGATATTGTTTTTTGAGATCTTGAGCATTGTTCTAATCTAAGCTTGGTTTTAATAAAGATTACATGTGTAGAGTGAAAAATTGAATTATTGAAATACAGTCATGTTCACACTTAATAAACACTATTACCTAGGACAAAATTACAACTAAGGATAATTGTCTGAAGATCAAACATTTGAACAAATCCTAAAACCTATCTAACCTAGTTCCTACCTTTTGTTGTAAAGTCAAAAATGATATTAAAAAACTACAAAAATAAGAAATTATTGCAAAGTTCAAAGACTATCCAAGCAAAAGTGATTTTGGTAATCTCCACTAGGGCTATGGATGCCTGGTTGGTAGTGGATCAAGGCCTTGAGTGGATTTAAAGGCATATTTTTTAGGGATATGGATGCCTGGCTAGTAGCAAAGCAATGTCCAAGCCTTCCCTGAGCTAAAGCATAGTTCTTAATGAATATCCAAACATGTTAAAAGTTAGTGTTAATGGTTAAATCCATGAAATATGGAGGTTATTCCCTAAATCCCATGGAAAATAGTAAGTGGGATCAAATAACACACACAACATGACTAGGTTTTGATGTTTGATCCTAATTTTACATGCATAAGACTTGTTTCACCATGAATTAACTTTAATGATACTTGATCAAATAGAATGAATAATCTAGTTATTAGTCTAAAGTAGAGTTTTTGAATTCTAACATATTATTATGTTTCCCCTAGAAGTCACCATTTATTGAGGTCAACATACCCCCATTTCAAATAAATGGGGACCTTTGGTTTCAAATTATGCAAATGTATACCTTAAAATTGAAAATTCACTTGATCAGAGTACTACTATCATGTTTGCACATTATTTTCATATGAAAATCATTCACACCTGATTGCGTTGGCATATTTATTCATAATTCTTATTTAACCTTGCCTAAATTTTCTAACATTGGATCTTTATGTTTCATATTGTAACTCCAATAGAGTCAATTTAGAATGGGAAATGCCTAGGTTTCAAATTTTTATATTAATTTAGCCTTTTACTAGCCTTTGGTTTGTTGAAAATCAAACTAAAAGCATCCTGAAATCCTCATTTAAATTACCCTAACTCAAGTTCTTTTGAATAAAATTCAAATTTGGTCGGAACAATTTACATGGGAATGATTAATCATGCCATGAACTTAGTTTAATTTTTATCCTAAGGTTTAGTTATGTTTATTAACATGACCAAACTTTAGTCTAAAAATTTTATGTTTGGTCTCTTTATTTTCCTGATCCCCCTTGGTCCCTTTTATTTTCACATGATCTAACTAACTACATGGCCCCTTTCCTAATATTCTAAGCCTTATCCTAATATTTTATGCCATGTCTTTTATTATGTGTAGGGTCCCCTTTATCATGTTAAAAAACTTAGTTTAAATAGTTTATCCTAAGGTATTACCCTTTTTTATTAACATGAAATAAAACCATAGTCTAAAAACTTTACTCTAAGTTATTTATTTTCATGAGCTTGAATTAAATATTATTTTCATCCATAGGATAAACCATCCATTTTTGATTAGGTGATCAAAATAAAATGGTGTGAGGTTGAAGACAAATCCCTATCCCTAAGCTAAAGTTCAAACATTTTCCAAAGATCAATGATACATGTTTGCTCAAGAAAGATTGATATAACAATGTGTATCAAGTCAAAACTTTAACAAAGCCCCAAGACAAGTGAGAAAGTGATAATTGTCACAATATTATCCAAAAAACACTCAACAACCAAAGATATTTGACCTTGTAGATCAAGATCCAATAGATCACATTTAATTAGGTAAAGATGATCAGACGATATGTAAAAAATGTTAAAAAGTTAAAATCCCTAAGCATGAATGCAAAGATGATATGTTTCATAGCCACAAGCCATAAATTAAAGTTTGAGAATCTTTCAAATATCAATGGTATGTAGATGAGTGTACACATTCCAATCAATGGTCCATGGAGTAAGAGGCATAATTAAACATATCAAGATTGATAAAGCATGATTGATCCATGAAAATGAGTTCAACAGTGTGAGATCAACATTAACATTTTAATAAAGTTTGACGTGAATACAAAAGTGATAAGTGTCATAACCATGGATAACATATCTATCATCCAATAGCATTCAAGTTCTTAGATTGAGATTGATGGCCCACATTGATCTTTGCAAGGATGATCTAATGGTGCAATATCAAGGTGGAATTTTCAGAATACAATGGTCAATTTTTAAATATTAATGAGAAAAATGCTATAAAAATTCCATAGAGATGCCATATTAGAGCCACATAAGTATAATATGCCAATTCAAAGATTTTGTAGACCCATAAATGTAAGGGTATAAGTATGAAATCTAATAGAGAGATACATAAAAAGGTCATGTTGTTTGAATTAGCTACCACCATGAAAGCACTGTAAAAACCTTCAAATAATCCCTAACATATATAGAAGCCATAATTTTACCATTTGATCTTTTTAATTGAGATAAGGAGTGTTGAATTATAGTCTATGTAAGAAGAAGAAAGAGCCAAGGAAAGATTGGGACTGATAACACAAAGATCATGGACATGATCTTTACTATAAAAGAGAATATTGTAGAGGCTAGGAGCATAAAATAAGAATTAGAAAGGGTTGATAAAGATCTCAAGAACATGGTAGATCAAGAAGATGAACTCTTTATGGAGCTTGTTATTAATCTCAAGTTAATTGATGAGCAACATGGAAAGGCAATGAATTTTCTTTAATAAAAATAGGGAATTATAGTAGTAGGGTCTTAAAGTCAATCCAATTGACTTAGAATATTCCATTGTATGGAAACATTTTATAGTTTTTTAAAATAAAATATTATTTTGTAAAGGCATGCATATCTTGTAAAACACATTACTTGTGGGTCAATTCATTAGGGAGTATACAAAACATTGTAATAGGGACAACTATCCCTGACACTTGTCCAGTTACATGTTGAGAAGGAATGACTGACATATCTCATGAATGATCTATATAAAGGAAGTATTTCCTATTATAAAAAGAGGGGGAGTTTTTTAGAGCCAAAATTACTTTGTAAACTTGGAGCAAGCAGTACAAGTAAGGAATTCTATAAAGTTTGTCTGATATTTATCTATTTTCTATCTTAGTTGTTTCCTTAGTTTTTTGGTTTGATGTTTATATTTGAATGGTTTTCATGAATTATATGTGTTAATATGAATGCAAAGTTGATAATTTGTGCTAATGCTAGATTAGTTGGACGTTCTTAGGTTTACTTCACTTTATTTTCTCTTCTTGAATTTTGGTTAATGTTATTTTCTTGTAGGGGTAAAATGCTTAAAGTAAATCTTGTTCATATTTTCATTATCTCACTTTTCCTTATACCCTCACCTAGTATGTAGTAGGATATTTTCTTATGCAATTTCATGTTATATATTGGTTAAATGCATGTCTAGATGAAATCTAAACTTTATCATAATGTTTGGGTTGAAAATCAGAAACACCGTCTTTCTATCCTACCCTTCATTTAGCTCCTTTTTTACTAGATCACTCTAGTTTAGTCTCCATTGTGAATATTTATCTTAGTTTAGCTTTAGACTTAGGTTTTGAGAATAATTCACCTCTATCCCAACCAAGATAGTGTTATTGTGGGTTTTATGCACACCATAGTCTTAATGAGGTAGCCTATAATATTTTAAGATCTCAATGGAGGTAAAATCCACTCTAAGACATGATTTATAGGTATGCAATCTATTACAACCTATTGATAGAATAAGAAGTAGGGTATGCAGGTTATTGACAAGGTTTTTAGATGGAGGTATGGTTCTTAATAAGGGTAGTGAATCTATATATGAATTGGATGGGTAGATATTTTTTTAATCTAGAGTGGTTAGGTCTTAAAATAAACTCAAAAAAAGGAGGGAAGGGTAAGGTTGAAGAGAAATATTCTATGTTTTTCAAGAATCACTTCCTTGGCTAGTTTCTAAAAGGACAAGTGCTTTTAGAACCTATTCGTATTGTTAGTAGTAATTGCACACACATAATTAGACATGGCTAAGAAGTCTAAGGAAATAAAGATGAAGGAAATTCACGTGCCTCAAACAAAGGTTTTTCATTTTATAATAGCTATCACACACACTTAATCAAGAGATTTTGGATTGAACTAATGAAGTATCTAAGGCAATTTTTGCACACACATAGAAAACTATATCCAAGAAAGCACTCATGTACAATATAATTATGAATCAATTTGAACTTAATTATCCCAATTAATATATTTACCAATTATTAAATAGTTTTTACACATCTACATATCATGACATCAATTAGTATAACCAAGAATCCATTCACAGCTTTTGCACACTAAAGATTATTGAAACATACAACCAAAAAGTATTAACTAATTATATATAAATTGGAAAGGAAATACACAAACACATTTGTTGATGATCAAACTTGATGTTTCTCATGTATTCAAAAATTCTCTAATAAAAATCTAACTTGGGTTACAATTATTTATATATACTTGGGGAAGGGGTCATCTCATCCTCCAAGTTCATGCAAGGTTGTTACATGTGATAGTTAGAACATATAGCTATAACTATGGTTTAAAACCATATAAGAGTTTACTTATAGTTAATTAGTTTAAATTAGCCTTTGTCAAAGCTATATAACATGTGCATGTGTATAAAGAAAAAGTCTATTTTTATAATTTTAGATTGAACTGTATGCAAACAAAAAATATATGCACCATTTAAAAAAAATATACATGCCTCATTTTATAGGTTGTGAGAACAACCTATTGATCTTTTAGATTAGCCACCTTCAAATAGAAATTTAACATATGCATGAAGGACCAAAATCACTTTACCAATGTTTTAGAACCAATGGCACTATTATTAGCCATAACTAATATGAACTATGCATTGCATGCTCACCCATGCTTTTTATAGAATATGGACCTTTACTTTTATATTCATTATTTCAAATTAATATATACATGTTCATACTCTATCTTAACTATGAGACCCAATGTCTATTGATAAATATATCCCAAGTATCCAAAGATCTATGTATTCTATCCAGAATACCCTACTAGTTTTCAAAATGTGACATGTGTCAACATTTGATTGAGTCCAAGATATTTGAAAAGTTCACATAGGATTCACACCATAAATCCTTTGCATGATGGAACATGAATGTGCCACTTGGTAGCTCTATGGGGCCTTTGTGTGCTTTAAATTATTTTATGCCACTTGGTATCTCTTTATTAGTTTCGGGACCTTTGAAAAGTACATGTTAATCTCACCCATTGATCCTTATGTACTAGTTTAACATGGTTCATTGGATTTTAGTGCTTTCACTCATTGACTCCTAAATTCTTAACACTTGTCAACTCTCTATTTTTCTCTACTTCATATGTGAGCTACTTGGTAGCTACTCAGGGCTCCTGAGCTTGATGTATTGGGATCCTTACTTCTTCTCATGGGTCATTGGATCTATGTACTAGGCTCTCACAATGGTGACACTTGTCACTCTCATAGAGTGTTGACATTTCAACTCAATCTTGCATCATTCAATCAAATGGGCCTGAGTAGATGTGCACCATAGGATCTTGGCTTAGACCTTTGACTTGTACTTCAATCACATGGGTATGCCACTTAGAAACTCTCTATTTAATCTAGGACCTTTGAAAAGTCTCCATCAATCTTGCACCATTAGATCAACATGAACCATCACTCTACTGGGTCCACTTAATAATTGAATCCAAATGGGTAATTTACAAGGTTAAGTTTTACATTTGTGTAATCATCAAATGATGTTTGCATGATTGTCAAATTTAATCCCATAAATTATCCATTACTGAGGTTAAATTTGACTTTTTTGTGACTATCAAATGACATCCTCACGACCATCAATGATGTTTGCACGATTGTTAAATTTAATCTCATAGATTTGACATGTGTCATTTCCTCAGGAATCCCTACTACAAATAGAAGAAAAAAATTACTTAGCATAATACTTTGGGAAATATATAAATGACCTTTCATAAATATTCTAGATCATGGTATCCATATATGTGGCTCTCTCCTAAGCCAAGGTCTACCAGTCTTGTATCTCTCTTTCTTCTACCCTCACTAGTGGTTTTAATCCATCCTCCTATACCTATAGTTTCCTCACAACCTTCCCCACTAGTCTAAACTAGCTCACATGAGCTGGGGTAGATGGTACCAAAGGATCATCCAACATGGTGGGGTTGTATGGTGTCAACACTCCATATATAATATCATGGTGAGCTCCCATAACTAGGGATCCCCACTTGATATGCTTGACCATAGGATATAAAAAAATTTACCAATATTAATATAAGATCACATATATGTCTCAAAATATATCTATATAAAATCATATACAACTAGTATTCTATCACAAAAATTAAAAATCATAAATATTTCTTACCTATCCTAGTGTCACCTACCACTATCTCCACATCTGCTCATCTGTCGAGCATGGTCTCTCCATTAGCCCATCCCTTGAGTGTCTCATCTATGGGATGATTCCCAATTAAAAAAAAACCTAGATTCACCACCCATGCACATCTTGGGACTCTCCTCAATGGTGTCTATATTGATTAGCTCTACCTAGGCCAACTAGCAGGTCATCTTAGATAACCACCCTTTATACTCAAACTTGTTATTGGCATCTCCATCAATGGTGTGACTTAGGTGTTCACTATTCCTCCTATTTGGTGATATTTCGATTACCTACTACACCCTTACATCTATATCTATACCTTCTCTTCATCTAGCTATCAACTATCATGCTTGACCAGTCCATGGACTCATATGCCATGGTTTGATCTCCAGTCTCTCAATTAGATCTCTTCCTCTTCCTCTCCCCCTTGACTCTCTCATATTTCATGCCCAAAATACATGAATTATAATTAGATTCACCATGTGTGGGAGTCTAAATTATCTTATAAAGTGTGTTACTAGATATAGATATACCCACCAGGTATAATGGCCCATGATCCATACTTATGTTAAACTTAGTTCCACAATCACCTAACTCAACCAAAAAGTCATAATATGTGCATAGGGATGTCATATGATCTCTCCTTATGTGAACATCTACAACACTCATACGTGGGGCATGAATCATGCTACCTAATCTTATTTTCATCTCTCAAGTCAAAGTAATTGATAGTTAACCATGTGGGGAAACCCAATTGGATGATACATTAGTAACCTCTCATATATCCAAGCTCTTAATAATACCACTGGTATGTAATGTCCCTTTCTTAGGGTTTCCTATTTTTAACAAAAGCTCTGATACCACTGTAATATCCCCTGTTCAATAGGGAATATAGAAATACAAAAGCTCTGATACCACTATAATATCCCTTCGAATACCAAAACAAAAGCTCTGAACACAGATACAATTTTTGCCAAAATAATTTCTAAATAAATAAATAAATCACAATATAATCTCTCAATAGCAAATCAAAGATCTTATCACTTGTTCTTCTAGATGATTACACAATTGAGTCTCTGTCATACAAATAAAATAATATGAAATATTCTATCTTAAAATCTTGGGCTCTTGCATATCTGAAAATAAACCCTGAATCTAGAACGACTCAGCTTTCTATGTCAAAAACACAGCCACCGATGTCAGTTATACTACTGTCGTCGGTCGACTGGGGTCGTTAACCTACCGATGTCGGTGATAGGTCGGCCGATGTTGGTTGCTGTGGATCTCTATCTACCAATGTCGGTCTCTGTGCGAAACTGTACAGATTTATATGGACTTCATACAGCTGCCAATAAAACACACCCTATTTGTTTCAACCCCTGATCTGAAGATATATGGCTCTAATACAGAAGATCTCTATCTATATAATTTATTAAATCAAAACATAAGGAAATAAATACCTAAAATCCTTGTGATAACTTCTGTGTGAAGTTATCTCCCAAATTTGTAAACCTCTACTCCATGAGAAACCCTTATACCCTCAAAAAGATGTGCTTGCCCTAATTAGGGTTTTCTTAAATTAGAATTAGGGTTTCTTAATTAAAAATAGGCCAAATAATTAATATTTGATTAAATCAATCAAATATTAATATCTCCCTCAATATATGTCAGATGTTTAAACCGATTGAAACTGGTGAATCAGGGAGTGATTTTGGACATGACCATACCAAAATAAGGGCGCTCCACTACATGTCAAAAATCCCTAAATAATAGGAGCTCAGGCAAATGTGTCTGAAAGAGCCCAAATGAAAGCCAACTATAGGAATTTTGCTAATCAAAGCCAAGCCAATCTCCATCATGACCCTCTATTCATCCTATCAGCCTACGAAGGTCACATAATAGGCTAATCATCAAGTCTAAAGATGTCACCTAAAAAGGGGACATTACAATCTACCCCTCCTGAAATTGCTTGCCCCCAAGCAATCTGTAATGTCCCTTACTTAGGGGCTCCTTTTTTTAACAAAAGCTTTGATACCACTGTAATATCCCTTCGGATACCAAAACAAAAGCTCTAAATTGCTTATCTATATTTCTGCAAAATATCTTCAAATAGATAAATAAATCATATTATAATCTCTTATTTATTTGCTCATATGCTTACAATAGAGGTCCTCTATCAAGTATACAAAGAATATTGAAAGTACGGCCTTAATAGTCTGAGTATTCCACAAACTAGGAAAGAAATCTAGATCTGGTATGTCTCAGCCTACTGTGTCAAAAACACAGCTGCTAACATCGGTTATAATACCATCATCGATCGATTGGGGTCATTAACCTGTCGACGTCAGTGAGAGGTCGGCCGATGTCGGTCTCTATAGGTCTCTGCCTGCTGATGTCAGTGTCTGATCTTTCCATTGGTGCATACGGATTTTCACAGATCTGTACAGACTATGAACCCTTGTGATAGCTTCTATATGAAGTTATCTCTCAAACTTGTAAACACCTATGATAACTTCTATATGAAGTTATCTCTCAATTTGGCAATAGATCGGTTGATCTCTCACAACCTCTGAATCACACACAATGAAGAGTTGACGTTATTCAATGTAAATGGAATCCTGGAACCCTTGGCTCAGTCTTCACAAAATAATTTCTTAACAATAATCAATATCAATAATCAATCAATCCACCTGGATCCCAAATGTAGTTATGCTCTGCACTATTGTTAATCAATGCAAGTTTATGCAATATCCTCTCAAATAGAAAAAAGAGGAATCCATAACCAAACTATGGAATGCAACTCAACCAAACTCCAAGAGCACAACTGCCATAGTCAAGAACCCCTGAGAAACAAACTCTCGAAGTATCATAACCCAAGTAGAATGGACAACTCAAACTACCAATTCCATCTACAAAAGATGGTGCCAATCCACCCCATAACTGATCCCTCAATAAAAGTGGCACAACCAACTATACCACACTATCATCTGTGTGAGAAGAATCAATCTAGAGACTCGACTCCACTGGTATGCCAAACTCATCAGGACCAAGTACTCCCAAATCCTAAACATGTGTGTCAGCTCCAACAACATGTTCCTCAGCTACAATTGTAGGAATGTACTCACTAACAACACTCAATGTATTATCCTCTGAACATACCTCTACACTTTAAATGCCAGCATCAGACTCATCCTCATCTAACTCTAAAGAAGTTGCTACTAAAACTACCTCATCATCACAATCTCTAGCTCCCTCATCCTCTACAACTAACTGAGAGTCTAAATCACCATGACCAAGCTCATCCACATGTCTCTCAGAATCCTGGTGAGCCACCTTCATTGCCTCTACCTTAGGCTCTGAAGCCTCTGCCTTTGACTCCTCAGAACTTCCTGCTATTCGAAATATTCTTATTTCAAATCCTCATAATATGCCCATATTACATGATATGCCTTGCCCTTAGGCCTCAAATGACAACCGTGATTGGCATCATATGGATCTTTGTAGTATAAGTAAAGCTTTTTCCTGCGTAGACCATTAAGAGCCTCTCGATCCAAAGGTGTTGTTGCTGGGTTGGCCTTTGAATCATTCTTAACAAACATAGGCCATGTAGGCCTATCAAACTATCCTAGAATGGGTCAGATGTGGTCTCTGATTAACAATAGCACTCATGTTATCTCCTTACTCCCCATTCTGTCGAACATGTGTGTTCATCCTCTTTACCATAGTAGTGAGTGCCTGTAGTGCCTGTGTCATCTCACGATAGACTTCTCTAGTGTCCTGATCATCATTATGCTTATGGCCCTAGTGTGGGCTACCATCACGTTTGTCACTCATGATGATTGGTTGTTGTTCTATAACTTGAGTGCCCAGACCAATCTACCCAGACTACCCAATAAGATGGCAGGACATAGCTCTGATACCACTGTAATGTCCCTTACTTAGGGGCTCCTTTTTTTAACAAAAGCTCTGATACCACTGTAATGTCCCTTTCTTAGGGTCTCCTATTTTTAATAAAAGCTTTGATACCACTGTAATATCCCCTATCCAATAGGGAATATAGAAATACAAAAGCTCTAATACCACTGTAATATCCCTTTAGATACCAAAACAAAAGCTCTAAACACAGATACAATATTTGCCAAAATAATTTCCAAATAAATAAATAAATCACAATATAATCTCTCAATAGCAAATCAAAGATCTTATCACTTTTTTTTCTAGACAATTACACAATTGAGTCTCTATCATACAAATAAAATAATATGAAATATTCTGTCTTAAAACCCTGGGCTCTTGCAAATCTAGAAATAAACCTTGAATCTGGAATGGCTCAGCTTTTTATGTCAAAAACATAGTCACCAATGTCGGTTATACTGCCATCATCGGTCAACTGGGGTCATTAACCTACCGACGTCAGTGATAAGTTGGCTGATGTCGGTCGCTATGGATCTCTGTCTGTCGATGTCAGTCTCTGTGTGAAACTGTACGGATCTGTACGAACTTCATATGGTCGCCAATAAAGCACACCCTATTTGTTTCAACCCCTGATCTAAAGATATATGGCTCTAATATAGAGGATCTCTATCTGTATAATTTATCAAATCAAAACATAAGGAAATAAATACCTAAAATCCTTGTGATAACTTTTATGTGAAGTTATCTCCCAAATCTGTAAACCTCTGTGATAACTTTTGTATGAAGCTAAATCTCAAATTGGCAATAGATCAGCTGACATTTCACAACCTCTGAATCACACACACTAAAGAGTGGATGTTCTCCAATGCAAATGGAATCTTAGAACCCTTGGCTCAGTCTTCACAGAAGAATTCTTCAAAATCAACAGTCAATAATCAATGTGTTGGGTGAATATTTTGTCATCAACTAACTGATGACAAAATGAGGATATCAGCCATAACATAGGGATATTTACACCACGAATAGTATGGGTTTACCAGATCTAGACAAAGTGAATCTCTTCTCTCATCAAGGGGAGGTTCCCTATAAATACTTATGTGCTGGATATAGAATTAAGTAGAAAATAACACATGGGGGTGGTATAACAACATTTACCTCTCTTTTTTCAGAGGTAATGTACAAGGAACAAAAGAAGGAAAATCTTGGTCTATCGTTAACAACACTCCTCTTCTTTCAGGAATGGTATTAAACAGATAACAACAAATCACTTGAAGTAGCAAAGTCACAAGAATGCTCACGCAAGCACAAAGTCTTCTGTAGCTTCTTCACAGATCCTGGAATAAGTACAACCATAGAGTAAAATGAAGCACAAAGTCTTCACCTAAAACTACAAAAGGTAACTGAATCTCAAAGATAAAAGTAGCACAAAGTCTATCTTCTACCCTCTAGAAACACCCTTAGATAAAATAAACACACCCACTTTGCTTATTAAATTAGATGAATAAGATATTACCAGGAAAAAGGACATAAGAACTATTTCCTAAATAACACAGACAATCTCAACACAAAGTCTGAAATAACCTGCTTCTCATTCATTCAACAGAATATGATTTACAAATTTGAGCACAAAGTCTCAAAAGTTGCTTCAATTTCAATAGAGTATTTGCTATTAAATTTTCCAAGATCTATTACAAATGAGGTCTCCACTATATATAGGGAGAAAATCCTCAAAAATAGAAAATAATAAAATATACAAAATATCTTGGTCAAAGATGACTCATCTTTGACTTTTAGATATTTTTCCAAACTTTTTACATGTAATTACATTTTTCAAAACTACATGCACTTTGCACAAAACAAAAGTGCATAAGGATAGAAGAAGAAAGAAGGAGAGAGAGAGAATCAGTTCTGGCCGCCAGGTTCCTTTAGATAAGCATCGTACATGGCAATAGATGCTTGAATTTCTATGACGTCTGGCACAGCTGCATTCTTAGAGATGATTCTTACTATGATCAGTGTGTCCTTCAATGCTGTGATGGCTTTAGCATGGCCAGTTAATTTGGATTTCAGATTCTCCAAAGTTAATTGAGCATCTAGAATGTTGTCTACTAAAGACATTGAGAAGGATTTTTCCTCAAAATCTCCCTGAATCATTTCCTTGAAACCCTAAATCATCTCTTTTGCTGGAAGGAACTGATTATCCTTAGAGGTTAAGTTGCATGGTAGCTCTTCTAATTTATTTAGTAGACTCAGGTCACTCTTCTCACTAGCTTCCTTGAAAGCTTTAAGATCATCAATTAAATCCTTGAGTACCTGGATTCTGAAAACTAGTGATTCCTTAATCTCAACATAGGAGTCCTTGTTGGAGATGACACTGATAGACATTAGGGTGCTCTTTTTGAGATTTTTTATTTCTTTCCATCTGCCAAGATCTTTCTCCAAGCTGTCAATCTCTTGAGAAATGAGGGAGGCGAAGTCATCTACTTGTGTTCTTACTTTCTTCATTTTACCTGTCCTTTCTACCACTTCTATAAGCAAAGAAACTCCCTGAGTATGCATTCTTTCGATATAGTCTTCCAAGACATTCCCCTTTAAATAAGTCTTTTCTACTTTTTGAATGACTGACTCATCCACTGAGAAGGCCTCTGGAGTTGCTGCTTCAGGAGGAAGAGTGAACCTTTTGATCACTGCTATCAGCTGCTCTACTTTGGCTTTATAATAGTCCTTCATCTCCTT
The DNA here is from genome assembly GCA_037957365.1 of Torreya grandis. NCBI lineage: Eukaryota > Viridiplantae > Streptophyta > Pinopsida > Cupressales > Taxaceae > Torreya > Torreya grandis. The sequence goes on from JARHVA010001032.1 coordinate 436,821, forward strand.
CTCTCTGTCAAATTTTTGGACCATAATGTCCATAGTTGACTGAAGATCGCTTTTCGCACCTTCGTGAGTAACTTTGCCAATTCAACACGAGAGATGGAATAGCTGCTCATCTCAAAACCCTCAAGGGTTGTGTCCTATGGAGGCTTGGCAATTTCTAGAAGTTTTTTCCCCTTTTCTTCGACCAACTTGGAGAGGATTCTTGGCTTCTTAGGAGCCTTTGCTTTTGCCGGCACTATCTTGCCAAAATCAAATTCATTTAGGGAGATGGCCATTTTCTTCCTTTTTGGCATGAAAGCAGACATCCAAGGTGGGAGAGAAGTACCTGTTGTAACAATAGTTGCCTCTGCCAGTGTCACTGTAGCAACTTACACACTACTAGTGGTGACAGTAGTTGCAGTCAGAGTAACTAGCAAAATTATACCAACTACTGATTCTGGCTCAGGTGCAGGGCTCGTTGGCAGGTTGAAAGAAGGAGATGACAGACTTGGAATGGATCCAAAAGAGTGAGGGAAACCTCTGGAAGGACCCTGAGGATCACCAAATACAACCCTAAAAGGAGAAGCGGCTCTGAAAGAGGGGACACTGATTGAGGAGATAGGAGAAATGGGCACCATGAGAGATTGAGGGGGAGGAGAGGTACTCTAGATCGGTTGTGCTTATCTTAGTGAGAGTGGAGACCCAACACTTGGTTGTTCTGAAGGTTGATCCTCTATCTCTATGGGCTGATCTACCTGTGCCTCGAGGCTTTGTTCTTTGGTTCCTTCGGTTGTTGTTTCAAGCCCTTGTGCAGTCTTAGGCTTCTTGGACACAAAGATGATCCTAGGCTTGTGAGGCTTAGAAGGAGAAGGAAGGTCACCATTATTTTTAGTCCTATTCTCTGCCTTCCTCTTCAATTCTATCTGGTAGTCAACCTCTAATCCAGTAATGAATTCCTTCAGGGTGATCCCTTTGGCTGCTAACCAATCATTGGTGTTAGCCAATATTGGTTTAAATCTTTTTCTCAGAGAAGTCAACTCCTTCTGAGACCACTGAATTGGAGGAAGAGGGGAACCAACTTTTTCTGCCAGATATCTATTGTTTATGATGTTCCCATCATCGATTAGACCAGAAGGGATCTATGCAAGCCCGAGGTATTGTATCTGCTCCAGTGTTAGATGGCAATACTCCATTTTCCTTATCTTTTCGGTCGTCCTCAGGTCCACCCAGATATCCTCAATCATGGATTTGTGGAATTGAGTTTTTCTTCTGATCTTCTCTTTGACTCCTCTATAGTCAAATTGCTTCCACCTCTTGAACGACTTGATAGTAACCATCTGCATTTCTATTTCCATAACCTTGGCTTTGGTTGATGTAGCAACTAAAAACCTGCCAATCTAGATAGGAAATTTGAAACTAGGTCTCTTCAGTTCCATCTATTTAGTATGCACGACAGCCAATTGTCGGCAAAGCTCCATTATAACTAACTTGTCTGAAGGTAACCTGAGGAGCATATAAGAGTAGCCTTGGTAAAAACCAACCTGAAGATAATAGAAAGTGGGAAACTGAAAGAACATACAGCCATAACCGTTTACTACCGCCCAGGCCTCATCTGATATTCTTTTTTGCTCGAGCTGAGGATCGAAGAGACACAAAAACACGACAAAGAATGTGTCATTTACTCTCCTAAAATGACATGTCAACCCCTGAAGCATTAGCTGAAGATAATATGAGTAGACCGGGGTGGTCTTTCAATCTTGGGAAAGACCGCATTGCAACAGCTATGTAGACTAGGTATGAAGTCATGTAGAATTTAAAGGAAGTTTGTACCTTGGTCAACTATTCGTGAATAGCATTGATGATTTGTTCCCCCAAAAAGATAGTTTGCTTGCCCTAGAGGATGATCTTAATGAATGGATACATACATTCATGGAATTGCGAAGAAGATGGGAGGCCCCGTACTCTGCTGAGAAGGGTGATCAGGTCACCAACTTCCTCGATGAAATCGCTCCTTGGGAAGTTATTCGGTCATCTAGAGAGGCTGATCTTAGGGGTCTTTAGCCACTTGTAATTTATCACTTTCTTTTCCCTCTCAGGGTCTTTGTCATACTCTTTCTGTGCATCCAAGAAGTCAATTTGGGTTACTTCGGTGGCTGGAGGGCATAAGAAAACTTTGTCGATAAAATCAGGGTCCAACTAAATTATCATGTTGCCAATGGCATCTAAAATTGATCTGGTCTCTTTGTTATAAAAATACGTGCATTAGAGAATGAACTCAGCATGATGCACTGCTACCGAGAAAGCGGCCACCAGGTGAATGTTACTCTCAACTATTCTCTTTATCCCAGTGCTGGAATTTGTCACCTTGGTTCATGCCAAGAACTCGGCCATGTCCACGTGGCTAATTTCGATGTCTCGAATGTCATCGACATTCAAGGAGACTAATGTGGGTGGGAAGATGCCCTGGTACTTGTACTTCATAGCTTTTGCTTTCTTGGGAGATGTTTTCATCATGGAGAATGATCCTGGCTGGATGGGAGTAGATGTGTAGGAGTTCGCTGAAGGTGCTGCAGTCATGATCACAGATGAGAGGAGAGTGAGCGAGAGAGGGAGAGTGCAATTTAAGTGATATGGGTTATTGGAGTACACTTAAATAGGTTAGGTCTAGTGAAGGAGTGAAAAATGAGGAAGAAAAAGTATGAAAGGGACAACTTAGAAAAAATTCTGGGAGTTAGCGAAAATGGAGGAAAAAATGCAAGGGTGGTGAAAATCGCCACCTCTGCATAAAGTTGAAAGATGAAGCAAGGGTGGCAAAATTCACTACCCTTGTAGATGGAAACAAAACATGCAGGGGTAGTGATTTTTTCTGCCCTTACAAGCATGAAAGGAAAAAGTAGGGGCGGCAAAAATCGCTGCCCTTGCATTGCAGTTTGAAGAATCATGCAGAGGCAGCGATTTTTGCCGCCTGTGCACAGAGAAGTGGAAAAATGTGCAGGGATGGCAAAAATTTCCACCCTTGCACGTTGGGGGAAAAATAAAATGTGGGCGACAAAAATGTTGCCCGCGTGTGAAGGGAAAACCACGGGCAGAGGAAAAGGAGAAGCTTGCGGTCAAGGACGCGGGTGGCAAAATTTGCCACCCACGTGAGGTTCTGGCAGAAACTCGCGGGTAGAAAGGAGAAGAAAAATAAAAACAAAAATAAAACAAAAACCTTAAATAAATGCTAAGCTAAAATAGAAAAAACAAAAAATAAATGTAAAAACAAACCCTACCTGAGAAACCATGCGTGCCACAAGGTTGAATTCGCAAATTCATGCTTTGAATCGTCACTTCAGGCGCTCAGGTGCAAGAGGTAGGAGGAGAGGAGGAAGTAATGAAGAGAATGGGGCTCAAATCAGATTATATAGGGTGAAAAACCCACCCCAATAACCTATCGCACGTGGCCATTAATGCCTGCACAGAAATTGAGACATGCAAGGGTGGCAATTTTCACCGCCCTTGCATGTAGTCGATTTATTTTGCAGGGGCAGTGAAAATTGCTGCCCTTGCAGGTCGGAGAGCAGGGGCAGCAAAATTTTCCGCTCTTGCAAGAAACATGTAAGGGCAACAAAATTTGTCGCCCTTGCACAAAAAACAAAAGAAATACAGAGGTGACAAAAAATGCTGCCCCTACACAGAAAATGAATGAAAAAGACTAACTCCAGAAGGAGAGTCTGGGTAAGGGAAAACTTGGCTAGGATGAGATGGTAACCACTTCACGTTTCGAGGCCAAGATGAAAATGAATTTTGAAATTCATCTCAAAAAATGAACTTAGAGAGACAACAGCTGGCTCCTATTGGGGAACTTCCATTTAATTGAATTGATTAGTAGAAGCAGAAACTAGTCTCTAAGTGCCTTCATCCAAGCCATTGGGCTACGAAGTCAAGCAAAAAATGGAAGAAAAATAGACAAAACATAAAAATTATACATATATACAAACATACTCATCTGAGCTTCAAGGATTAAACAGCTTGAGATGCTGTCTGTTGTGAGGTAGTACAAATGGTGTTCCATCTTTGTATTCCAGCAAGAAGCTGGATTTACCACAGAGCTATCGAATGGTGAATGGGCCCCTCTATAAGGAGTTGAATTTACCATGCATCCCTTTTGATTCTCACCGCTTGTCCCATAACAAGACTTGATCTCTGACTTGGAACTCAAGCACTCTAGCTCTCTTATCAAAAAGTGCTTTCACCCGGTCTTGATGTTCCTTGATCCTATCCACCACCATAACTCATTGTTCATTCAGCTCGGTCAGACACATGATCTGTTTGTCAACTGAGCTTTCAAAGGTTGAGTCTTCGATTGCTATGGTTAATCTGAGCGTTGGTAGTTCAAGGGTGATGGGAATTTCTGCATTCAATCCATACAAAAGTTGGAAGGGTGACATACCTATAGCCCTTTTAGGTGTTATCCTGTCAGCCCATAAAGCATCATACAAAGCTTTGTGCCACGTTCTCTGATTATCATCCACCAACTTCCTGATAATGGTGACCAGGTTCTTGTTACTCGATTCTGCTTGTCCATTTCCTTGAGGAAAATAATCTGAAGTGTGAGATAAGGTAATCCCATAATGGAAACAAAATTGAGTAATTTTATGCGATGAAAAATAGGCTACATTATCTATTATGATCTTTAGTGAAACTCCAAACTGGGAGATGATGTTTTCTTTGAGAAAACTGCATATCACCTCAGACATAGCGTGCTTGGTTGGGATGGCCTCCACCCACTTGGTAAAGTAATCTATTGCAGTGAGGACATAATCATGTCCAACACTTGAAGATGGGTTGACTACTCCAATGAAGTCAATACCCCACTACTGAAAAGGTTCCTCGATCACAACCGGCTTGAGGGGCAAAGCAGGCAGCTTAGGCTTTCCAACGAATTGCTGACATAGTTCACACCTACACACCCATTTGTAGGCATCTTGAAAAAGCATGGGCCAATAGTTCCTTGTTCGTAGAATTGTGTGTCATCACTGATGTAGAGAAATGTCCTCCATAAGCCAAATTGTGGAAAGATTCTAAGAGTCTTTTTTGTTGAGCTTTGTCAACACAATGAAGAAATGCCCCGTCCAGGCTTCTCTTGTAAAGACCATTGTCCCACAGAACATAACTAACTAATTTCAATTTAACATTACATTTTTCTTTAAAAGAAAGATGAAAGGGACACTCACCATATGTCAGAAAATGAGTAATGTTGGAATACCACTCATCAGTAGTGGCAACAAAGAGAACCATGGGTACGCTTTTGATCTCTTCTTCTTCACTTTCTACTTCGTCTGGAATGTTGTTGGCGATCAATTGGCAGAGACCCCTTCCTCATACAAGCTTAGTTGGTTTGATGTCTAGATCAAACTCTTGAGTTTTGGCAATCCAGTTACCTCTCTTTGTACTGAACTCTTGCTGAGTCAAAATGGATTTTACTGTCGTATCTAGTACAAGAACTTCGGTGTGAGAATTCAGGATATAAAACCTGAAATGCTTGATAGCCTTGACCACGATGTATGCATGCTTCTCCATAAGAGAATATTTCAACTTGTGATCTTTGAGTGGACAACTCATGAATGAGATAGGAGATTCTGCACCTTTGGGATTATGCTGAACCAGAATAGCTGATAGTGTATGCTCAGAGGCATAACTATATATTTTGAAATCTTTAGTATAATCTGGACAGACCAAGACTGGTGCACGGGTGATTGCCTCTTTAATCTCTTTGAATGCTGACTTACCCTCAGTAGTCCACCTAAACATAGCATTGGCCTTCATCATGTTAGCAATATGGCAGGTTTTCTCAACAAACCCAGGAATAAACCTTCTAAGGAAATTCACCTTTTCAAAGAAAGAGTGAACTGCGGTCTTGCTAGTAGGTAGAGTAAGTACCTGGATGGACTTGACTCTTTCTAAATTGATTCTGATACCTTCTCAGGACACGATGTGTCTGAGAAGTTTCCCTTCAGTTACTCTAAAAATGGATTTCTTTGGTTTTAACGAGATACCATTTTGACGGCAGCATTTCAGTACCTTTTGCAAATGGTGAACATGTTCAAAACGATGTTTTGAAAATACCGTCAGATCGTTTAGGTATACTACAATGAATTTTCCCATCTCATCTTTGAAAACAAGATCCATTGCCCTTTGAAAAATGGCACCCATGTTTATCAGACCAAAAGGCATTCTTCGGTAAGTGAATGTGCCCTAAGGTGTGGTGAACGTTGTTTTGTGCTGATCTGCTTTCCTGACCTCAACCTAATTGTACCCCAAAAAATTGTCTAGCATTGATAATATTTTTAAACATGTTACCATCTGTAGAACTTGATCCATGATAGGAAGGGGGTAGTTATCTTTTAAGGACAACTGGTTCAAGTTCTTGAAATGCACACATATTCGAATTTCACCATTTTTCTTTCTGATGGGCACTATGTTAGCAATCCATGTTGAGTGACGGATTGGAAAAATTATCCGAGCATCCAACATCTTTTGTATCTCAGCTAAAATAGTGCCTGAGATTTTTGGATTATATTGCCTAGATATCTGTTTGTAAGGTACAGAGTTGGCTTTCAGGGGAATGTCATGACAGATGTCATTTGGCCTGAGAGATTTCAAGTCATCGTAGGAATAGGCCAACACATCCATGTACTGGCAGAGAAGACTAGCAAGCTCAAACCTTTCTTTGAAAGTGCAACATTTTCCAATGTTTACCATCTTAGGATCGCGCTTGGTTCCCAAGTTGACTTGATCAAAATCTTGAGAAGAATTTGAATCTATTTATTGTTGTTTGACAAACCTGTCATGGTTATCAAACAACTTCTCTAGAGAAACCAGACCCTTAGGAATTTTATTCCCCTTGGGCTGTAAGAAATCTTCACCTATATTGACCTGGGTTTCAGGGGTTGACCCACACTTTCGAGGCTCACTACCTTCAAAATACAATTGCTCAAAACTATCCTTTTGCTCCAAGAAGGTGATGATTTGATCATCATTGTTAAACACTTGCCAGTGGCTAGTATTATCTGGTACACTTGGTTAGAAAACTAGCTCAATAGTATATTTATCTCCCTTAAAATTTGGGTGAGGAACTAGGAGGGTGGTAGAGACAGCTAATGCATCCGCTCAGTCATTGAATTCCCTCAGAATGACAGAGATGTTAAAGGCATCAAAATTTTCAATCTGATCCTAGACTAGGTTGCGATAGTGGCGTAACCTCTCATTCTTGGTCTAATAGAGGTTCCTCCCCTGACAGACTATCAACTCAGCATCTCCTTTAGCATGGAGTTCCCTAATGCCCTTTTCTTTGGCAACCTCCAGTCCAAGCAATAGGGATTCATATTCAACTGTGTTGTTAGTATTGTTGAATTGCAATTTGTAGGAAAAAGGGGTAATCTCTCTCTGAGGGGATACCAACACAACTCTAGCTCCTGACCCAGTAGAAAAGCAGCTGCCGTTAAACTCTAAGGTCCATAGCTCATTAGATATTACTTTTTCCACAAAAGCTTTTTTGCTTCGAGGGAGGGGTTCTTCTACGTGTTCATTTTGCTTTGGTACTCTAACTTTCACATTAGCTGAAACCAAATCTAAATCACCACCCATAAGAGTTTCATCAAATGTATTATGGATCTCGTTCATGGACAAGAAATAATTGCCCATGCCTGAAGACTCAAATAAAATTTGAGCTTCAGGTGCTGCAAAATGGGTAACTACATACCTGGCCTCTTTTTTAGGAAGCAACTTCTTCATGATGCCTTGAATTGGAATCCTTGCTTCTGATAGGTCCATGCTTAGCTTGCCCCCAACATCTTTATAGAAATTTTGCCCAAGCAGGATGCCATAAGATGCTGGAACATCAGCTACTAAAACTGTCATTTTTATCTGCTTTTCTGAAAAAGCCGCAAAGGCATATTGAGTATCTTTTATTTGACCAAGGAGGGGAACTTGCTTGTTTTCCATGGAAAAACACCTCCCAAAAGTTTTGGTAAAAGTTAGGCCAAGAGAATCTGCCACTTTTGCAGGCATGACATTATCTGAAGCTCTGGAGTCTATAATACAATTACTCAGTTTGTAGCCATTTATGAGCAGGGAAACATAGAAAGGTTCTATTTTCCTGAGAGCGATAGGAAGAGTCACAACCAGATTGTTTTGGGCTGGTTTGTCTTTAGGGAGATCAAGAATAACTTTCAAAGAGTCTTGTCCTACAGGGACAACTTTATTTTTCATATACTCTGCTAACCTATCAAACTGTTCTGAGTTAGCTCTTAAATATTTGACCTCTATCATTTGAATTTTAGTCTTTTTAGCATGATTGATTATATCAAATAATTGAAAAGAACTTGCGACAGAGGAAGAGAGTCCATCATCAGGGGTTTTGAGGGGTATGGCACCGGTCTGAGTAGCAGAAGTGGAGGATATCGGGTGATTGGGAGTACTCACTTTTTTATAGGTTACCTGATCTTTTGATTGTGGAGGCAATGGAGTCCCACGTTTGGCAATGGAAACTACTGGTTGGGGCTCTTCATCTACCTTTTCTTTGTCATTTTGTGAAGCTGACTGATTTTAAGATCTGATAAAAATAGCATAAGCTCCCTCCAAATCCTCCCCTTTACTTTCAGCTTCATCCTGGTAATCCAGGAAACTGATATTGGAGTCGCCAGGTAATTCCTCTTCCTGTTCGTCAAAGAGGTTAGCATTTTCTTATTGGTCTAGCTGTGGTTGAAAAGAGTTGTTGTGCTCAGCTTCAAGGTAACTGACTATTGAATTGGCAGGTGGTGCTTCGATGGCTAATCTCCTTGAAGGGGGAGGTAGGTGGTTTGATTGCCCTTGGGTTCAGGCAGCATTACCCTGATATTGCTAATTTTGGAATGTTCTCCTGGGTGCATCTCGATAGGTAAGAGCAGATGTACCTTGGGTTATTTGTCTTTTCAAAGCTATTAGTTCATTTGTTAATTTTTGCACCATAGGGTCTGTAGTGCCCGTGGAAGAGCTTTCAGCAGATGAAGGGAATTTATTTTTACTAGGATCTTTCCTAATTTTACCTGCCAGGATAAGATCATCTTCAATCTCGATAGCCAAACCTTGAGCCAAGGCTAGGTCCATAGGGCCAGCTCGTCTCAACAGGAAACTTACTTTGGGAAGCTACGAGTTGATGAAAAAGCACTTGAGATTTTTAGGTGTGGGCTGAGCCACGGTCAGAATTCGGTTCCTCAACTTGTTAAATTTAGCTATGAAATCCCTCATGGGTTTTTGGGATTCTTTTTTCAACTGTGTCAGCTACACCAACAAAGTGTGTGCATCCTTAGCGGGTTTAAATCTAGCTTCAAATTTGGACTTGAGCGTATCCCAGTCTGTAACTGACCCGGCCTGCAGGTGATAGAACCAATCCGTGACAGCTCCTTATAAATTTTCCAAAAAAAATCTTACTGCTACATCTTTAAATTTGACCCCAATTACGCCACATCCTATGGAGAAAGCAGTAATATGTCAGGATGAACCTTCCCATCACCAAAAAACTTAGGAATTTTTTTCCTAAAACTACGAGGTAGTTCATGCAGAGGTGGGGTTAAGTTAAGAGGGCTGAAGGAATTACCCCATGGGCCTTGAGCCATTATGATAAGAGGATTAAAAGGTGGGATAACAAACCTTGGTGGAGTGTTTATAGGTAGGCAGCAATTAACAGTGGGAAAAGAAGTTCTACCTTGTGTTGGTGACCTAACAAAGTTAGAAGGAAAACTCCTAGACTATTGAAGAGAAGCTGATGAAGGAAACAGACCAAAATTACTCTGTTGTGCCAACTCAAACACAGGGTCAACAACACCCTTAGATCTCTGAATTCTTGTGTAGTGTGGAGTTGCCAGATTTTTAAAATAAAAATGGGACCAAAACTATTTCAAATTGAAGCTTAAGGCTTCAAAATGCACGTTCTTCCCAGTGGCTCTAGTTTTACAGACTAGATAATGTAACAGAGATGGAGGGAGATGATAAGGCTATAATGATAACGAGTAAGACATGGAACGGAGTCGCCAGACTATGCAATCGATAAGGGTAGGGATGGCTTCAATTTAAAATTTGAGGTTTTAGACTGCACATTCGATTCCCCAATGGAGTCACCAAAAAACTATTGGGTGAATATTTTGTCATCAACTAATTGATGACAAAATGGGGATATCAGCCACAGCATAGGGAGATTTACACCATGAATAGTATGGGTTTACCAGATCTAGACAAAGTGAATCTCTCCTCTCATCAAAGGGAGGTTCCCTATAAATACTTACGTGCCAGATATAGAATTAAGCAAAAAATAATACATGGGGGTGGTATAACAACATCTACCTCTCTTTTTTCAGAGGTAATGTACAAGGAACAAAAGAAAAAAATCTTGGTCTATCATTAACAACACTCCTCTTCTTTCAGGAATGGTATTAAATAGAGAGCAAGCAATCACCTGAAGTAACAAAGTCACAAGAACGCTCATGCAAGCACAAAGTCTTTTGTAGCTTCTTCACAGATCTGGAATAAGTACAACCATACAGTAAAATAAAGCACAAAGTCTTCACCTAAAACTACGAAAGGTAACTAAATCTCAAAGATAAAAGCAACATAAAGCCTATCTTCTACCCTCTAGAAATGCCCTTAGATAAAATAAACACACCCACTTTGCTTATTAAATCAGATGAATAAGATATTACTAGAAAAAAGGACATAAGAACTATTTCCTAAATAGCACAGACAATCTCAACACAAAGTTTGAAATAACCTGCTTCTCATTCATTCAACAGAATATGATTTACAAATTTGAGCACAAAGTCTCAAAAGTTGCTTCAATTTCAGCAGAGTATTTGCTATTAAATTTTCCAAGATCTATTACAAATGAGGTCTCCACTATATATAAGGAGAAAATCCTCAAAAATAGAAAATAATAAAATATACAAAATATCTTGGTCAAAGATGACTCATCTTTGACTTTTAGATATTTTTCCAAACTTTTTACATGTAATTACATTTTTCAAAACTGCATGCACTTTGCACAAAATAGAAGTGCATAAGGATAGAAGAAGAAAGGAGAGAGAGAGAGAATCAGTTCTGGCCGCCAGGTTTCTTCAGATAAGCATCGTACATGGCAATAGATGCTTGAATTCCTATGACGTCTGGTGCAACTACATTCTTGGAGACAATTCTTACTCTGATTAGTGCATCCTTCAATGCTGTGATGGCTTTAGCATGGCTAGTTAATCTAGATTTTAGATTCTCCAAAGTTAACTGAGCATCTAGAACGATGTCCACCGAAGACATTGAGAAGGATTTTTTCTCAAAATCTCCCTGAATCATTTCCTTGAAACCCTAAATCATCTCTTCTTTCAGAAGGAACTGATTGTCCTTAGAGGTTAAGTTGCATGACAGCTCTTCTAATTTATTTAGTAGACTCAGGTCACTCTTCTCACTAGCTTCCTTGAAAGCTTTAAGATCATCAATTAAATTCTTGAGTACCTGGATTCTGAAAACCAGTGATTCCTTGATCTCAACATAGGAGTCCTTGTTGGAGATGACACCGATAGACATCAGGGTGCTCTTTTTGAGATTTTTTATTTCTTTCCATCTGCTGAGATCTTTCTCCAAGCTATCAATCTCTTGAGAAATGAGGGAGATAAAGTCATCTACCTGTGTTCTTACTTTCTTCATTTTACCTATCCTTTCTACCACTTTTGTAAGCAAAGAAACTCCTTGAGTATGCATTCTTTTGATATAGTCTTCCAAGACTTTCCCCTTTAAATAAGTCTTTTCTACTTTTTGAATGACTGACTCATCCACTGAGAAGGCCTCTGGAGTTGTTGCTTCAGGAGGAAGAGTGAACCTTTTGATCACTGTTGTCAGTTGCTATACTTTGGCTTTATAATAGTCCTTCATCTCCTTCTCTCTGTCAAATTTTTGGACCATAATGTCCATAGCTGACTGAAGATCGCTCTTCGCACCTTCATGAGTAACTTTGCCAAGTTCAACACGAGAGATGGAATAACTGCTCATCTCAAAACCCTCAAGGGTTGTGTCCTGTGGAGGCTTGGCAATTTCTAGAAATTTTTGCCCCTTTTCTTCGACCAACTTGGAGAGGATTCTTGGCTTCTTAGGAGCCTTTGCTTTTGCCAGCACTATCTTGCCAAAATCAAATTCATCTGGGGAGATGGCCATTTTCTTCCTTTTTGGTGTGAAAGCAGACATCCAAGGTGGGAGAGAAGTACCTATTGTAACAATAGTTGCCTCTGCCAGTGTCACTGTAGCAGCTTACACACTACTAGTGGTGACAGTAGTTGTAGTCAGAGTAACTGGCAAAATTATACCAACTACTAATTCTGGCTCAGGTGTAGGGCTCGTTGGTAGGTTGAAAGAAGGAGATGACAGACTTAGAATGGATCCAAAAGAGTGAGGGAAACCTCTGGAAGGACCCTGAGGATCACCAAATACAACCCTAAAAGGAGAAGTGGCTCTGAAAGAGGGGACACTGATTGGGGAGATAGGAGAAATGGGCACCATGAGAGATTGAGGGGGAGAAGGAGAGGCACTCTGGATCGGTTGTGCTTGTCTCGACGAGAGTGGAGACCCAACACTTGGTTATTCTAAAGGTTGATCCTCTGTCTCCATGGGCTGAGCTACCTGTGCCTTGGGGCTTTGTTCTTTGGTTCCTTTGACTGTTGTTTCAAGCCCTTGTGTAGTCTTAGGCTTCTTGGACACAAAGATGATCCTATGCTTGTGAGGCCTAGAAGGAGAAGGAACATCCCCCTTATTTTTAGTCCTATTCTCCGCCTTCCTTTTCAATTCTGCTTGGTAGTCAGCCTCTAATCTCGTAATGAATTCCTTCAGGGTGACCCCTTTGGCTACTAACCAATCATTGGTGTTAGCCAATATTGGCTCAAATATTTTTCTCAGAGAAGTCAACTCCTTCTAAGACCACTGAATTGGAGGAAGAGGGGAACCAGCAACTTTTTTTGCCAGATATCTACTGTTTATGATGTTCCCATCATCGATTAGACCAGAAGGGATCTCTGCAAGCCTAAGGTATTGTATTTTCTCCAGTGTTAGACAACAATAGTCCATTTTCCTTATCTCTTCGGCCATCCTTAGGTCCACCCAGATATCCTCAATCATGGGTTCGTGGAACTAAATTTTCTTCTAATCTTCTCTTTGACTCCTCTGTAGTCAAATTTCTCCCACCTCTTAAATGGCTTGATAGTAACCATTTGCATTTTTGTTTCCATAACCTTAGCTTTGGTTGATGTAGCAACTAAAAACTTGCCAATCTGGATAGGAAACTTGAAACTGGGTCTCTTCAGTTCCATCTATTTAGTATGCACGACAGCCAGTTGTCAGTAAAGCTCCATTAGAACTAACTTGTCTGAAGGGAACCTGGGGAGCATATAAGGGTAGCCTTGGTAAAAACTAACCCAAATATAATAGAAAGTGGGAAACTAGAGGAACATGCAGCCATAACCATTTACTACCACCCAGGCCTCGTCTGATATTCTTTTCTGCTCGAGCTGAGGATCGAAGAGACACAAAAACACGACAAAGAATGCATCATTTACTCTCCTGAAATGATGTGTTGACCCCTGAAGTGTCAGCTGAAGATAATATGAGTAGACTGGGGTGGTCTTTCTATCCCCTTCTATAGTCAATCCTGAGAAAGACCGCATTATAGTAGCTATGTAGAACAGGTACAAAGTCATGTAGAATTTAAAGGAAGTTTGTACCCTAGTCAACTGTTCGTGAATAGCATTGCTGATTTATTCCCCCCAAAAGATAGTTTGCTTGCCCTGGAGGATGATCTTAATGAATGGATACATACATTCATGGAATTGTGAAGAAGAGGGGAGGCCCCGTACTCTGCTGAGAAGGGTGATCAGGTCACCAACTTTCTCAACAAAATCACTCCTTGGGAAGTTATTTGGCCATCTGGAGAGGCCGGTCCTGGGGGTCTTTAGCCACTTGTAATTTATCACTTTCTTTGCCCTCTCAGGGTCTTTTTCATACTCTTTCTATGCATCTACGAAGTCAATTTGGGTTACTTCAGTGGCTAGAGGGCATAAGAAAACTTTATCGATAAAATCAGGGTCCAATCAAATTATCATGTTGCCACTGGCATCTGAAACCGATCTTGTCTCTTTGTTGTAAAAATGCATGCATTAGAGAATGAACTCAGAATGATGCACTGCTACCGAGAAAGTGGCCACCAGGTGAATGTTGTTTTCAACTATTCTCTTTATCCCAGTGCTGGGATTTGTTGCCTTGGTTCATGCTAGGAACTCAGCCATGTCCACGTGGCTAATTTTGGTGTCTCGAATGTCATCCACATTCGAGGAGACTGATGTGGGTGGGAAGATGCCCTGGTACTTGTACTTCATAAATTTTGCTTTCTTGGGAGATGTTTTCATCATGGAGAATGATCCTGACTAGATGGGAGTAGATGTGTAGGAGTTCACTGAAGGTGCTACTGTCATGATCACAGATGAGAGGAGAGTGAGTGAGAGAGGGAGAGCACAATTTAAGTGATATGGGTTACTGGAGTACACTTAAATAGGCTAGGTCTAGTGAAAGAGTGAAAAATGAGGAAGAAAAAGTATGAAAGGGACAACTCAAAAAAAATTCTGAGAGTTAGCAAAAATAGAGGAAAAAATGCAGGGGTGGCGAAAATCGCCACCTCTACATAAAGTTGGAAGAAGAAGCAAGGGTGGTGAAATTTGCCACCCTTGCAGCTGGAAACAAAACATGCAGGGGTGGTGATTTTTTCTGCCCTTACAAGCATGAAAGGAAAAAGTAGGGGCGGCAAAAAATTTTGCCCTTGCACTACAGTTTAAAGAATCATGCAGAGGCGGTGATTTTCACCACCTGTGCACAAAGAAGTGGGAAAACGTGTAGGGGTGACAAAAATCACCACCCTTGCACGTTTGGGGAAAAAGAAAATGTGGGCGGCAAAAATGCCACCCATGTGTGAAGGGAAAACCATGGGTAGAGGAAAAGGAGAAGCCTGCGGTCAAGGACACGGGTGGAAAAATTCACCGCTCGTGTGAGGTTATGGCAAAAACCCGTGGGTAAAAAGGAGAAGAAAAACAAAAACAAAACAAAAACCTCAAATAAATGCTAAGCTAAAATAGAAAAAATAAGAAATAAATGTAAAAACAAACCCTACCTGAGAAATCACATGCGCCATGAAGTTGAATCCATGAATTCGTGCTTCGAATCATCACTTCAGGCACTCAAGTGCAAGAGGTAGGAGGAGAGGAGGAAGAAATGAGGAGAATGGGGCTCAAATCAGATTATATGGGATGAAAAACCCACCCCAACAACCCACTGTGCATGGCCATTAATGCCTACATGGAAATCAAGACGTGCAAGGGTGGCAATTTTCGCCGCCCTTGCATGTAGTCAGTTTATTTTGCAGGGGCAGTGAAAATCACCGCCCTTGTAGGCTAGAGAGCATGGGCGGAAAAATTTACCTCTCTTGAAATAAACGTGTAGGGGCGGCAAAATTTTCCACCCTTGCACAAAAAATAAAGGAAATGCAGAGGCGACAAAAAATGCCGCCCCTACACAGAAAATGAATGAAAAAGACTAACTCAGGAAGGAGAGTCTGGGGAAGGGAAAACTTGGCTGGGATGAGATGGTAACCACTTCACATTCTGAGGCCAAGACAAAAACAAATTTTGAAATTCGTCTCAAAAAATGAACTTAGAGAGATGAAAGATGAAACAGACAAGTTTCGTAGGGGGTTGTTTCCAAAAATGAGCTAAGCTGATTTTGGAAACAACATAATGGATAATCCATAATGGCCTCCATGAAAAACCTTTATACCCTCAAAAAGATGTGCTTGCCCTAATTAGGGTTTTCTTAAATTAGAATTAGGGTTTCTTAATTAAAAATAGGCTAAATAATTAATATTTGATTAAATCAATCAAATATTAATATCTCCCTCAATATATGTTAGATCTTTGAACCAACTAAAATTGGTGAATCAGGGAGTGATTTTGCACATGACCATACCAAAATAAGGGTGCTCCATTGCATGTCAAAAATCCCTAAATAATAGGAGCTCAAGCAAACATGTCTGAAAGAGCTCGAATGAAAGCCAACTATAGGAATTCTGCTAATCAAAGCCAAGCCAATCTCCATCATGACCCTCTATTCATCCTATTAGCCTACAAAGGTTGCATAATAGGCTAACCATCAAGTCTAAAGATGTCACCTGAAAAGGGGACATTACATGGTCCCATGGTATTCTTACCTCTAGATAACATCCCATACATATCATGAATGGGTTAAACCAAGATTATAGACCCTAATTCATAGAGTTCTTATTGGCCAATTTTAGCTTACATATGGAAATTTTCCTAGATGGATCAGTTTTTATAAGATTTGATATGAAGTGATCAGTTGAGTAGAGTTCTTGATTGAGTAAGTGATCAAAAGGCTTGGAAATAGGTCTAGGATTATAATTTAAAAAACACTAGTAGGTTTTCATGGTGTTTCAATCATTCAAGGGCATGAATCAGGTTACACAAAGTCTAAGAAGTTCATTGGAGCCTTCTAAAGAGATAATAGTTTATTTCACAAGTATAGAATAACCAGACCATCACCATACATCATGTAGAAGCAAATATATTATTCTAGTTACACATTTGATAGATATAATTAAAAATTTAACTAGGGTCAAAGAGTTGCATAAACATGGTGTTTTTCATGTCTTAATGGGTTGGCTATATCAAGATATAAGTCCTAAAAGTTAAACAAGTAGAATGAAACATGCATAGGGATGTCAAGTTAAAGCTACAACAATTAATTATTTGGATTTAAAAATCATTAATGAGTAAGACATGTGTGGGTACATCAAGTTTAGGCCTCATGAAATAGCTATTTGGATTCAAAAGAGTGAATATGGAACTGACAAGTGTCTAAATCATAGAAGTTTGATAAATATCTAATAACATGAGATGACTAACAAAGCTAGTGGGTCTAGGTAGATCCAATGACACATGTTAACTCATAAAAAGGTAGATAAATGATGAGCTCATAGTCAAAAGTTTAGCATATCATAAAATTGAATGTAAAGTTGACAATTGTCAAGATCATAGAATCTCAGATCAAATATAACAACATGTAAGTGAGGATAGTGTCAATAAGTCCAATTAATCAATGGTGTGTGATCCATTATACCAAAGAAAATCAATGATGATCAAGAGGTCAATTAGTTAGCAGATCCTAGGAATGAATGAGAAGCTTTCAAGTTTCAAGACTATGGAAAAATATAGATAAATCAATAGAGCATGTGCAAGCCATGCAAAAGTAGATCAATGGTCATTATTAAGAGTTGAAGCCAAGAGACTTTAAATAGAGGTTGAATATGGTTTAGGCTGAACTAAAACATATATCTCAAAGGGGCATATAATTCCATTAGAGTTTAGTCAAGCACCATTAAGCAGACATAATTATATATTCAAGGTTGCTAATAATGAGGCTCTATTTCCATTAAATCTTAGATGTAGGATATGTTTATTTAATTCTAATATAGTCTAAAATTAAGCTACGTGATTTATGGATCTTCATCGATATAATGACTATATAAAAACCAATAAATTGGATTCATTTTCAATCTATCATAAGAACTATGCTTACATATTAAAGTATCAGAAGATATGAATGGTTATGAATAAGTGTCTCATATTTGAAATGGTCATTTCTTCAATAAACAAGTACCTATAGCCACTAAAAGTAGACTTAAGCATGGCTCTATCAAGTCCATGGATATGAAGACTTTGTCCTCATAATGAAAGCAAGTGGAGATGGTGTAGAATATCAAAGCAAAGGGATTCAAGGATTAAAGAGCACAGTGGAGAATTTATTTCTTCTTAAATACTTTTAGTCCTAATTAGATTAAAGATGGTTCAAAAATTAAGAAGGATGGAAACTCAATTAATGATCTTAGATGGCATGCTGCACCTCTCTCTCCAATTTTCCTATATCTCTTATTCTTTTCCATTTTTTAACTGTCCCATACTTTTGATAAGAAATCATCTCTCAATTATGGAAGAGCAGAGACTATCATTTTATAAGGCTAGACCCTATCAAAATTTGTATGAAAGACCTCTTAAAGTAATAAAGACTTTCGTTACATATCTCTCCCCTCTTAATTATGTGTAGCAAAGCTTGTGCATGATGGAATTGTGAAGGAGAATCTTCCATGCCCATTATCCTTCTTTCTTACTCATTTCTATGTGTATTTATGATACTTATAGGTCTAATTTAGTGTTCTTTTTGTCATTGATGCAAGATCTTAGTGAGTCTTTGAACTCCTCTTTGCCTTCATTAATTACTTCCTAAACCTGGTTTCTAAAACACTTATACAACTAGCTAAGTTTTTTAAGATTGTGTGAGCTAACATTATCTTATGTTTTCTCAATGTTTACTTCATGATTATGTGTGTTCTAATTTTTATTTGGTGCATCACCTAGTTAAAATTTATTAGGAGCCTTTCCCCTTTTCTAACCCTTTTCTCAGTGTAACATTAGTTTAGGTAATCCATCAAGAAGAAGCCAACCTTCTCTAGAGGTCTAACCCCACCATAGGTGACCCATAGCCTAGGGTTGTTCCCATAGTTTAGTTCAATTAGAGAGAGCCTAAATAACCCTCTCCAAGAGTGAAAATTAATACCACAATATTTTTTGGCACACCTAGTAGGATATAGTTCAAAAAAAATTGGTCAAATTTTGATGTTGGTTTGATCAATTTGTAATAGTTATAGATTCCAAGAAAAATCATCTAGAGACTCAAAAAGAAGATCCAACATTTTGGTAGTAGAGAAATGAGTACATCTCATGCCAAAGGTGACTACAAGGTCATCTTCTTGATGTATTTCCTTTGAATTCATTAAATTGCTTGTAAACTTAGTAAATAAATTAAGATTTACTAACATAGACCCTTATAAAGGTAACTTTATTCCTAATTCAATTTCAAGGCCTACCCCCATAATAAGATCTTTGTTAAACCCTTTCATTGCATTGACATCCCCTATAACTTTTTTGTTTATGTATTTTAATGTTTAAAGTCTTATGGACCTCCCTCAATATGATCTTATTCTAGTAGCATCTCTTAAAAGTGTCCCCTATTTCATAGGAGACCAATCTACAACACCTTCTGAGCACCTCATGGACATAGCTAATTTTTGAAATATTCATAATGTTAATGAGGAAAATGTAAAATTTAGTTTATTAGCCATCTCTTTTAAAGGTAAAATCCTAGACTAGTATATAATCCTTGCTACTAATTTGATTTCCACATGGGATCAGTTAGGATATGTATTATGTAAGAGATATGAGGATAAAAGTGACCATTTATCACTTGTAGAGTAATTAACCACAATTCAGAGAGCCCCTCATGAGGTCATGCAAGATTTCAACACAAGGTTCTAAAAGACTTGGAACAGAATCCTAGTCTCTGTTAGGCCTACCCCTAACTTTGCCTTTATTTAATATTTAAAGGACCTAAACAATGATATTATAGTAATGATCTAGTCCATGGGAGGAAACTAATTGCTAAATACATATGAGGTGGCAATCAGAGTAGAAAATTATCTAGTGTAGGATGGCAAGCTTACACCTAAACTACTAATGCCTTTTCTCCTTGAGATCAGACCACCCCCTATTTATATTCATCCCCTTCTTATCATTATTTTTGTGCCTAAAATTGTTTCTATACCCTTACCTAAGCAATAAAATCCATCCACTAGTCAATCTAGTGATTCTCAATAACAAAAGAACTTTCAAGAGCTTAAGAGCATGTTTTAATCTTTGGGAAATGAAATATTGAATGTTAATAGGTAGAAATTTTTTAATAGGCCTTAGAAAGCCTTATATGAACCTCAACATCAATCTTATCAAGCAACTTGGCCACCTACAAAGGAAATTTCTAAGACCAAGGTCAAAGTCAAGGTCAAGGCCAAGGATAGGGGCAACCTAGCTATACTAGACAAAGTAAATATAATCAAATGTTGCAAGAACTTCTAACACTTTGGTCCCCATCCATAATAATGTTTCTCAATAATATAAAGGGACCATGCTTTGGAATAAATATTTTGGTCAATTCATTATCCCAAACATTGATTTCACCCAAGCTTTCAATGATCAATGGCAGCAGGTTATTAATTATGTGTACAATCAAACTCTTATGGCTTAGAACATAGAGGTGCCCATGATGAAAAAACTAGAAGAGCCTCAACAAATTCAAGGGCTTGATAAATTAAAAATCCAATTAGGTTCTATAATGTTAAATTATGATCAATAAGAGTGTTATGCACTCAATTAGTAGGCTAGTTCTAGACAGGCATACATTCCAGTGGTAGCTAATATAAGTTTCAAAAGAAGGAACATGGATGGTAATCAAGAAGTAGTCAAAGAGCCTCCTACCATTAATCCTTCAATATCAAAGCTAGATGGACCTATTATTGTTCCAAAGGTTCCAATAGCTCTAAGGAATCAAAACCAAGGGGCTTCTTTTATTCCCCAAAACTCAAAAGTTCAAAGTACAATTGTGGCTCCCAAAACATAACCAAAGTTTGGTTGTTCACCCATCAACATTGTGGAACAAATGAAAAGGTCCAATATGAGTGTGATAATGTGGGATATGCTCTCCATGCCTAGTTAGGTAGATGTCCTCCAAGAAGGGTTATTAAGAATCAATGTTTCTAAGAAACCACCAATCAAGGAGAATGTGGTTCTCACCAATGCAACTAAAGGACCTAATGAAGGGAAACTAGGTAAGGTGGTCAAACCTCCTCCCTTATACATTTTAGTAATCATTGGTGACTTTTTAGTGCATAATTTCTTGGTAGATAGTGGGGCAATCACCTCAATAATGCCAAGTCCATAGCTAATTAGCTTGGCCTAAAATATGAGCCCCAGTCTAAAGGAGTTCTACAACTTGATGGTTCTTCCACCAAGCCATCTGGTATCATTAGAGACCTCAAATTGACCCTACATTCTTATGCTAGTGTCTCAATGGTTCAAGATGTGTTGATCATAGATGTAACTCTTCATTTTTCCCTATGACTATCTAGATAATTCACAATAAATATTGGAGGTTATTTGGTAGTAGATTGGTCATACATGACATTCAAAACAAGGTATGGAATCAAGATATCTATTAAGGCTGAGCCCATTACACAATTCCACATAGATCCTTATGGGCTAGATAGTATAAACCTTAATTAAATCATTCTTGATGAGAATGAACTTATGGTTTGTCAAGAATTAAACCTCACCCTAAAGAGATACCAAACATGTTTTTAGATGAACTATGAAATGACAATCATTTGGTTGATCCCTTGGAAGGAGTTGAAGAGAGGGACATGGGTATCTAATACTTACATGAAGAGAATAAATCTATGTTATCCCTCATTAGACCTCAATAAGATCCTAGTGGCTTATGAAAATTATTCTTTGATGGTTCAAGGAGTAAACATGAAGTGGGTGTAGGTGCAATACTAGTATCCCCCTATAATGACAAGTATTTCTCTTTTTACAAGTTATAATTTAGTTGTTTTTTTAATGTAATAGAATATGAGGGCCTTATCCATATCCTTCAATGGGATAATAAGATAGGAATCAAACAATTACAAGTTAATGGGGATAGTGAGCTAATAATGCACTAGGTTAGAGGATAGAATGTCACCAAGAATCCCTTGATGAAGTATTAAAAATATAGAGTGTGGGACCTAATTGAGGATTTTAAGGCCTTTAACATCCAAGTAGTACCAAGGAACATTAATGGACATGTTGATAGGTTGGAAACTATGGGAGCTCAATTTGATATCCTAAACGAGTTTTAAAATACCAAGGTATAGCCACATGTCAAAGTGGTGGTAAGAGCATCAGTGCCAAACAATGAAGCTCATTAGCAGATCATTGAAAATGATAATAAAATTTCTTCTTTCTTTCAATAAGAAGTAGATTTCTCCTTATTAAACCATGAAAATTTTCAACATTAGTATGAGGAGAAAATTGTTCAATTGAGATATAACAAGCTTCCTAAAGGTCTTGTCACCCTTGAAGGTCTTTTCCATGAGGGAGATCATATGAGAAAATACAAGGTAGTGATGTCAACAAGTGAAGAAAACTATGAAAGATTCCTTATCTTCAAGGATAATCTCCTCAAGCTCAAAAAGGTAAGCAATAAATCTAAAAGGCATGATTTCATATAACTTTACAAAGAATATGCAAACATCCTTGCTTGGGAATATAGTGACCTGAGAGGCTTTGATCCCAAGCTAGCCCAACACACTATAGAACTAGAGGTTAATTCCAATTCTATCAGGTAGAAGAAAAGGCCTATAAAACCCAAAATTAAAGAGTTTATGAGGAAAGAATTGACCAAGTTAATTGAATCCAAGATTATCTTTCCCATTAACCACACCTCATGGGTAGCCAATTTGGTACCTATGATGAAGAAGAGTGGGGAGATCATATTATGTATTAACTTCAGGGATTTGAATAGGGTCTCTTTGAAATATCACTACCCCTTACCATCCATGGAGAAACTCCTTCAGATAGTTTTTGGTTCAATTTCTTTTTCCCTTTTGGATGGGTATTTAGGTTACAACCAAGTTCTAGTAAGAGAAGAAAATTAGTATAAGACTATCTTCACCACCAAGTGGGGAACATATGCTTACCAAAAGATGCCTTTTAGATTGTCAAATGTTGGGTCCAATTTCTAAAGAACCATGGGCATGGCTTTCCAAGGGTTACTAAATCAGATGGTACTATTTTACTTGGATGACATCAAAGTTTTATCCAAGAAGGATAGTGAACACGTAGATCATATACGGTTGATCTTTGAAAGATGTAGAGAGTATATGATCTCTTTAAATCCCAAGAAATGTGTGTTTACTATTCATGAAGGAAAAATTCTAGGTCACATTATCTCAAAGGAAGGGTTATCCATTAACCCTAATAGAATAAGTTTAATCTTAGCACTTTGTTTACCTAAGCACAAAAAATAAATCTAGAGCTTCTTTGGGAAGATAAATTTTTTGAGAAGGTTTATACTTGGTTTTAAAAACTTGGTCAAACCCATCACTACCATGTTGAGGAAGAGCCAAGTGTTTACATAGTCATATGAAGGTAAAAAAATAGTTGAGGCCATCAAGCAAGCCATTTCCCAAGCACCCTTGCTCATGAATTCTTTATTTTTCAAAGGATTTCATATTCTACACCTTTGCCAACATTAACAACATATCAACTATGTTGATGCAGAAGAATGGTGAAGGACTTGAGAATCCAATTGCCTTTTTTAGTCCAGGTCTAGAAGAATATGAGTTAAAGTACACCTTTATTAAAAAGTAGGTTCTTGTAGCTTTGGAAAGCCTCAACAATTTTAGGGTAATGATTTCCAATAGAAATGGTTATCTTATGGTGTCTCATCATGGAGTTAGGGACTTCCTCCTTAAAAAAGACTTGAATGAGAAAATAGTAAGCTAGATTATAAATGTCATGGAGTATGATGTGGAGATCAAAGTCACCAAGCTGGTAAGAGGCAAAGGATTATGTGAGTATATGGTAAAATATATTTAAGAAGACAAATAAGTTGTTTTGGTAACACAAGATGACTCATAAGCAGATGCACCTCCACTTCATAAAAGTTAGCTCCAAGACATGACACATTTTTTGATGACAAGAGAATACCCTCAAGATTTGGGCAGAGCAAAAATAAGGTATTTTAGGCTTTAGTCTATACCTTATGCATTAGTTGATAGTGTTCTTTTTAGAATGGACCTCAATAGGGTAATTTATAGGCGCTTTATGATAATCAAGTGAAAAAAATAAAAACAACAATAACAATAAAAATAGTGAGGGTTGGTTATTACTAGCTTATCCTCTTCAAGGATGCCTATGCATGGGTCAAGAAATGTCATAAATGTTCTCTTTTTGTAGGAAAAAAAAGATTAGTAGCTCTTACACTCAACCCAATTCAGGTGGAGAAACCCTTTATGCAATGGGGGTTAGACTTCATAGCGATGATAAATCCACCTTCAAGTGTAGGACATAAATGGGTGATCACTACAAATAACTACTTCACCAAGTGGGTGGAATAAATTGCCTTGAAATAATCCAATGAAAGAGTAGTATTAGACTTTTGTGACATCATAGTAACCAAGTTTGGTGTTCTAACTACTATAATTTTAGATAATGCATTAGCATTTATTGGTATAAAGACAAGTGAATGGGCATTCAGGTTTGACATCTACCTCAGCACATCCTCTAATTACTACCCCCAAGGCAATGGAATGGTAGATTATACAAATAAGAACTTGCTAAGGATTATCAAGAGAACTATGGAGGAAAATTAGAGAGTGTGGCATACAAAACTAAGGATAGCCCTATGGGCTGACAGAGTGACTCCCAAGGTTGTCATTGACAATTCTCCATATGTTATAGTATATGGAAGGGAAGCTAAATTTCCCATTTATCTTGAACTACTTGCCTTAGAGATAGCCCATCAATTGGATTTGATGGAAAATGAGCCTATGAGGGTGAGGATGACAAAGCTCATGGATCTTGAAGAAACCAGAGACCTTGTAATGAAGACACTTGAGTCACATCAAGATCAAGTCAATAAAGGCTTTGACAAGAGAGCTACAATAAGGGACTTCAAGGAAGGGGACCTAGTCCTCAAATGGGACTGAAATAAGGTTAAGCTAGGAAACCACACCAAGTTTGATAGCTTGTGGAGTGGTCTTTATTTGATCCATGGATGTAAACAACATAATGCTTTTCATCTTTCTCAACTGGATGGAGAGGTATTACCCATCCACCAATTAATGGAATTCATTTAAATCCTTGTTATTAGAAGAGTTTTCAACTATTGTATCATATTGTAACATATTAGAGTAGTTTTTAATGCTTTCCTTTAAGTGATTTGAGCACATTTCTTTTAGTTGTGTATTTCCCTTTCAATAAGTGCATTGGGCATATTTGTTTTGTTTCTTTTTTGGTCCTTGTTGGTTCAAGAGGAGATTTTTTGGAAAGGGGTTAGCCTTGAATCAGTTTCATGACAATTGAGAGAAAAGACTATGATTCTATATGCTTAATGGATCAGTTTAAGGCCACTAGTCTTGCATAGTAGGCATGCAACCCTAGGATTTTACAAAAAATGTTGGCCTACATATGTAAATTTACGTAGATGGATCATTTTCTATAGGTCTTTGTATGGAGTGATCATCAAATAGAATTCTTGATTGAGTAAGTGGTCAAAAGGCTTAGAAATAAGTCTAGGATTACAAAGTGAAAAAGACCAGTAGGTTCTCATGGTGTTTCAAACATTAAAAGGTGTGAATCAAGTTGAAAAAAGTCTTAGAAATTTGTTATATCCCTATAAATAGAAAATAATTTCTTACAAAAGCCTATAATAACCAAACCATCACAACATGTCATGTAAAATAAAATAGATTAGTCTAGTTACACATTTGATATATGTACTTGAAAATTCAACCAGGGTCAAAGAGTCATATGGACATGGTGTTTCACATGCCTTGAACATTATTTACAAATTTCATGTCTTGATGAGTTATCTATCTCAAGATATAGCCTCAAAGTTGAACAAGCAAAATGAAACATGCATAGGGACGTCAAGTTAAAGCTACAATAATT
Organism: Torreya grandis; assembly: GCA_037957365.1. Classification (NCBI taxonomy): domain Eukaryota; kingdom Viridiplantae; phylum Streptophyta; class Pinopsida; order Cupressales; family Taxaceae; genus Torreya; species Torreya grandis. Next base: position 462,506 of record JARHVA010001032.1, read on the forward strand.
AATTGTTTAGATTTAAAAATCCTTAATGAGTAAGATGTGCATAGGGATGTCAAGTTTAGGCCTTATGAAATAGTTTTTTGGATTCAAAAGAGTGAACATTAAACTAAAAAGTGTCTAAATTATGGAAGATCAGTGAAGATCAAATGATGCACAATAAATGATAAAGCTAGTGGGTCTAGGTAGATCCAATGATGCACATTAAATCATACCAAATTATATCAACAATGAGATCATATTCAAAAGGTAAATATATCCTAAAGTTAAACATGAAGCTAATAAGTGTCAATATCATAGAATCTCAAATCAAATCTAATGGCACATGGGCAAAGATAGTGTTAGTAGGTCCCAACTGATCAATGGTGTGTGATCCATCATACCAAAGTAGATCAACAGTGAGTGAGAGGTCAACGAGTTAGTATATATTTGGATTGATGAGAAGTTGCCAAGTGTTGAGATCATGTAAAAAGCTAGAAAAATCAATAGAGCACATGTAAGCTATGTAAAAGTAGATCAATGACAATTATTTAGAGTCAAAGACAAAACACTATAAATGGAGGTCCAATATGGTTTATGTCAAACTAGAGAAAGTATCTCAAAGGGGCATATGCCACCATTAGATTTTAGTTGAGCACTATTAAGTAGACATAGTTATACAATCAAGGTTGTTGATAATGAGGCTCTATTACCATTAAAGCTCAAATACAAGATAGGTTTGTTTAAACCTAATATAATCTAGAACAAATATATATAATTTATGGATCTTCATCGATATAATGACTATATGAAAACCAATAAATTAGATTGGTTTTCAATCTTTAGTAAGACCTATACTCAGATATTGAAGTAGGGGTAGATATAAATGGTTATGAATAAGTGTCTCATATTCAACATGGTCATTTCCTTGATAAGCAGATACCTACAACCATTAAAATTAGATGTAGGCATGGCTCTATTAAGTCCATGGATATGAAGATTTTGTCCTCATAATGAAAGAAAGTGGATATGGCATAGAATATCAAAGCCAAAGGATTTAGGGATTAGAGAGTACAATGGAGCATTTATTTCTTTTTAAAGAATTTTAGTCCTAATTGGATCAAAGATGGTTTAGAAATCAAGAAGGATGGAAACTTAATTAATGATCTTGGATGGTGTGATCCCCCTCTCTCTCCCATTTATCCTATATCTCTTATTCTTTTCCATTTGTAAACTCTCTCAGACTTTTGATAAGAAATTCTCTCTCAATTCTTGAAGAGCAATAAATCTCATTTGATAAGGCTAGACCCTATAAAAATTTGTAATAAAGACCTCTTAAATAAATAAATACTTTCTTTACCTATCTCTCCCCTCTAAATCGTGTGTAGAAAATCTTGTGCATGATATCATTGTTAAGGAGAATCTTTCATGCCCATTGTCCTTCTTTCTTGCTCATTTCTACATGTCTTCAAGTTAGTTGTAGGCCTAAGTTAGTGTTGTTTATATAATTGATGCAAGATATTAGTGAGTCTTAAAACTCTTCTTTGCCTTAACTCATTACTTTATGGACCTAATTTATGAAACACTTATGCAACTAGCTAAGTTTTGTGAGATTATGTGAGCTAGCATTGTCTTATGCTTCCTCAGTATTTACTTCATGCTTATTTGAGTTCTCATTTTTATTTGATGCATCACCTAATTAACTTTATTAGGATAAATTTCTTCTTTTATAACCCTTTTCTTAGTTTATCATTAGTTTAGGTGATCCATCAAGAGGAAGTTGGCCTTCTCTGGAGGTCCAACCCTACTTAGGTGACCCAAAACTTGGGATTGTTCCCATAGTGTATCTAAATTGGAGAGAGCATAAAGAACCCTATCCAAGGGTGAAAATTTATGCTAAAATAGTTCCCATTGATCCAAAATGGACTAACACAAGGATATTTCATACATTGGTACCTTGCCATCTGACTTTTGACACAACTCTCATGTTGTCATAAGTCTTATCATAGCCTTCTAGATATCTAGAATCTATAAAATTTACACATCAAACAAGATCACCCTTATTTTTGAGTAGATATTATCTAAGCACATCATCCACTAGGATAATGCTCATATCTCCTCTATATCATCTAGTGTCCCTATGATCATCAATGTCCCCCTTATAGGCAAACTAAGCTACAAATGGATGTCCTCCAATGTGATACCTTCCTCTATGGTATCCCCATCTACCACCCATTTAAATTTTTCTCAACCATTTCCATGCTCCAAAGAACATAAAAATGATATAAAAACTCAATGGGATGTATCCCATCTCCATTATGCCTTCCAATCCCAACATAATAAAGCTATCTCTATCCACATCTATCAATCATTTCAGTAAATCAGCTAACCATGAAGTATCAAATAATCACCAAAATATCTGGCATCTTTATAAAATATCAAATAATAAAAGATGTATTATATCTCCATGTCACTCATAATCAAAATGTATTCTTATAAATTTCACAAAAATAAACTGGTTTGTTTTAATTTATTCATTTTATACCAAATTGACCTATCCCAAACTACATCAACCTTTTTAGTACTAAGTAGACCACCCTGTGGCTTAACATTACTATAGCAGCCCTTTTTTACCTTATAGTACTATATTAGCCACTTCAAAAACAACTAACTTGGCCACATAATACTAATTCAACCACCCTTTGACTTATAATACTAAGTCAGCCTTCTTTCTACCCTGCAATACTATATTGACCACTTCAAAAACAACTAAGTTAGCCACATAGTACTATGTCATCCCCCTTCCTAAATAAACCAATTCACCTACTTACTACTAAGTTGGCCCACTATTTTTTTTTATATTACAAACTAAGTTGACCTAGTCAACCTTGTTCATTCATTACAATGACTTTTTGACTAATTTCCATAAATGCCTTAGGCATTTATTGCTCTGACTCTTTCCTACCCAATACCTCATTTGACCCCTAATGTCCCTAAAAATTTCATAGGGTTCATTCCAATATTTAAATTTTGCCTAATTATCAAATTTATATAAAACACTCAATTTCAAATAAAAATGCTCAAAATTTTGAAATTTTTCAATTACTTACATGTGCTTTACTCATTGAGACGGTTATGTATACTCCCCATCTCAACTGTCATCTCCTCACCATCCTAGTTCTCTAGGCTCTCACTAGGTCTCTAAGAGCTCTATTTTTCTCAGAATAGTAAATAATATAAAATTAATTCTTTTTCACCCTATTTATATTTATTAATCAAAATTTTTTACCCTTAAAATTTACCCTCAGATTCTTTGTTTTGATCATATCTCTATCTCTACTAACTCTTTTTCCAAACTATAAAATGTTCTTGAATCCTAATTTCCTTGAGAATATTTATAACTATTATATGAATATGTTTCAAAAAAATTGATTTTTTGCTCTTTTTCACTAATATTTATAGGTTTACCTAATTTTCTTCATATTAGACACCTTCACATTTTCCACATTTCCTTATTTATTTACAGCACTAAGGTAAGTAAAGGTACATGATTTCCATTTTGCCCTTGCATTTATCTTATTTTATCCTTAATGCACTTTATTTAACATTAGATTTATGTGTCATCATGTTATTTTCCCATAGCACCATCCCCTATTGCACCTATGTGATATGTGATGAGCTTCAAGTGGGGCATATGTATACACATAATATTTTCAAACTTTTATCGATTATTATTGTTCTTTATCTTGTAAGAACCTATTGATTCTCAATATCTATGAGTGCACACCATAAGGGATGCATTAGGAAAGGAGTGGGTAGATCATTGATGTTTTATAGGATTGTTTTCCTTATTTCCACTTATTATCAATCCAACCAGCTCTGAAAACCATTACCTTAAGATTTGCCTCCCTTTTTTCACACTCCTCTAGTTATTTTACACCTTAGTCATCCCTTCCCTAACCTAAACCCATTTTTGATAGTTTATATTACTATGTAAGCCACATTAACCTTGTATTTTTATTAAAAAAATGTATTAGGGTCTAGGTTGTCCCCTAGTTGACCTAGTTTGTAACCTGGTTAGTTTTTGTCAATTATGATACTAGGTCGACCTTGTTGGCCAATTTTTTTGGGAAAGATTTAGGGTTAGATCCACCTATATAAAAATAATATTTTTTCCATTTCTAATAGAAGAGATGAAGAAGTAAGATATATTGTGCATCTGCTTATCCACCATTCTGCTTGAGGAGTAAGCTTAGGGTTTCATAATGATAAGAATCTTATCTTGTGGATAATTATTTTATATGTATTGATAGATTTTTTATCCTAAAGTTTATTTATCCTTATTATCTTTACATACCAAAATAACCTATTATGTAGCACCTTGGCCAAGGGAGAGATTGAAGCCCAGTGGGTTTGTCTTCAAAGGTAAGTATTCCTAACTTTGTTCCTCCTTTATAAGAGTAGATGGATATGAATTTGCACTTCTCTTCCATTCATTAGGATTATATATACATTGACATGAGTATATTTATTCTATGCATGTTTAATTTTAATGTTTATTACCCCCACTTTGTACAATAAGCTTGGTGAGCACTAGATTAGATTTTGCTTTACTTGTTATTAGTTTAGTGAATATGAAAACACATGACCTAGTTAGGGTTATTGCATAGTTTTGCTTGACTTGAGGCTTTCAAACCATCCATAGTGATATTATTATAGTAAGTGATCCCTTAATTAGGTCTATTAGATCCATATTGGTCATGACTCTGATTATCTAATGTATCCCTAATCAAAAGTGTAAGTAGGATCTATCAGCTCTGAGCTAGGATTATTTTGTAGATCTATTGTATTTCCCTTTACATATAGTCTTCATTCTCAACACCTACCCATACTATCCAAAAACCTTGAAATATAACTTCACCTCTTGAATGGGAAAAGTAAGAGGAGATACACCATGTTCTACTTCTCTATTATTCCTTACATCCACTTTATAAGGTCTATTACAACTTGTTTAAAGGTGAATAAGAGTTAATAAGGCACTGCATAGGTTTGAGAAGGTTAATTGGAGAGATAGGTGGGTTGTTGGTAAACTTGACAAGTATTTATTTGAGGGATACTTGAGGAGAAACCATGAAGACCATAAACTTGACAAAACTAATATGAAGGTACACAAGAAACATGTTGATCATATAAATGATTATATAGACCAATTTTTAGATTTTGAGGAACTTAGAGTGCTTATATGAACTAAGATTAATCTGGAATTACCATTAGTGATTGATTTATTTCCTTCAAAGGCTGACGTGTTGAAGTATAACACTAAAAATTCCTTTAATTTACATCAATTTAGTCCCTGTAGGCATGGTAGAGCTATTATAGCTCAAATTTTCACCATTTGTAGGGTGATTAAAACCCTCTCAATTTGATCTATTTAATGGGATTGGTCTTAGGTTGTGGTTGACCTTTAGGTGGACCAAACCTCTAGGTTAGAGGGATAACTCCCCTTGATGTATTAGTTAGGTTTACTACTACTACTGCTACTACTACTACTACTACTGCTGCTGCTGTTGCTGCTACTGCTACTGCTACTGCTGCTGCTACTACTACTACTACTACTACTAATTTATTTATTTTACAAGGAAAAGGGGGAGAAAAAAATTAAAAAAACCTATCTAAGGAGGTGATACACCAAAAAAACACCCTTGACTTAACTATCAAGCACTTAAGAATAAAGATTAGGCTTAAATTTGATCACACTTCTCAAAACAAGGACCTTCAAGCATGAATACTTCAATATAGAGGTCTTTGAGAATGCATTGAATGAGAGGGTTAGTTAAGAGGTCTAGAAAATGCACTAATGATTGAAAATCCTATTTCAATCTATGCAAAACCACATCAAACTCACCATGTGACCTGCAAGAAGATAATCCATCTATAAATAGGTAGGAAAGGACAATTGAGAGAGAGTATCATGACTACTACTAACATTCATTAACCATCACACTAGTACACTAATTTAAAGCATGTGAGGATGTAATAATAAACTTCATTCATTATTTTAATGCATAGTACAAGTGTTCATTTGAGTAAGGCTTCACCATACTTAGTAAAAGGATACATATAAAGCCCATCAAGCCCAAATTTATAGAGAAAATGAGAGTAGAAGAGAGAGACAGGAGCATAAATAAGAGAGCCATGATAAGTGGAAATAAGATTTATAATCAAGAATGGAGTTTTAAATAGTTGAATTAGGTCTCCAAATACAAGTGTTTCTCTCTTGAATATGCATCTTCTTTTAAGTGGTGTAGGAGTTTCATCTAGTTATTTGACACCTTCACTTCCTCCTCAAAACTACTCTTCTCTTGGCTTGGAAATGGAAAAATGGAACACTTGATCATAAATTCATATTGACTTACATTCTTTATTTTCTCTTGAATGCCTTATATCAGTTTAGATTCTCCTCAAATTAACATTACAATGATGATTACACCTCTTAGTTGTCTTGAAGCCCAATTTGTCCTACTACGCCTATGTTTCTTACAAGTGTCAATTATTGGTTTTACCCTTACCAATGAAATATCTCTCCATTTATGGAACTCTTTTTCATATCATACCTAAATCAATATCTTTGAAACCTTCAAGCACTCACCAAGACCTTATTTTACACTTGAAGATTGCATTTTTTCCCAGTTCAAGACATGAAAAGTTCCTTGTGTAGGACAATTTAAGAATGGTATTGTAAAAATAAGGATATTTTTGATAACTCAGTATGCCCTTACAACTCCATGTCAAATTTCATGACCTAAATCTAAATGGAAGTGTACTTTTTCACTTATTTTATCTCTCTAATTAGTTCTTCATTAGCTCTCTAGGCCTAAAAATTGAGTTTTGGCTCTATGACCTCCAAAATGTGTGAAACAACAAATAAGTGTTTGATTCAATTTTACTACCCCATTAACAAGCTTAATTCCAAATTTTATCTTTTATAACCTTGTGTAGGTAGGAAAACCAATAAATGGCCAAAAAACTAGCCCTTCATAAGCATTTTTCATAATGCCTTCAAGAATCAAACTTGTTTGATCATTTATATAATGACATGTATGTATTTTTTACTTTAGGGGATATAAGAGACCTCAATACATCTTCCTTAATGGTTTACATCTAGTCATGAGGTCAAATACCCTATTTTGAGCTTAAAAACTCATAAAAGTACAACATTTAATGCATTTTTATATTTGTATGTATATGAAATTACAATGGTGAGGGTCCTCCTAGAGTTAATAATTAGGTTCAAGTGTTTTCAACGGTCATATAGTTAATTTAAAGTTCTTAAGAATCCAATCTCTCTCAACTAGTCAATTATGACCTTCTTGGTAGCCTATGAGTGCTTTAGAGTCTTAGCAATGGTTCATAAAGAAGAGGAAATTGAAATGAGAAACAATGCCTACACATTTCAGGGACAAACCCTGATAAACACCCTTAATATCTTTTGGCACCATGCATCTTTTCAAGAAATATCTGAGCAATGGTTGGTGCCTCTCAAGTTAGAAAACTATGTTTTAGGGATGTCAAGAGAGAGATGAGTCTTGAAAATGACATTTGGGAGCTTGTTTTTGGTTATAAACACCTTAGAGAGGTTTTTAAAATAAATATTTACTTTTTATAATTATTTTATTTTACATATATCTCCTCAACCCCATTATATCCTTCAATTACTCAGGCTAAGGTTTTCAAGGAAACTACTACTAGTGACCCTATCAGTCTAGGATAACATTTTTATTAATTGTTGAAGGGTATAAAACCTCTTAGATATTATTATTGAAGTTACCATAATATTATTAGGTCACATATACTTCCCACTTTCTTCTCACAAACCATTCTCTTCACCATTTAACACACATAGGCATGTGTGTTTCATTTAGGTCTGTTAAGTCTAATCAGACTTATCAAAGCTTGAGATTGTCATGGATTACCCTTGAAGATCATGTAGGGTTATGTTAAAATTAAATAATCACTTCCAAGTGATTTTATTCTCCCCACATAATATTATCTCTCAAACCAATGAGGCATTTCTGTCATTTAACCAAACATGCCTAACTATGCTAATTTGGACTGTGTGACTGCAAGCTCAAAGTAAGTTTGTTTTATCACTCTCTTATAACCAATATATTTAGGTTTATATTGATATATAGTATTTATATAACTATTATTATTTATAAAAATTCAATATCCAATGCACATTCATATTCTCACTCATATTTGAAGGTGAATTGTGCACTCTCTAGCTAGCCTGTAGGTGGTCATATTGATTATTTGACTATTAGACATTATGATTTGAGACTTACTTGTTGTATTTGACCTTTTAGATCTTATATTTAGGATAATTACTTCATATATCTTATCTTTGATCTCTATGACCTTCTAGGTCCTCCATCTAACACACACAAATAGTCTCTTTTGCTATTTTTCACAAAGGCTTGACTGTAGGTGAAGATTTAGCTTGCAAGGCTATCAAGGCTAAATAATGAGTGTTCATTGGCATATATTATCTTATTAATTACCACTAAATAGCTTAAAAGTTTCCAAATATTATTCCCATACCTATATTGACCCTTTAACTTCATTCCTTAAGCAAGTTTCATCTCATTTTATGTGAAAAAGAGACCTATAATTCTACAGACATGTAGCTTACTTTTTCTTTTTTCTAAACCTTTAAAACATGATTTTTGGCCCATTTTTTCACTTATGACAAATATTTATGTCCCATAATCTATTTAATGATGTTGTCATCTTAAAAACATACTGATAAAATAATATTTATCACTATTTTATTCACCTCTATGTTTAGTAGCCTCATATACAATTTATGACTTAGAGTGGTAGGTTTGCCTTGTTTATATGAGCTCTTATTATTGAATAATTTATGCACTCATGCCTATAAATGATTCAACCCATGCATAATAACCCAAAAACATCACTTTGATTCATCTTTCTTATGTCCTTGAAGGGTTAGTACAATCTAAAAGAAGTCACTAGTTATCATGTCAAGGACAACAGGTCTAGAATTCTATCATGAAAATAAAATATCATGATGGTTTCCATTATTACCTATTAAAACTTGTTTCAAGTTTCCTCCTTATGTTTTATAATGTTTGAAGGTCTTGTTGTCAACCTGGAGCTGCACCCTGATTCGAAGACGTGCATGAAAATGGCCAGTCCTCTATCTGGCTAAAACAATGGGATCTTCTCATGAGGGTGGGTGCCTCAATAGTGAGAAGAACCTCCAGAGAAGGCTGGTTCCTGTATGATGTATCAATGAAGATTCCTAATCTATGTTTCTGACTACCATGGAAAAGGGAGAAAGAAAACTTAAAGGGAAAATCCTACCTAAAAGAGGGTGATACACCAAAATTATGATCCTACTCAGCTTAAAACCTTGAACACTAAGCAAAAAAGAGAGAAGGAAGCCCTTATACTTCAATTTAATCAATTATCCATAAGTTTTTCATGTAGAGGTTTGATCTAATAACTAAAACCTGAGGGAAAATGATGGAGAGAGGTCTGATACAAGACACTTTGCAGCCACTTAACATCCACTTATAATTTCAGCAAACGACCATAAAGAACACTTTGGCATGACCTACACAAGGATAATATAGCAACTAGGTATGAAATATAATTTGGGAAGGGAGAAAACTCTACCACTTATGCAAATTGCTAAAGAAATATACACTGTGCCATGCTTGAAATTTGAAAGTATAGTCCTTCTTATTGATCGAAGAGGTTACACAACTCTTAATGGCAGAGTCTGGTCTAACCAAGAGAGATTGGAATTTTTTTTAAATCAAGGCTAAAATCCATTATATATAAATTTACAAGAGGCCAAAGATAGACGTACAAACTTGAAGAGAAAGATTTACTTTTGTTAACTCAAGGCTTTACTTGGCCTTAAAAATAAAATATATTTTTCTTTTGTCCTTGCATGAATTTTCTTTGTTTGATGAAGTGTACTCATCCTTGTCATGAACTATCCACATCTTCTTTTCATGTAAATATTCTAGTGGATGCAACATTTGATCAATTAGTTAACTCTAAATATGGACTAGTCAACTCCAAATATAGATTTGGAACTCTTGTTGAAGCTAGATTTAGTCCTTCGGATGCATGCGCTGAATGAAGATGAACAGGTCTTTAATGATCAATCAACTAAAACTTAGACCATTTATTCAAAAATAGCTCCAACATTTGCATGCATTTTGCTCTAATTTTGGTTGTGTCTATTTTTGGCAGGATTCTGTATCCAAATCATTCATCGAATTATCTATTTTTTAATTCTTTTACACAGTCGACTTCCATTTATTTTGGATTTTTCCAGTTACCTTTTTTAAATCTCAACGGTCACTTCCTACGGGAAAAATTTGATAGCCTACAGGACATCACCGAAAACTTTAGAAATATTTCTATGGGTTTATTCCTTTGTTATTTCCCTTTGTTGGCTCTTTCATGTTGGTCTTGAGTCATAACTACGGGCTTTGTTTTGATGACGTGTTGAGCTTCCAAATTCCTTCAAACTTTTTATCTAAAGGATTCCAATTGTCTTTGACTGTGCCTTTTTTTTGAAAAGTCCAGGGTCTTTGTTATATGTTTGACTTGTCTTCTTTCGAATTCCTTTAGACTTTTTGTCTAAAGGAATTCCTTCAGACAAAAGTCTAAAGCATATATATTCTCTTTGCCTTAGTTTTTATGAAATCCCCTTTGCTCTTTGAAATGCCCTTAGGTAGTCCACGTGTCCTCCAACAGATGTCCTTGACCAATCCATGTGTCCTCTAGCTAGTAGTCCATGTGTCATCTAGCAGTAGTCAACATGTCATCCACGTGGCCTCCAGTAGTCTATGTGTCCTTGAAGTGTCTTTTAGAAAAATTAGAGGACCCGACAAAAGCTTGTGGTTTTTTTGGTCTTACACCTACTTGAATTCCTTCAGACAAAAGTCTAAAGGATATATCTTTTCCTTCTAGGTGTTTTCCTATTACCTGCCCGAGTCCATAGATTTTTCTGTCTGAGTGTGTAAAAATTTGACTGAGTGTGTCAGTAGAAATTTTGATTTAGTCTGAAAAAATTTTGAGTAAGTCCGTAGATTTTTTCACTGAGTGAGTCCTTAGAATCAGCAAAGGAAAACAATGAATTCTTCCATCCTTGACTAGAGACGAGAACTTTCCAAATAGCAAGAAAAAATTTGACTTGTGGAAGATTTGTCAACAGGTCCATAATTGGCTTTGATGTGGTCTTAACAATCCCAAATGTTTCATGATGAAGATAATTGAATGTTTAAGATGATGGCTTAACATGAACCTTTCTAGTGTATTAAAGATGTGTAAGGTATGGATTGATTAAAAACATTAATAATTTTGTGAAGGTACATTATGTCCCAACTTGAGTCTTTTGAACCGTTTGAATCCTTTTTATAAGTGTTGAAATGCCATTCATTTGAAGCCTTCACTTGAAACCATGATATATTGTCTTTAAAAGAGAGTTTTTAGCCTTAAATGATGATATTTTACCTTAAAAGGCTACTAAATCCATAAAAAATGCCTTAAAGGACCCCCATGAGCAACACATTACCATGACCAAGTGTTTCATATGCTAATGATCCCCTTTTCACAAGTCAACACCTCTAATTAATAGTAGATGGGCCCCACATGTGTGAAAATGTGTTTCTTAAACTCCCCAAACTATAACATGAACTTTAAAACATTAATTGATCCCTATTTTCCCTCATCCCACATACCAATAATTATTTATGGTTTGAAATATGAGAAAACATAGGAAATTTGTAGGTTACAAGAGTTTTCTAAGTTGTATGTATTTATATACTATGGATTTACTCAGGTGGAGTCAAGATCCTACAAGGGGAGTTTTACACAAGACTATGATGAATAAATATAAGTATTTTAGGGCCCAAAGAGACAAAAACTAATGCATTTCCTCCATTGAGATCTTTGGTAGACATGGAGAGCACTTCAGGTTTGTGCTCAGTTCATATAGAGGAGAAAGAGAGAGAGGGTTAAGGATCTTGGCCAAAGAAAGTAAACTTGATGACCTTCCAATAATGGGCATTAATTTTAGGTTTAGTCTTATGAAATATATGAATAAATTCTAATAAGTTGGGTAACTTGGTCACCATCTTCATCTACATAGGTCAAAAGAAGGGGAACAATTTCATTGAGTTTTTGGTTTATTTGATTAAACAAGTGATTGTTCATGGTTCCTCTAGTCTTGCAAAGACATTTCATGACATCTTCAACATTTGGTGCACATGTGTGGGCCTATAAGAGTGAGAAATTTCTAAGTTAACACTTTTTCCAGGCTAAAATCAAGTTTTCATTGGTGGGAAGGAGTGTTCAATGCATGCATATGAGGGTGAATAGTGTTACAAGGTTCAATAATGGTGTCTTGTAGTTATCCATGCCTCTTTGGTTTAAGATTGAATGTTCATATAGACCTCCAACTCTCTCTAATGGTTTATATAAGTGAATATTGCCAATAGGTCTGAGTTTTACTACATAAGAAGGAAATATGTTGTATAAAGGTGGCTTGAAGGTTATCAAAACATAGTAAAGGACAAAATTTAATATTGTATTAATGACAAGATATCCTTCTCTCAAGATTTTTAGACCTTGTCATAGCCTTCATATTATATGAAACCATCAGTTAAACCTCAAACACCTATATAGTCTTACTTAGCATAAACTAAGGTTATTTAACAGAAGTTAAGGTTTTTAGAAAGTTATAGGTTTCCATTTTACACTTTGTATGCCTCATTAATGCTCTCAAAGTGTTATATTTTTTTTGCATATATGCATGGAGATGTATATGTTCCTTATAGGTCATTTTGGGTATGAGTTCATAGTTCAAACCAATCCCTCAAAGAGCCTCTACCATTTGAAAGCCTTGGAACTATCAATTCACCTCAATTGTGAGCCCTACATTCTAGGTTTCAAACTCTATATGACCTCATAATCACTACCCACAGTTCACTTACCTCTACTCAATATTAAGGTATTAAAATAAGGTATAAATTCCCTATAATTCTATTAGACACCATCTATATTATAATAAATGAGTATAAATAGTCATAAACCATACTAAAATAATAAACCACCACCTACACAAAATGACTTACATTCGCCTTGAAAAAGTCCTTCAAAGTCATCATATGCAGATGAGCCATGCGCATAAGAAAAGGATATGAATAGGCAAATGTCTATATTATAGATGTGGATTAGAATATAAAAAAGCCATTGGGACCCCAAGTGTAAGTAAGAGGGTACTCTCCCTACTCAAATACCTATTTCATAGACCCCTAGTCAATCAATACACATGATGTAAGTTTCATATTACTATTGATGGTTTTTACCCTTAGCCTTAAACATAAGACATTATATGAACATGAATAAGGAACCTAAACTAAGGTAGGATAGGGATATTATGTCACCAAAGGTAATGAAACCTATAGACATACACTATGGATAGAGTTGGGCACATATAGTCAATTAGGATTGCTTAGAGAATGAAGGTGTCAAGCTAAATCAAATGATAGTGCCAAAAGAATATGAGAGGGAGTCTTGTTGATGAAAACAATTGTCATGCCAAGGAATCAACCCTTTTTCCTATCACGAAGGTCAAATTGGAGTCATACCAGTATAATTTTAGGGGTTCTAAAGGTTTGTTTTAGGATCCAAAAGATGCAAAGGGGGTTATAATGATTTTTAAGAAAATAATCAATAAGTTATCAAAGTAACTTATTCCATTATCACGATCGAGAATCTGTATTAATTAAGAATTAGTTGAAATAGGAATATGTAATCTATCCTATCTGATAGAGATAATATATTAATTAGATAATCTCTTGAAGAATAGAAATTTGATTCTAAAACTATGTGCATAAAAATATAATTCATTACATTTTTTTATGGTTTATTATCCAACCAAGTGATAAGAAAACACTAACAAAAATGACAAGAAAGACAAACAATAAATAAAGAATGAAATAAGAAAGAAAAAATGAATAGAATAGATTATCATGAAACCAAAAAGAGAACAAGGTATAAGTAAAACTAATCTAAAACCTAGAAACTAAGTAATATAATGCTATAAAAACTGCTATAATAAGCAATAAACGAATAGGTATACCTAAAATAAGAGACAATATAGAACAATATTAAACTTTTAAAAGTAGAAATTGAATAAATGAAGTATTAGAATAAATCCAAGGTAAGTAAAACAACTACTAAAGGGATACTAAAGAAAAATATAAATAATAAACTAGAAAAGGTTTAAACTAAGAACTAAATTAATAGTTGGTGCTAATTTACTATAGATAAACTTCCAAAAATACTAAAGTAAACTATAAAGATAACCAAAAAACTAAAAGAAATTTAAAGAAAACCTAAATACATTCTATTAAAGAAAATCAAATATTTACAAAAGAGTTGTGAGTCTCAATATGAGAGTCATCTTAACATAAGAATAGATTTAAAATGAGAATTCCAACATTTTCCAATATAAAACTTGAAAAAGGACAACTCAACAATTGATTAGATCAATGAAGTGTTGTAGAATATGTGAAGTGATCATCATTTTAAGTAAAATACTTTGAATTCTATGCATAGGACTGTGTTGCATAATTCATTACTCAATCATCAGATAAAGTACCATTGGGTCTATCTATTGAACTTCCCTCTTCAAATGAAAGTTTGATCTCCTTTTATCCTTCAACTTTAGTTATGAAATAAGTTATAACTAACTTTAGTTAGTTATTAGTTAATATTAACAAATTGACTTATAAAATTAATTAGTTAATATATAATATATGGAGAGATTAATTAAGACTCTAAAAGTCTTAATTAAATTAAACTATTTAAATGAAATAACCCGGGTATTAATCTTAATGGGTAGGGACCCCATCTTATTAACAATAAAGTAGGACACATAAATAATCATAAAATAAATAATAAATTGATAAATACTACTCTTGTTTAAATCATAATGTAATTTAAACTTTAAACTTAAGCATATATTAATTATTTCTCAAAATATCTATTTTATACATGTCTTCAAAAATAAATACCAAGATAAGTTTTAAAATTGCATCAAGTTTTGTGAATAAATAAAGTTATTCCCTAGATAACCAATAATCATCTAAATCTAATAAAACCTCTATAACAGATTTGTCTTATTGATCAAGAAAAATATTATATTTCATTTTAGATGTAGAAAAAGGCAATAATCTAGTGTTTGTCTCAGATGTATCATCATCAACTTCTAATTTCACCATTTTAATTCTCCTAAGTTCATTAGGTGCTTCAGATTCTTTCCCTTTCCAATAGTACTCTTCTTAGCAACATGATCAGAGATATCAATATATTTCCTTTTACTTCCAAATCCTTGACCCCTCAAATTCAATCTTTTAGACCTCAAGATTGATTCACTATGAGCCCCTAAAAGGTTCAATCTCTTACATTTTTCTCCATAGTTAGAATCAAATGGAGTAGGGGTATCTGAGAGAGTAGAAATTTTTCTAAGGTCTTTGGCATGGGTTATCTCTTTGTTCAATTGATTTTCCAGATAACAATCAATAAATTGATGGGCAAGAAGTGGTTCGTCAACTGGTTCTCCTCTAAAAATAGGAGGCTATAATTATAGATAAAGATCATGCTTAGGATGGTGTTCAGTGAAATGTGAAGAACTATTTTGAGATTGAGCACAAGCTCTAACTCTTTGCCCTCAAAATCCCTTATGACCTCTATGGTTTCTAAAACCACCATAACCTCTTTGAATAGGAAGAAAATTTAGGACATTCAAGAAATTAGGATTAGAATCATCAAAATGGATGGACATTCTTGTGCCCTAAGGGAATATAGGCCCAAAATGCCTAGTATAGAAACCAACCCCACTAGAAATTTAGCTATGGTTTGATTGACGTCATTGGTTTGACCTTGACCCCATCTTCCATCATTATTATTCTCTATTGGTTGGTCCTACCTAGACATTTTAAAATAATCAATAGTCTAAAAAGATGCCAAATTCAAATTTTAAGCTCATGGCTGAAAATTATTCATGATCTGAAAACATTACTCATTACTGTGTTATATCTAAATTAAAACCATACTGATTTCCATGCTTAAAATTATAAATCTAATTTCATTCTTAGATTATTTCCTCATTTGAAAATGAACCATTCCAAGAAAAATATTCAACAAATTTTAAACAACTGAGATATTAATCACATCTAATTCATTACCATCTTTACAAAAAAAATTGTGACCAAAAATATTTAAGAAAATTTCTAACTCAGAACAAGAACCCAAACTATGTCAGAATCCACAAGAAAACTCATGGTGAAAATTTTAAATATGACTTTTTTCAACTTGTTTCATATTAGAACCTTTGTCTACAATAATTCCAACTCATTTTATACTCAACATTTCAACATTGAGACCCAATAGTCCATGCGAATGAAACCAAATTGAGATGTCTAAAACTTGAAAACCCTCAACAAAGAATTATTTTAAGAATAGATTATTGCATGATATTTATATGTTCAACAACATGACTTATAAACACCAACATCTAAAATTATTACATGTGCAAGGTATCACCTGACTAAGAGGATAGATAAGTTTTAGTGAAATTTCACCAAATGAAATCAAAGAGTTCAAAAATCAAAAAACTTGTAATTTGTGACCCAAAATCATACAATTCTTTGAATACCATAGCTACCACTATATGTTGAAGCTTAAAAAAAACAATCAAATCTTTTAAACCATAGATTCCCATTTTGAACTCTAAGTTTATTCTATTCCATAAACTCCAATTTTTATAAAAACCAATTTGCATGCATACCTAACCATATTTCCATTGAACATATAAAACACTCAAAATCATGCATCAACTTACCAAGCCTCCAAAAGAGATGAAACTAAAACATCCATACCTAAAATCAACTTTGAAAACCTTGTTTGAATCTCTTTGCTCACCTTTATCTTTGCAATTACCATTGAACCAGAATTTTGCTTCCACCAAAAGATTTCCAAAATGACAACTAACTCAAGAAAACCAACCTTGATTTGACAACTTCACCTCATAATTTCTTGGGGATATGTACTCACTCCCCATTAGTCCTCACTAACTCTTGCCAAAGTTAGCAGTTTACTAATACATTTTGACCAATTTCCAACTCAACATTCACTATTCTTTGTACCAAATTCCATGCTAAACTACATGATTCAAGGAGATAAGTGAGTCATTAATGCACACCTTACCACCAAACTTCTCATAATTTGAAGCATCTAAATACACCCAATGTTCTTAAATGACATTACCACTTTGCACAAGCCTTGATACCACAAATCTACCAAGTCACCCTTGAAATCTTGTCAATGTCAAACCTCATACACATGCCAACTCAATTCATGATGACCAGACCCAAGTGTATATGTCATTTTTAACAATCATGCTTCATGAAAAAACCATCAATTAAATCATATAACCAAAGGTTCTTGTAAATAAATAAACTTATGTCTTTAGTCAATCCTAAGCCCATATGCATTCCAAATTAAACCATGATGAGACCCTAACAATATCAATAAAATGTTAATCTTAATGAACTTAGGCAAACCTCATAATGAACATTATTCTTTAGCAAACTCATTATAATTTAATTCATGTGAGGATGAATACAATGTCATTCTTGAAGAAATGCTATATACATCTAATGAGAATATTCCTTGATGATTTAAAAATGCCAAAGCAAGTATCATGCATATAAAATTAGAGATTGTAATGATATGAGAAAATGAATGAGATAGGATCATTTGACCAAGAAAACACATCAAAGTGAAAATTATTTGCTATAACTTGATCAATTATGGTTGTTTTAGAACTATATCCATTTAAACTATCAAGATGAACAAGACATATATGATCCATAAATAACAACTAAATCTTATGAAAATTACTAATATAGTATTAAATCATACAACTAAAACATCAAATATTGAGTATATCAAAAAGTTGCAACACCTATAGTAGAACTAAAATGGAATACTTCCAAATATATCACTAAAATAATTCAAATGTATATGAACTAAAACTACCAACTAAATTGTAACTGATCATGAGTATAATAATATATGTATATTTTATTCATTCATCCACATTGCTTATTGAAACCATTGAAACAAAAATAGAATCATCAATCAATCATTATGATCTCATAATGAAAAATACATCTACTAATATTGTTCATAAATAAGGGTCCTCAACACAATTTTAAGCTTTATGACTAGGTCATCACTATGACAGTAAGTATGGTTTTGAAATTTTGGAGCGGTATAAAAAATAGCCATAACATTAGTGACCATGCTAGTCAAATTTGTGGAACAATTTTGACTAGCAACAAATTTGCCTATATATATCAAACATAAATTTTCCTTGAGAGTGTGATTTAGGAAAATTATTTTTTAAGTAGCTAAGTGCGAACCCCTAAAAAGATAAATTTGGATAGGGATGGAATGTTCAGCTAACATGGCACAAAGAAAGGGAAATAATTAACAAGGAAGTTTAGGATGGATGCACAAGTTATTTACAAATGCCTCAAGAACAAAATCTGATGATGAAATAACCTTATCACAACCAAGTATAAAATAGTCATATTATCATTAACTATGATTCTAAGTTTGCAATAATATTTATCAAAATGAAATTTACTTATAGTATTTCTATAGTTTCTTGTATCCTTCCTTCAAATGTGATCCTTTTCATTTCAAAACTTTCATTGGTCCAATAAAAACAAAGCACGAGAAGCAAACAAACAAACAATAACAACAACCAACAAACAATGATGAAATAAAACTAAAACTAAACAATGAAAACAAAAAAAACAAGAAAAACAAACCAAAATCACTAATCATAAAATAGCTTGAGGTGGTGGCCATTTACCAAATAACATAGCCAATTACCTTTAAGGTATTTAATATGAAAAGCATTATTACCAATTATTTTAATAATTCTATAAGGTCCAAGCCATAATGTATCAAATTTATGGTGTTTCCCTGGGTCCTCATGAGCTGTATCCCAATATAATACTAGATCTCCAACCTTAAACTTCTTATTAGACACATTTTTATCAAAAAAAATCTTTAGCTTTTGATTTACATTTTGTAATTTTTGAAGTGCAACTACTTTAGATTCATCAAGTTCTATCAAATCATGTAGCCTTTTCTCAATTAAATTTATATCTTCTTCTACATATTTCAAGGCAGTTCTCATTGAAGAAATCTGGAGTTATATAGGTAAAGTAGCTTCAAATCCATATGCTAACATAAAAGGAGAATAACCAATTGCTAATTTAACAATAGTTCTATCAGCCCATAAAGCTTCAAAGATATTAAGATGCCAATTTCTTTTGTTACTATAAATTAAATTTTTCATTATAGAAGTCAAAGTTTTATTGTTGGACTCGACTTGTCCATTCTCTTGTGGATAATATTTTGATGAATGACTAGAAATAATAGAATATTTTCCTAGAAATTCTAAGAATTCACTTGAACCAAACTGTGGTCTATTATCAAAAATGATTTTGTATGGAACTTCAAATCTATAAAAATTTTGATTTTATAAAAATGAAATCACTTCACTTGTAACTAAACTTTTAAGAGATTTAGCTTCAGGCCATTTAGTGAAGTAATATGTGGCTGTCAAGATATATCTATGACCTATAGATGATGATGGATGAATATCTAAAATAAAATATATGCCTCACTTAGTAAAAGGTTATTAAATAATAACCAATTTCAAAGGCATTATAGGTAATCTATCCCTACCAACAAAGAGTTGACAAGGCATATAGGAACATACCAAATTATAAGCATCTTAAAAAAGTGGGACAATAATAATTAACTCTTAAAATTTTATAAGCTGTTATCTTTGCAGCATAATGTCCACCATAACTTCCTTTGTGAAAACTTCTAAGCACCTTCTATGTTTGATCATGAGTAAGACACCTTACTAAAACACCATCATGATTATGGTAAAATAAAATGTTTTCTAGAAAACAAAAGTTTAATGCTTTTAACCATAATGAATGTCTTTATTTCTTATTAAAATTGTTTGGACAAGATTGATTCTAAAAATAGAGGACTAAGTCATGGTACCAATCATCTTTAGCCAATAGATAGTCCCAATCATTCATTTCATGCCTATACTCAAAATTTTCAGCAAATTCAGAAACCTTCATTGTTTTAAAATGAGGTTTAGCATTTAATTTTTCATCAACAAAAAGGACTAGGACAATGATATATGACCCTATATTTTTAGCTAAGTGTTTTGCTAATTCATTTCCTCTGATAGTTCTTGATGTTTCAAATTCAAGATCAAATTCTTGAATACAAAGAATCCACTTAGCAAGCCTCCCTTGAATAATTAGTTTCTTTAAAAGATATGACAAAATAGGTATGTTAGATCACATGAAAATTTTATTTCCCGTCAAAAAATATCTAAATTTGATTAATGAAGAAATAAGAGAAAAGACAAACTTTTCAACCAGAGGGTACCTAGTTTCGATATCTTTCAAAGATTAACTCATGTAACTAATAGGTTTTTATTCATTATTTTCAAATTCTTGAGTAACTATAGCTCCTATAGCCTTTTCTATGGAATTAACATAAAGGATAAATATTTTATTTAAATTGGGTTTAGCAAGGACATGTGCACTAGCAATGGCATTTTTTAGTGAATTAAAAGCTAGATCAGTATTTTCATCCCAAATGTAAATCTTATCTTTCTTTAATAATAATTGTAAAGGGTTATTCTTATCAACAAAATCAAAAATGAATTTTCTAACAAAATTGATTTTACCTAAGAAAGAGCTTAAACTTGACTGATCTTTTGGTGGAGCTAATTCCTTTATTACTTTAATTCATTTTGGATCAATGGCAATACCATCCTTAAATGTTATATGACCCAACAATTTACCTTTAGTTACACAAAAAACAAACTTTAGATTTAGAAAAATTTCAAACTTCCTACATCTTGTGAAAAATTCATGAAGATGATTTAAATATTTTTTTCTCCTTTTGGAATGAATATCAAGGTCATTTAAAGAAACCTAAATGATTATGCCTATTAAATCATCAAAAGCTACATGCATAACCCTTTGAAAAGTGACTCTCAAATTCATTAATCCAAAAGGCATTCAATTATAAGCAAAAGTGCCTGTGTGTGGTGAAAGTAGTTTTATGCCTATCCTTAGGATTCTCAATAATTTGATTATAACCTGAAAATTCATCTAATAAAGACATCATTTCAAACCCTACAACTTGATGTAATATCTGATCTATACTTGGTAAAGGAAAATTATCTTTTATACTTGCTTTATTTAAGTCTGTAAAATCAACACAAAGTCTAATATCTCCTTTTTTCTTCCTTACAGGTATAAAATTAGCCACCCACTCAGAATATGTTATAAGAAAAATGACACCAACATCAATTATTTTATCTAGCTCTTTGTTAATGGTGTTTTTTAACAAAGGAATAATCCTTCATATTTTCTATCTTACATGATTTATACTTGGTTTAATCAAAATATCATGTTTGATACTATTTATATTATAACCTTTAATATCTTTATAAGACCACACAAATATATTAATAAACTCTTTGAAATGTTTAATGAATTTATTTTTTTCATTTTTAGTTACTTGTATCCCTAGATAGACACATTTAAGTTCATATTCGGTTCCTAGATTTATGGGTAAGGTTTCACCTATGATTATCCTTGATGGTTCCTTAGTTCTAGCAACCTTGGGCTGATCATTAGGAGAAAACATAGACTCTAAAATTACTAAACTAGTATGCAATTTATTAGTACTTAACTATAAATAATCACCACAATTAAGTACATAATCATCCTGGTCAAAATAGTTTCCTTTGAGAAATGAATTTATATATTCATCACAACTAAAAATTAACCAACTCTCTTTTAAATCAATAATTTTATGATGAATTGATCTAATCAAAGGGAAATCAACAGTTGGTTCAATTTCACTAAAAGTAGGATTGGAGGCATAAACTACAAGTTTATCTACTCTTATTTTAAATTATTTGAGAATATGGGTAATATTGAAAGCTTCAAAATTTTCAATTAATGCCCATACCTTTTGAGTGTAAGAATGTAAATGTGTTTGATTGGTCTTATAAATCTTCCATATTTGTCTCACATCAGCTTTGAGTCTCTAAAAACTTCTAGGTGTTTAATATTTAATTCTATGGCTTTTAATCCCAAACATAATTCTTCAAACTCTATCATATTATTAGTATTTTATAAAGATAATTTATAAGCATAATGAAGTATCTTACCGATAGGAGATATGAGACAAATACCGATACCACTACCTTGTTGAGAACAAGCTCCATTAAAGTAAAGAGACCATAAAAGGTTTCTTCTAAATATTTCTTCATGTTGATTTTCTGGTTCATCAACATTCAGTAATTCATAAGTCTCAATACCTATTTCTATGTATGAGATATTGGGAGAAGAAGGAGATTCAATCAGAGTACCAAAAAAATATTCTCTTTTAATAAATGCAATCACCTTATTAACTGGAACCCAAGTTACATCTTTACCAAAAAATGATCCAATTGCCTTTGACCAGTCCCTTTCTAATAACATGGCAAAATTACTATGAATATCTAAAATTTGAATATTAGTCATGAACCTAATATGTTCATCCTGTGTAATTTTAATAACTATATCACAAAATTTACCACAACTCTTAGTTTGTCTTGCATCAAAACTGGTAAATTTTCTACCATCTACTTCATAAGAAATGCCCAATTGATTAGCAATACACTTTTGCATGATATTTTTTGAAGCACCAATATCTAAAATATAATTATATATTATTTTTTTACCAATTTTAATTGTGACATAGAAAGGAAGAATATAATCAGTAGAGGCATCAAACAATTGAGCATAAATATGTTCAACATTACTTTCTTCTTGTAAACCTACATCTAATATAGGATTCTTAACTACTTCATTAATTTTATCTAATTGTCTAGGAAGACTAGTAGTTTCCAATAATGAAAATTTAGCTTTAATGGTTGATAAATCATTGATTATATTATAATTCTTAGCATCTATTTGCCTAAAATTCTTAGATTTATAATATTGATATTGTGAACTATTATATTTAGTAGCAAAAGGAGTATCTTGATTATTTTTATGAGATGTTTTATCTTTATCATTAGAATGATATTTTTTATTTTCTGACCTATTATTGTTAGAAACTTCATAATCCTTATTCCTAGTATTTATAACATAAGTATTTTCTTTTTCTAAATACTCATCAATAACATTTACATTATATGCTAAATCCTTAGTTATATTTTCTTTTCCATGCATCAAATATTTCTTAAATTTAATAATAGCTTGACATGTTTGGAGATTATGATCAAGCTCATAAACCTCACAATAATAAGAAATACTATCCTCTTTCACATTTTTATGGGAAGAGGAAGGTTTATCATTAAGTTATCTTTTAACAGTGACTAGCTCATTCCCAAACTTTGAATTGCCTTTAATATTTTGTCATTAAGTGAATTTAATCCCATATTGGATCTATCTTTAAAACCTACCCATTTTATCTTATTTCATAATCAATATAAAACTAAATGGTTTCATCACATTCAATTATATCTTTATCTTCTAGTGCTATTTTTTATTTTAGAGGTAAAGCATTACAAAAATAAAGCCTAGATAATTTTCTAGAAGGCCTGATATCACTTGGAATTTTTTGACGTAATTTGGTGAATCTAGAAAAACAAATGATACATAGTTTCATCCGAATATAATAAAATATTTACAAGATCATTAACTAAATCAAAATCTTCTTTATCTTTTCCAAAGGATAATTTTAACCATTGTTCTACATCATTCCAACTATCAATCCTTTTTGTAGGTAGATTAATAAATGCTTAATAAGATTTTCCTTCTAATGTTTACATAAAAACCCTTAAACAAGTCTTCTCATTAGTTATTCTAAGAGTGGTACAAACCAATCTAAAATATTATATATGATTCTCCCAAGATTCTCCAACTGAAACAAAAAAAATTGGTATTTTTAGTCCTTTGAGAGAAGGCAGCTTACCTAGATGATTTCCAACATTGATTGTATTTCTAAAAGTCCAAGGAGCTACAGTTATCTGACATTCTTGCTAGAGGTCTTCTTCATCTTCACTTTTTTTGAGTTCTTTGATTTATCTATTATCTTGTAACTCATGAAGGACATATTCTAGTCTCCTTTTTTGTATTTATTATTCTACATCTAGTTGATTTTCTTCTAATTGATTCTAGGCTGGTGGGTTTCTAACAATCTAATCCACCATTAAAATTTTTAGTAAATTCTATCTCTAAGATATGACTATCTTGTATCTAATTTTTTTGATGTGAATGCTGATTGAGCAAAGAAATTTTAATAGGCTCAACAAAGTCATCAAAAGGAAAAAAATCAAAAAGATAACAAACTTAGGGTGAGGATTAGTGGCTAGTGTTACTACTCTATTTTCTCAAACCCTTCTATTAAAATTAATTATATCGCATTAAGTTTCAAGTGTTAATTTGAATACCAATCAATTTCAAATTCAATAATTTCTAATTATGCATTGATTACTTTAATAACTTGAGGGAGATCTTTTAGATGATTATACCATGCAAAACTTGTTAAATTAAAATCAATAACAGTATGATCCTCTTTAGCATTAAGAATAGGTTGAATAACTAGAAGTTGTTGACCTATAAAAACCATTAACAAGGAAATAAATTCTACAAAACTTATCCCCATTGGAGTCACCAAATTTATTGATAAAAAATTATCACATCAATGAATCAACCCTTTTGTCTATCGCAAAGGTAAAATTGGAATCATACCAATCTAATTATAGGGGTTTTAAAGATTCATTTTAGGATCCTAAAGATGCAAAGGGGTTTATAATAATTTTTGATAAAATAATCAATAAGTTATCAAAGTAACTTATTCCATTATCACAATCAAGAATCTATATTAATTAAGAATCAGTTGAAATAGGAATATGTAATCTATCCTATCCAACAGAAATAATCTATTAATTAGACAATCTCTTGAAAAATAGAAATCTGATTCTAAAAATATATGTATGAAAATACACTTCATTACATTTTTTTATGGTTCATTATCCAACCAAGTGATAAGAAAACACTAACATAAAATGACAAGAAAGATAAACAACAAATAAAAAATGAAACAAGAAAGAAAAACTAAATAGAAAAGATTATCATGAAACCAAAAAGAGAACAAGGTATAAGTAAAACTAGTCTAAAACCTAGAAACTAAGTAACATAATGCTATAAAAACTGCTATAATAAGCAATAAATTAATAAATATACCTAAAATAAGAGACAATATAGAACAATATTAAACTTTTAAAAGTAGAAATTAAATAAATGAAGTATTAGAACAAATCCAAGGTAAGTAAAACAACTACTAAAGGGATACTAAAGAAAAATATAAATAATAATCTAGAAAAGGTTTAAACTAAGAACTAAATTAACAGTTGGTGATAATTTACTATTAATAAACTTTTGGAAATACTAAATTAAACCATAAAGATAAATAAAAAATTAAAAGAAATTTAAAGAAAACTTAAAACCATTCTATTAAATAAAGTCAAACATTTACAAAAGAGTTATGAGTCTCAACATGAGAGTCGTCTTAACATAAGAACAAATTTAAAATGAGAATTCCAACATTTTTCAATATAAAACTTGAAAAGGGACAACTAACAATCAATTAGATCAATGAAGTGTTATAGAATATTTGAAGTGATTATCATTTTCAGGTTGAATACTTTGAATTATGTGCATAGGACTGTGTCGCATAAGTTATTATTTAACTATTAGATAAAGTACCATTGGGTCTATCTATTGAACTTCCCTCTTCAATTGAAAGTTTGATCTCCTTTTATTCTTCAACTTCAATTATGAAATAAGTTATAACTAACTTTAGTTATTTATTAGTTAATATTAACAATTTGACTTATAAAATCAATTAGTTAATATATAATATATAGAGAGATTAATTAAGACTCTAAAAGTCTTAATTAAATTAAACTATTTAAATGAAATAACCTAAGTACTAATCTTAATGGGTGGGGACCCCATCTTATTAACAATAAAGTAGGACACATAAATAATCATAAAATAAATAATAAATTGATAAATTCTACTCTTATTTAAATCATAATGCAATTTAAACTTTAAACTTAAGTATATATTAATTATATCTTAAAATATCTATTTTATACATGTCTTCAAAAATAAATACCAAGATAAGTTTTAAAATTGCATCAAATTTTTTGAATAAATAAAGTTATTCCCTAGATAACCAATTCTGATAAAACCTCTATAACAAGTTTGTCTTGCTGATTAAAACAAATATTATATTCCATTTTAGATGTAGGAAAAGACAACAATCTAGTGCCTATCTCAAATTTATCATCATCAACTTATAATTTCACCCTTTTAATTCTCTTGAGTTTGTTAGGTGCTTCAGATTCTCTCTTTTCCATCAGTACTCTTCTCAACAACATGATCAGAGATATCAATAGACTTCCTTTTACTACCAAATCCTTGACCCCTCAAATTTAGCCTTTCAGACCTCAATATTGGTTCACTATGAGCCCCTGAAAGGTTCAATCTCCTACATTTTCCTCCATGGTCAGAATCAGATGGTGTAGTGGTATCTAAGAGAGTAGCAATATTTAAGGTCTTTGGCATGGGTTATCTCTTTGTTTAATTGATTTTCTAGCTGACAATCAAGAAATTGATGGGCATGAAGTGGCTTGTTAGCTGGTTTTCTTTTAAAAAAAAGAGGCTATAACTATAGGTAAGGATCATGCTCAGGATGGTGTTTAAGAAAATTTGAAGAACTACTTTGGGATTGAGCATGAGCTCTAAATATTTGCCCTCAAAATCCCCTATGACCTCTATGGTTTCTAAAACCACCATAACCTCTCTAAATAGGAAGAGAATTTAGGACATTCCTAAAATCAGGATTAGAATCATCAAAATGGATGGACATTCTTGTGCCCCAATAGAATCTAGGCCCAAAATGTCTAGTATGAAAACTAAGCCCACTAGAACTTTAGCTATGGTTTGATTGACTTCCTCAATTTGACCTTTGACCTCATCTTCCATCATTACTATTCTCTACTAGTTGTTCCCACCCAAACATTTTGAAATATGCAATAATTTGAAAAGATGCCAAATTCAAATTCTGGGCTCATGACTAAAAATTATTCATGATCTAAAATATTACTCGTCATTGTGTTATATCTAAATCAAAATTGTATTGATTTCCATGCTCAAAATTATAAAACCAATTTTATTCTTAAATTATTTCATCATTTGAAATTGAATCATTCCAAATAAAGTATTCAACAAATTTTAAACAACTGAGGAAACATATTAATCACATCTAATTCATTACCATCTTTACAAAATTTTCATGACTAAAAATATTCAAGAAAATTTCTAACTCAGAACAAGAACCCAAACTATGTCAAAATCCACAAGCAAACTCATCGTGAAAAATTTAAATGTGACTTTTTTCAACTTGGTTCATATTAAAACCTTTGTCTATAATAATTCCAACTCATTTTTACTCAACATTTCAACACTGAGACCCAATAATCCATGTGAATAAAACTAAACTGAGATGTCTAAAACCTGAAAACCCTCAACAAATAATTATTTTAATAATAGATTATTACATAATATTTAGACATTCAATAACATGACTTGTAAACACCAACATCTAAAATTATTGCATATGCAATGTATCACCTGACCAAGAGGATGGACAAGTTTTAATGAAATTTTACCAAACAAAATCAAAGAGTTTGAAACCAAAAATCAACAAACTTACTTGCAATTTGTGACCCAAAATCATATAATGTTTTGAATACCACAACGTCCACTATATGGAAAAACTTAGAAAAAAATCAAATCTTTGAAACCATTGATTCCCTTTTTGAAATCTAAGTCTATTCTATTTCACAAAGTCTAATTTTTATAAATGCCAACTTGCATGCATACCTAACCATATTTTTATTGAACATAGAAAACACTTAAGGTCATGTATTAACTTCCCAAACCTCCAAATGAGATTAAACTGAAACATCCATACCTGAAATCAACTTCAAAAACCCTGTTCAATTCTCTTTGCTCACCTTTCTTTCTATAATTACCATCAAAATAGAATTTTTCTTCCACCAAAATCTTTCCAAAATGACAACTAACTCAATAAAACTAACCTTTATTTTCCAAATTCACCTCATAACTTCTTGGGGATATGTACTCGCTTCAAATTGGTCCTCACTAACTCTTGCCAAAATTAGCAGTTTGCTAATAGATTTTGACTAATTGCTAAACTTAACATTCACTATTCTTTTTACCAAACTCCATACTAAACTATGTGATTCGAGGAGATAAGTGAGTCATTAATGCACACCTTGCCTCTAAACTTCCCACAATATGAAGCATCCAAATATATCCAATGTTCTTAAATAACATTACCACCTTGCACAAGCCTCGATACCACAAATCTTCCAAGTCACCCTTAAAATCTTGTCAACATTAAACCTCATACACATGCCAACTTAACTCATGATGACTAGACCCAAGTGTATATGTCATTTTGATCAATCATGCTTCATGAAAAAGCCATCGATTAAATCATATAACCAAAGGTTCTTGTCAATAAATAAACTTAGGTCTTTAGTTAATCCTAAGCCCATATGCATTCCAAATTAAACCATGATTAGACCTTAGCAATATCAATAGAATGTTAAACTTAATAAACTTAGGCAAACCTCATAATGAAAATTATTCTTTAGCAAAATCATTATAATTTTAATGCATGTGAGGATGAATACAATGTTATTCTTGTATAAATGCTATATACATATGATGAGAATATTCCTTGATGATTTTAAAATGCCAAAGTGATTATCATGCATCTGAAATTAGAGATTATAATGATATGAGCAACTGAATGAGATAGGATCATTTGACCAAAAAAACACATCAAAGTGAAAAATCTTTGCTATAACCTGATCAATTACTATTGTTCTAGAATTATATCCATTTAAACTATCGAAATGAATAAGACATATCTAATCCAAAAATAACAACTAAATCTTATGACAATGACTAATATAGGATTAAATCAAACAACCAAAACATTAGATATTGAGTATATCAAAAAGCTGAAATGCATATAGTAAAACTGAAATGCAATACTTTCAAATATATCGCTAAAATAATTCAAATGTATATGAACTAAAACTACCAAATAAACTGTAACTGATCATGAGTATAACAATATATGCATAGTTTATTCATTCATCCACTTTGCTTTTCAAAACCACTAAAACTAAAATAAAATCATCAATCAATCATTATGATCTCATAATCAAAAATGCATCTGCTAATATTGTTGATAAATAAGGGTCCCTAACATAATTTTAAGCTTTATGACTAGGTCATCACTATGGTAGTAAGTATGGTTTTGAAATTTTGGAGGGGTATAGAAAATAAGCATAACATTAGTGACCTTGCTAGTCAAATTTGTGGAATAATTTTGACTAGAAACAAATTTGGCTATATATGAAACATAAATTTGCCTTGAGAGTGTGATATAGGAAAATCATTTCTCAAGTAGCTAAATGTGAACCCCTAAAAATATAAATTTGGATAGGGATGGAATGTTCGACTAGTGTGGCATAAAGAATGAGAAATAATTGACAAAGAAGTTTGGGTTAGATATACAAGTTATTTAAAAATGCCTTAAGAATAAAATCTGATGATGAAGTAACTTATTACAATAAAGTATAAAATAGTCATATTATCATTAACTATGATTCTAAATTTGAAAGAATATTTATCAAAATAAAAGTTACATTATTTCTATAGTTTCTTGTATCCTTCCTTCAAATGTGATCATTTTCATTTCAAACATTTCATTGGCCCAATCAAAACAAAGCACGAGTAGCAAGCAAACAAAAAATAACAACAACCAATAAACAATGAGGAAAGAGAAGCAAAACCAAAAAAGGAAAAAAAAACAAAAACAAAAATAAGAAAAACAAACCAAAAGCACTAATCACAAAATAGCTTAAGGTGGTGTCCATTTACCAAATAACATATCCAATTACCTTCAAGGTCTTTAAAATGAAAAGCATTATTACCAAGTATTGTAACAATTCTATAAGGTCCAAACCATAATGTATCAAATTTATGGTGTTTCCCTGGGTCCTCATGAGATTTATCCCAATATAATAAAAGATTTCCAACCTTAAACTTCTTATTAGACACCTTTTTATCAAAAAAATATTTATCTTTTGCTTAGCCTTTTCCAGTTTCTTAAGTGTAGTTTATTTAGATTCATTAAGTGCTATCAAATTATGTATCCTTTGCTCAATTAAATTTACATCTTCTATGCATTGCAAGGTAGTTCTCACTGAAGAAAACTCGAGTTCTATAGGTAAAGTAGCTTCAAATCCATATGTTAGCATAAAAGTAGAATAACCAATTTCTACTTTAACAATAGTTTTATCAGCCCATAAAGATTCAAATATTTTAAGATGCCAATTATTTTTGTTATTATAAAATAAATTTTTCATTATAGAAATCAATTTTTTATTAGTGGCCTCAACTTATCCGTTCCCTTGTGGATAATATTTTGATGAATAACTAGAAATAAAAGAATATTTTCCTAGAAATTCTAAAAATTCACTTGAAATAAACTGTGGTCCATTATCAAAAATAATTTCATATGGGACTCCAAATCTAGAAAAAAATTGATTTTCTAAAAATGAAATCACTTCACTTGTAACTAAATTTTTAAGAGCTTTAACTTTAGACCATTTAGTGAAGTAATCTATGGCTGTCAAGATATATCTATGACCTACAGATGATGGTGGATAAATTTCTAAAATAAAGTCTATGTCACTTAGTAAATGGTTTTTTAGGAATAACTGAGTTCAAAGGAATTATAGGTAATCTATCCTTGCCAACAAAGAGTTGATAATATATAGGAACATACTAATTTATAAGCATTCTAAAATAAAGTGGGCCAATAATAATTAACTCTTAAAATTTTATAAGCTATTGTCTTTGAAGCATAATGTCCACCATAGCTTCATTCGTGACAACCTCTAAGCACCTTTTATGTTTGATCATGAGTAATACACCTTATTAAAACACCATCATGATTATGGTATAATTAAAAAATTTCTAGAAAATAAAAGTTTAATGCTTTTAACCGTAATGAACATATTTTTTTCTTATTAAAGTTGTTTGGGCAAGATTGATTCTAAAAATAGTGGACTAAGTCATGGTACCAATCATCTTTAACCAGTAGACAGTCCCAATCATTCATTTCATGCATATACTTAAATTTTTCATCAAATTCAAAAATCTTCATTGTTTTAAAATGAGGTTTAGCCTTTAATTTTTCATCAACATAAAGGACTAAGACATTGATATCTGATGATATATTTTTATCTAAGTGTTTTGCTAATTCATATCCTTTGATAGTTCTTGATATTTCAAATTCAAGATCAAATTCTTGAATATGAAGAATCCACTTAGCAAGCCTCCCTTGAATAATTGGTTACTTTAAAAGATATGACAAAATAGGTACATTAGATCACACGAAAATTTTATTTCCCATCAACAAATATCTAAATTTGATTAATGAAGAAACAAGAGAAAAGACAAACTTTTCAACCAGAGGGTACCTAGTTTCGGTATCTTTCAAAGATTAACTCATGTAACTAATAGGTATTTATTCATTATTTTTCAAATTCTTGAGTAACTATATCTCCTATAACCTTTTCTATGGAATTAACATAAAGGATAAATATTTTATTGAAATTAGGTTTAGCAAAGACATGTGCACTAACAATGGCATTTTTTAGTGAATTAAAAGCTAGATCAGTATTTTCATCCCAAATGTAAATCTTATCTTTATTTAATAATAACTGTAAAGGGTTAGTCTTATCAACAAAATTAGAAATAAATTTTCTAACAAAATAGATTTTATCAAAGAAAGATCTTAAATTTGATCGATCTTTTGGAGGAGTTAGTTCATTTATTGCTTTAATTCATTTTGGATCAATGGAAATACCATCCTTAGAGATTATATGACCCAACAATTTACCTTCAGTTACATCAAAAATAAACTTCTTTGGATTTAGAAAAATTCCAAACTTCCTACATCTTGTGAAAATTTCATGAAGATGATGTAAATGTTTTTTTCTCCTTTTGGAATAAATAATAAGATCATTTAAATAAACTTGAATTATTACGCTTATTAAATCATCAAAAGCCACTTGCATAGCCCTTTGAAAAGTGGCTCTAACATTCATTAATCCAAAAGGCATTTGATTATAAGTAAAAGTGCCTCTGTGTGTGGTGAAAGTAGTTTTATGTCTATCCTTAAGATTCACAATAATTTAATTATAACCTAAAAATCTATCTAATAAAGACATCATTTTAGACTCTATAACCTGATGTAATATCTGATCTATACTTGGTAAAGGAAAATTATCTTTTATACTTGCTTTATTTAAGTCTCTAAAATCAATACAAAGTCTAATATATCCATTTTTCTTCCTTACAGGTACTAAATTAGCTACCCACTCAGAATATGTTATATAAAAAATGACACCATCATCAATCATTTTATCTATCTCTTTGTTAATGGTGTTCTTTAATAAAGGGCTAATCCTTCATAGTTTCTATCTTACAAGCTTTATACCTATTTTAATCATAATATCATGTTTGATACTATTTTTATTATAACCTTTAAGATATTTATAAGACCATGTAAATATATCAATAAACTCTTTGAAAATTTTAATGAATTTAATCTTTTCATTTTTAGTTACTTATATCCCTAGATAGACATATTTAGGATCATCTTCGATTCCTAGATTTATGGGTAAGGTTTCACCTATGATTCTCCTTGATGGTTCTTCAGTTCTAGCAACCCTGGACTGATCATTAGGACACAACATAGACTCTAAACTTACTAGACTAGTAGGTAATTTGTTAGTACTTAACTGTAAATAATCACCACAATTAAGTACATAATCATCCTAGTCAAAATAGTTGCCTTTGAGAAATAAATCTATATGTTCATCACAACTGAAAACTGATCAACTCTCTTTTAAATCAATAATTTTAAGATGAAATAATTCAATCAAAGAGAAATCAACAGTGGGTTTAATTTCACTAAAATTAGGATTAGAGGTATAAACTACAAGTTTATCTACTCTTATATTAAATTTCTTGAGAATATGGGTAATATTGAAAGCTTCAAATTTTTTAATTAATGCCCACACTTTTTGAGTGTAATGATGAAAATGTGTTTT
This sequence comes from Torreya grandis, assembly GCA_037957365.1. NCBI lineage: Eukaryota > Viridiplantae > Streptophyta > Pinopsida > Cupressales > Taxaceae > Torreya > Torreya grandis. Next base: position 496,017 of record JARHVA010001032.1, read on the forward strand.
ATTGGTCTTATAAATCTTTTGAATTTGTCTCACTGTCAGCTATGAGTCTTTGAAAATGTCTAGATGTTTAATATTTAATTCTATGGATTTCTCTAATCTCAAACATAATGATTCAAACTCTACTATATTATTAGTATTTTCAAAGGATAATTTATAAGCATAACAAAACATCTTACTGATGAGAGATATGATACAGATAAAAACACCACTACCTTATTGAGAACAAGATCCATCAAAGTAAATAGACCATAAAAGGTTTCTTCTAAATATTTCCTCATGCTGGTTTTTTGGTTCATCAACATTCAATAATTCATAAGTCTCGATACCTAGTTCTATGTATGAGATATTAGGAGAAGAAGGAGATATAATCAGAGTACCAAAAAAATATTCTATTTTAATAAATACAATCTCCTTATTAACTAGAACCCAAGTTACATCTTTACCAACAAATGCTTTGATTGCCTTTGACCAGTCCCTTCCTAATAACATGACATAATTACTAGGAATATCTAAAATTTGAATATTAGTCATGCAACTAATGTGTTCATCCTTCACAATATTAATAAATATATCACAAAATTTATCACAACTCTTAGTTTGTCTCACATTAAAATCAATAAGTTTTCTACTATTTGCTTCATAAGAAATACCCAATTGATCAGTAATACACTTGGGCATGATATTTTTTGAAGCACCAATATCCAAAATAAAATTATGTATTATTTTATTACCAATTTTAACTGTGACATAGAAAGGAGGAATATAATCAGTAGGGGGATTAAACTATTGAGCGTAAATATGTTCAACATTACTTTGTTCTTGTAAACCTACATCTAATCTAGAATTTTTAACTCCATTAATTTTATCTAACTGTCTAGGAAGACTAGTAGCTTGCAATAATAAAAATCTAGCTTTAATGGTTGATAAATAATCAATTATATTATAAGTCTTAGCATCTATTTTCCTAAAATTCTTAGATTTATAATGTTGATATTATGAACTATTATATCCAATAGCAAAAGGAGTATGTTGATCATTTTTATGAGATGTTTTATCTTTATCATTAAAACAAGACTTGTCATTTATTGACCTATTATTGTTAGAAACTTCATAATCCTTATTCTTAGTATTTATAACATAAATATTTTCTTTTTCTAAAGACTCATCAATATCATTTACATTATATGTTGAATCCTATGCTATCTTTTCTTTTCCATGTAACAAATATTTCTTAAATTTAATAATAGCTTGACATAATTTGGGATTATGATCAAGCTCACAAACCTTAGAATAATAAGAAAAACTATCTTATTTTTATTATGGGAAGAAAAAGGGTTATCATTAAGCTATCTTTTAACAATGACTAACTTATTTCCCAAACTTTGGTTTTCCTTTAATATTTTGACATTATCTGAATTCAATCTTGTATTAGATCTATATTTAAAACCTACACATTTCAACTTATTTTCATAATCAATACATAACTAAATGGTTTCATAACATTCAATTATATCTTTATCTTCTAGGGCCATTTTGTATTTTAGAGGTAAAGCATTACAAAAATAAAGCCTATATAATTTTCTAAAAGGCCTGATATCACTTGGAATTTTTTGACGTAATTTGGTGAACCTAGAAACAAAATGATACATAGTTTTACCTAAATCTAATGAAATGTTTTCAAGATCATTAACTAAATCAAAATCATCTTTACCTTTTCCAAAGGATAATTCTAATCATTGTTCTACATCATTCCAACTATCAATCACTTTTGTAGGCAGATTAATAAATGCTTGATAAGCTTTTCCTTCTAATGTTTACACAAAAACCCTTAATAAAGTCTTCTCATTAGTTATTCTAAGAGTGGCACAAACTAATCTAAAATATTCTAAATTATTCTCCCATGACTCTCTAGTTGAACAAAAAAAAATTGGTAGTTTTAGTCCCTTGAGAGAAGGCAACTTACCGGGATGATTTCCAACATTGATTGGATTTGTAGAAATCCAAGGAGCTATAGCTATCTGACATTCTTGCTAGATTTTTTCTTAATCTTCACCTTCTATGAGTTCTTTAATTTCTCTATTATCTTGTAACCCATGAAGGAGATCTTCTAGTCTCCTTTATGGTATTTGTTGTTCTGTATCTGGTTGATTTTCTTCTAATTGATTCCTTGCTGGTGGGTTTCTAACAATTTGATCCACCATTAGAATTTTTAAAAGATTCTATCTCTGAGATATGACTATTTTGTATCTAATTTTTTTGACTTCAATGATGACTAGGAAAATAAATTTCAACAGCCTCAACAAAGTCATTAAAAGGAAAAAAATTAGAAAGATAGTGAACTTTAGGATGAGGATTAGTGGCTAGTGTTGCTGATCTATTTTCTTGAATCCTTATATTAAAATTAATTATATCACATTGAATTTCACATGTTAATTTTGAATACCAATCGATTTCAAACTCAACAATTTATAATTCTTCATTGATTACTTTAATAACTTGCGGGATGGAAAGGAAATTTTCTAAGTCAGGCAGGAAAGCTTACCCTCCTCAAAGCAAGTATTCAAAGCATACCCACTTATGCTTTGAGTCTTTTCAGAATTCCTACCAAATTTGTATAAGCTATTGAAAAAATTCAAAGAAACTTTCTCTGGACAAGTACTGAGGAGAAAAAGAGAATGCCTTTAATTGCTTGGGATAACATTTGTAAACCTGTCAGGGAAGGAGGACTAGGAATAAGGAAAATTAGAAGTATGAACACAGCTCTCTTAGCCAAGCAAGGATGGAGGGTTTATCAAGAAAACAAAGAATGGAGCAATATATGGAAGCATAAGTATTTATTCAAGGCAAATTCCCTCTCTAATTTATTTTCTTACCCTGATGTTTCCCATCCATCTTCCATATGGGGGGCAGTTCAGGGTACTAAACAAGTTTTAGAAGAAGGAAGCTCTTGAAAAGTTGGCAATGGAAAAAAGGTGAAATTTTGGGAGGATGTTTGGTTAAAAGGAAAACCTTTGATAGATGAAATCCAAGATAAAGAAGTAATAGACCGATGTAAGCAAAGATTGGGAATAATGGTTAACCAATACTGGTAGAACAACTCTTGGGTGAACCTTACTAATCTTGATCAAGATTTCAAGAATATACAACTATCCCTAAATGCTATATCTCTCTACCCTAATCTTGAAGATAAGATTGTTTGGCATAATGAGCCTAGTGGACAATTTAAAGTTTCTTCCATTTTTACTTCAAAGGGAAATGGCAACAAACCTTTGTGGACAAAGGCCTGGATAAAGGGGCTCATCCCTAAAATCAAAATCTTCTTCTGGACCCTCCTCCAAAATAAAATTTTGACTCTAGAAAATTTACAAAAAAGAGGAATATATGTTGTGAACAGGTGTATTCTTTGTAAGAAGGACTTTGAAGATAGAGATCACTTGTTTGTGAACTATTCTTTTATGCAGCAAGTTTGAAAAGAAATCCTCAATCTATGGGGTATTGCTTGGATTCACCACAAAAATGTGGAACTATCTTTTAAAATTTGGTATTGTCCTTCCAAGAATCCTGAAGTTATATTTTTATGGAAACTAACTCTTCCCCATATTTGGTGGGGAATATGGAAGGAAAGAAATAACTGAATTTTTAGAAGTAAAGAACTTCCTGGATGGGTGGTGGGGCAGAACATCATTAGAGCTATTAAGGAGAATTTCTCATCGCAAAGGAATCCAAATCCAACCTTTCAAGTGGATAATCCCTTAAGAATGGAAATTTCTAATGGTAAACCCAAAAATCCTAGACTAGGTGTTACTCAGAATGTCCCCCCTCAAGGGTGGATTAAAGGAAACTTTGATGGAGCTACTAAAGGGAATCTGGGGAATGCAGGATGTGGAGGAGTCTTGAGAAACCATATGGGAAATGTAATCGATGCTATTGCAATCCCCATTGGAAAGTTGAATTGTCATATTGTTGAAGCATTTGATGCCCTTCAAACCATCAAACTAGCTGTGGATTCAAGATATTCTAAATTATGGCTGGAAGGGGATTCCTTGAATATCATAAATATTCTAAACAATAAAAATTATGTGTCATGGACTATAGAGGCTATGGTGATGGAGATGAAAACTTTAATCAAAAAAATTGAAAAAGTAACTATTACCCACACCTACCATGAAGCTAACGGAGTTGCTGACTGGATAGCAAATTATGCAATCCGAACAGGACACAAAGTGAGGTGGCAAGAAACATTAAATAAGAGTGTGGATCTTAGAGCGCTCATTCATCATGACACAATTCATGCAAAGGAGGGAAAGATCAGCTAGTAATAGAAAACTAATGAGTTGGAGGAGTGGCTTCGCAGAGAAAGGTTTACAATCATTAAAAAGGAATGTCCTCGAGAACGAGAAGCAGATCCTAAACATGCCTAAAAAAAGGTGAGCTTTGAACCAAATTGGTAGTAGTTGGGATCATTGTATAGCTTACAGTGATTGGGTATCAAAGGAAATCTACATGGCTCGCATAAGGAAAGGAGAACCAAGGAAGCAGGAACCCAAAAATTGCGAAGAATGGAAAGCAAAACAAGATGTTTGGAAGATCCTGCAAAGAGGGAAGGTTGTGAACTACATGGAAAGGCTCCATGGTTAAAAACCTCATATTACAATGGCTTTTTTCAAAAACTGGATTGATGATAGGGTCACTCTGCATGGCATCACAGTGAATCTAACAGAGGAATTTATAGCAGAGGTTACAGGGTTACCTATGGAAGGAATAAAATTCTCCAAGCAGACTAGCATTTCAAATGAGGCCTTTTGCAAATTCCCTAAAACGGGCATTGAGGAGCAGAAGTTGGAAAAGAATGGGGATTTCTTTGAATTGGAGCAGATTAAGGGCATTTGGAGGGATGTCTTATGCTATATTTGGGAGTACTTCATACTCGATGGAAGAAGCAAGAGAGTCCACAAATTCCACTTTGTATTCCTAAATCATTTCAGACACAAAGTAAGAATTTCCTTTCCCTTTTATCTGTGTTTCTCTTTGATCCAAATTTTATTCGCTCATAGGAAGAAGGAAATGCATCTTATTCTGCATGAAGGATTAATTCTGATAATTGAAGGCTATTGCAAGAACAAGGCCATGGTTACGAACCCTTATTTGTGGAAAAACAAGGATTCACGGAGTAACAAGAGTGAAATTGTTAAAGGGAAAGATAAAATCAAGCCCCCTAATGTTAAGAATCAAAATGTTGATGAGGATATAGAGTGGGAGAGAATTGATAAGTCTAGGGAGGAAAGTTTGGAGGAAGAGGGAGGAACAGAAAGCAAGAATTCAAGTTCTAGTGAGGAAGAAGAAGTTCAAGAGAAGAATGAGAAAGGAGTCAACATAGAGGAGAAGTCTGAAAATAGTGAACATGACTCTGAGGAAAACCAGCAAGTGTTTGAGGATGATAAAGTCCTGGATGACCCTATTGAGGACCCTGTTTCGATAAATGAGAGGGAAAATACAGTTCAGGCTGACAACCAAGAAATGCACTTGGGAGCTCAAGCTGAAACTAAGGAGCAGAATCAAAGGGGAAGAGAGGACCATATTGAAGAAGGCAGGAACAGTCCTAATAAGAACACAAAAGAGTGGAGTGATAAAAGGCAGAATAATGGAAGGCACACACCTACGAGATGGTATAATTGCAAATCATAGGTTATCCTCCAACTCGATTCATGGATGTTTAAGGAGATAATGGATCTCAAAAGGAAAATGGAAATAATGGAAGACAACCAGAAGGCAGTTTGGAACAAAATCAATAACATGGAAAAATAGATGAGAGACATTCCCATCAAACTCAAAGACTATGAGAACAACCTAAGGGAACTCATCAAGGAAAGTAGAATGAAGATGGAGGAGGTTACATCTAACATATGTGCTGCAGCTGTTAATATTGGAAAAAGAGCTAATGAGGAGATCAAATCCTTGGAGGGGCCTAGTAAGAGGACTAGAAAGAGCTCAATAAAGAAAGCTATGCAAGAGGGATCCATGTCAGCGGCTACTGCCATTTAGGACACTGCTGTGAAAGGTAAGGAAGCAGTGAAAATGATTTTGGAACTGGAAGAATAGCCTGGTTCTTTTAGTTGGTTGTGTTATCTGGTCCTGTTTCCTGGTTTTTTGTAATCTTTTGACTATGGTGTAGCCAAGTCTATGTAAAACCTAGGTTATGACTTGTGGTCATTCTGGTGGTTTCAAGTCCATATAAAACCTATTTATGATACTTCTTTGTAGTAGGTTTTAGGTTTTTCCTATGGTCGTAAATGCTTCATCTTTCTATCTTTGTTTTAGGGTTTTGGGGTCCCTTCAAAACCTATTTTTACCTTAATCTAAAACTTGGGGGAGATCTTCGAGATGATTATACCATGAAAAACATGTTAAATTAAAAGTAATGTCAATCTAATCCTCTTTAGCATTAAGAATAGGTTGAATAAATGGATTTTTTTGACCTAAAAGAACCATTAGCAAGGAAACAAATTCTATAAAACTTATCCCTGGTGGAGTCACCAAATTTATTGATGAAAAAATTTATCACGTCAATGAATCAACCCTTTCACCTATCATGAAGGTCAAATTAGAATCATACCAGTCTATTTGTAGGGGTTCTAAAGGTTTTTTTAAGATCCTATAGATGCAAATGGGTTTATAATAATTTATGGGAAAATAATCAATAAGTTATCAAAGTAACTTATTCCATTATCACAATTGAGAATCTGTATTAATTAAGAATCAGTTGAAATAGAAATATGTAGTCTATCCTATTCGAGAGAGATAATCTATTAATTAGACAATCTCTTGAAGAATAAAAATATGATTTTGAAGATATGTGTATGAAAATACACTTCATTACATATTTTTATGGTTCATTATCCAACCAAGTGTTAAGAAAACACTAACAAAAAATGACAAGAAAGACAAATAATAGATAAAGAATGAGACAAGAAAGAAAAACTGAATAGAAAATATTATCATGAAACTAGAAAGAGAACAAGGTATAAGTAAAACTAATCTAAAATATAGAAACTAAGGAACATAATGCTAAAAAAAACTGCTATAATAAGCAATAAACTAATAAGTATACCTAAAATAAGAGACAATCTAGAATAATTTTAAACTTTTAAAAGTAGAAATTAAAAAAATGAAGTATTAAAACAAATCCAAGGTAAGTAAAACAACTACTAAAGGGATACTAAATAAAAATATAAATAATAAACTAGAAAATGTTTAAACTAAGAACTAAATTAACAGTTGGTGTTAATTTACTATTAATAAACTTTTGGAAATACTAAATTAAACTGTAAAGATAAACAAAAAACTAAAATAAATTTAAATAAAACTTAAATCCATTCTATTAAATAAATTCAAATATTTAAACAAGAGTTGTGAGTCTCAACATGAGAGTCATCTTAACATAAGAACAAATTTAAAATGAGAATTCCAACATTTTCCAATATAAAAATTGAAAAAAGACAACTCAATAATTGATTAGATCAATGAAGTATCATACAATATGTGAAGTGATCATCATTTTTAGGTTGAATACTTTGAATTTTATGCATAGGACTGTGTTGCATAAGTTATTACTCAATCATCAAATAAAGTACCATTGGGTCTATCTATTGAACTTCCCTCTTCAAATGAAAGTTTAATCTCCTTTTATCCTTCAACTTCAGTTATGAAATAAGTTATAACTAACTTTAGTTAGTTATTAGTTAATATTAAAAAATTGACTTATAAAGTCAATTAGTTAATATATAATATATGGAGAGATTAATTAAGACTCTAAAAGTCTTAATTAAATTAAACTATTTAAATGAAATAACCTGAGTACTAATCTTAACAGGTGGGGACCCCATCTTATTAACAATAAAGTAGGACACAAATAATCATAAAATAAATAATAAATTGATAAATCCTACTTTTTTTAAAATCCTAATGTAATTTAAACTTTAAACTTAAGCATATATTAATTATATCTCAAAATATCTATTATATACATGTCTTCAAAAATAAATACCAAGATAAGTTTTAAAACTACATCAAATATTGTGAATAAATAAAGTTATTTCCTGGATAACCAATAATCATCTGAATTTGATAAAACCTCTATAATAAGTTTTTCTTGTTGATCAAGAAAAACATTATACTCCATTTTAGATGTAGGAAAAGTCAATAATTTGGTGGCTGCCTCAGATGTATCATCATCAACTTCTAATTTCACCCTTTTAATTCTCATAAGTTCATTAGGTGTTTTAGATTATTTCCCTTTTTTAATAGTAATCTTCTCAGCAACATGATTAGAGATATCAATAGACTTCCTTTTATTTCCCAATCCTAAACCCCTTAAATTTAGTCTTTTAGACCTCAAGATTGGTTCACTATGAGCCCCTAAAAGGTTCAAACTCCTACATTTTATTCCATGGTCAGAATCAGATGCAGTAGGGGTATTTGAGAGATTAGAAATTTTTATAAGGTCTTTGGTGTGGGTTATCTCTTTATTTAATTGATTTTCCAGCTAATAATCAAGAAATTGATGGGTAGGAAGTGGTTGGTCAACTAGTTCTCCTCTAAAAATAGGAGGTTATAACTGTAGATAAGGATCATGCTCAAGATGGTATTCAATAAAATGTGAAGAAATGTTTTGGGATTGAGCACAGGGTCCAACTCTTTTCCCTCAAAATACTATATGACCTCTATGATTTCTAAAACTACCGTAACCTCTCTAAACAAGAAGATAATTCAAGACATTCTAGAAATTAGGATTAAAAGCATCAAAATGGATGGACATTCTTGTGCCCTAAGGGAATATAGGCCCAAAACACCTAGTACAGAAACCAACCCCACTAGAACTTTGGCTATGGTTTGATGGAATTCCTTAGTTTGACCTTTGACCCCATCTTTTATCATTACTATTCTCTATTGGTTGTTCCCACACAAACATTTTGAAATAAGCAATAATCTGAAAAGATGCAAAATTCAAATTTTGAGCTCATGACTAAAAACTATTTATGATCTAAAAACATTACTCATCACTATGTTATATCTGAATCAAAACCATACTAATTTCCATGCTCAAAATTATAAAACCAATTTCATTCTTGAATTATTTCCTCATTTGAAATTGAATCATTCCAAGGAAAGTATTCAACAAATTTTAAATAATTTAGGAAACATATTAATCACATCTAATTCATTACCATCTTTACAAAATTCTATCATGACTATAAATATTCAAGAAAATTTCTAACTTAGAACAAGAACCCAAACTATGTTAGAATCCACAAGCAAACTCATGGTGAAAAATTTAAATGTGACTTTTTTCAACTTGCTTCATATTAGAACCTTTGTCTACAATAATTCTAACTCATTTTGTACTCAACATTTCAACACTGAGACCCAATAGTCCATATGAATAAAACTAAACTAAGATGTCCAAAACCTGAAAACCCTTTACAAATAATTGTTTTAACAATAGATTATTCCATGATATTTAGACATTCAACAACAAGATTTGTAAACACCAACATCTAAAATTATTGCATATGCAAGGTATCACCCAATCAAGAGGATGGACAAGTTTTAACAAAATTTCACCAAACAAAATCAAAGAGTTCAAAACCAAAAATCAACAAACTTAATTGCAATTTGTGACCCAAAATCATACAATGCTTCAAATACCACAACTTCCACTATATGCAAAAACTTAAAAAAAACTATCAAATCTTTAAACCACAGATTCCCATTTTGAAATCTAAGTTTATTCTATTCCACAAACTCCAATTTTTAGAAATGTTAAATTGCATTCATACCTAACCATATTTTTATTGAACATAGAAAACACTTGAGGCCATGCATCAACTTCCCAAGCCTCTAAATGAGATGAAACTAAAACATCCATACCTAAAATCAACTTTAAAAACCCTTTTCAAATCTCTTTGCTCACCTTCTTTCTGCAATTACCATTGAACCAAATTTTTTATTCTACTGAAAGCTTTCCAAAATGACAAATAACTCAATAAAACCAACCTTTATTTTCCAACTTCACCTTATAACTGCCTAGAGATACATACTCACTTCCCATTGGTCTTCACTAACTCTTGCCAAAGTTAGCAGTTTGCTAATGAATTTCAGCTAATTGACAAACTTAGCATTCACTATTCTAATTACCAAATTCCATGCTAAACTATGTCATTCAAAGAGATAAGTGAGTCATTAATGCACACCTTACCTCCAAACTTCCCACAATCTAAAGCATCCAAATATATCTAATGTTTTTAAATGACATTACCACCTTGCACAAGCCTTGATACCACAAATCTGCCAAGTCGCCCTTAAAATTGTATCAATGTCAAACCTCATACACATGCTAACTCAACTCATGATGACCGGACCTAAGTGTATATATCATTTTGAAAAATCATGCTATGTGAAAAATCCATTGATTAAATCATATAACTAAAGGTTCTTGTCAATAAATAAACTTAGGTCTTTAGTCAATCTTAAGCCCATACACATTCAAAATTAAACCATGATGAGACCCTTACAATATCAATAGAATGTTAAGATTAATGAACTTAGGGAAACCTCGTAATGAACATTATTCTTTAGCAAACTCATTATAATTTAATGCATGTGAGGATGAATATCATGTCACTCTTGTATAAATGCTATATACATTTGATGAGAACATTCTTTGATGATTTTAAAATGCCAAAGTGATTATCATGCATCTGAAACTAGAGATTATAATGATATGAGAAACTAAATGAGATAGGATCATTTGGCCAAGAAAACACATCAAAGTGAAAATTATTTGCTATAACCTAATCAATTTCTATTGTTTTAGAACTATATCCATTTAAACTGTCGAGATGAATAAGACATATTTGATCCATAAATAATAACTAAATCTTATTACAATGACTAATATAGGATTAAATAAAACAACCACAACATTATATATTGAGTATATCAAAAATTTACAACTATAACAGAACTAAAATGTAATTCTTCCAAATATATCATTAAAATAATTCAAATGTATATGAACTAAAACTACCAACTAAATTGTAACTGATCATGAGTATAACAACATATGAATATTTTATTCTTTCATCCACTTTTATTTTTGAAACCACTAAAAAAAATAGATTAATCAATCAATCATTATTATCTCATAATCAAAAATGCATCTACTAATATTATTGATAAATAAGGGTCCTCGACACAGTTTTAAGCTTTATGACTAGGTCATCACTATGGTAGTAAGTATGGTTTTGAAATTTTGGTGGATTTTAAAAATATGGATTCTCAAGGTGATTAAGCCACATGTTCATATAAATATTTCACATGATGTTGTTATCATTATAGGGTGACTATCTAGTCTTATTTGCATACTCAGGACAAATAGGCCTTATGTGTGACTATGTAAATGAACCTAGTTGGTAGGGTTAGGGAAGATGAGCCTTAGGGTTATGATCATGATTTAAAACATGATGTTTAAACCTTTATCCCATCCTTATAAATATAAAAGGATATTTTTTAGGTTTTTAGTATCAACTGCTTCAATCTCATATATAAGATAATATAGGCAAGGTAGGCTTGTGAGTGTGTGTGTGTGTGTGTGTGTGTGTGTGTGTGTGTGTGTGTGTGTGTGTGTGTGAGAGAGAGAGAGAGAGAGAGAGAGAGAGAGAGAGAGAGAGAGAGAGAGAGAGAGAGAGAGAGAGAGTAGGGATGATGGGATGGTTTAGGTAGATGAGAGCATGTTAATAAGGTAGATACTATATTGAGGAAGGCATTATTAAAACATGAAATTCATATATTCATCTACAATTGGTTAAGGTTATAACACTTTTTCAGACCCTATAGGGCCTAAATACACATTTAGGTCTTCAGACCCTACCTCCACCTTAGTAATAGATCCATACTTCTAGAAAGGATCAATATAATTTGGGTGGTATATGGAGGTGTTTTATCCACTAAGGAATATGTTTGAGGTATGGGATTATAATGAGAAAATTCATTTTTGGGTTTAGCTTTCTCTTGATCTCCATTTCTTAAGCAAATAGGTTGAGTTGCACTTTCAAATGCTCATAAGTTTTACCATAGAGGGACCTAGGCCCAGGGATGTTAGGAAAACTTGAGCACCCATGTGGACTCAAGATTTATAAATAAGTGAGTGGGGTTAAGGGGCTTATATTTATGAATGAAATTTAATAAGATAACTTACATAGACTACCTAATATGAAACTCAAGACACACCTTCTTATGCTCATACCTCCAAACACACTTTGCATGGGACCTTAAGTTGTTTAAAAGAGATGAAGGGGTTATTAGACTAGAAATTCATGATAAGAGGTTTTGGTTTGGAGGTCCATATAATATGAACCATCATTAAAATTATGGACCTCCAAGATCCTTCCTAAACCCTAGCCCAGACCAAATGGAGGAAATACACCTCCAAATGCATTCAAATAGATTAATTGAGCTATGAAACCATCCTAATGGTTTGCTTAGGTCTCCTAGTCACTCAAATGACCTTTTCATTGGCATATGTAGGGGATATACTATATGGATCAAGTTTGAAAAAGCCATTTTAAGCCTAAAAGGAATTAGGAAAGATTTTCATGCATCATAGGTTTTTGAGGAGAGAGAGGGTCCCAAATTTCCCAAATGATCTCACATTAACCACCTTTAAGGGCCTCCATGACTGTAACTCTTGTAGATAGACCTAGGTCTCTAAGTGAGAGACTATATGCATGAAACAAAAGGTAAATGACTTGATCAAGCCAATATAGATACTCTAAGGTCCCTAAAGGGTTATTCCCATGTTATAATAAGTGGTTAAGTTCCTCAAAATCATAACCTAGGGTCAATACTTAGAAACCCTTTAGTCAGACATATTAGTGTAGAACCTTCTTTAAGGTAATGCCACTCAAGAGATATAAAATAGGATAATAGGGGATCAATTGACATATGAAACCTTCATGGAGATGTTAATAATTTTGTTTTATATGTGTGGGTCATTTTCATTTATAGGAGAGATGCCATAACAAGTCATTTTTTCTTGAAGACACCTCAAGGCTGCTCAGAATACATGTTTCTCACCTAAGAGGCAAGTTGACAAGCTCACAACTATATGGAATAGTTGCATGGGGAGATAATCACTTTAAAAGAGGTGGGGGGATTTCTCCACAAGATATTAGTGTCATTGGTTTAGAGGTTAAGTTCCTAACCTCTATGAACCATTATTATGAGCATTAAACCCTCTAACCTCCCTAAAAACTTAATAAGGTCCTGATAAGAAAGATTAAAGAGGAAATGCATCCAAATGCATTAAAACCACCTAATAAACACTTGGGTCATGTAATCCACTCAATTAATGCTTCTGTTGGGGTATTTATGTGTATATATATTATATAGACACCTTTATAAACTATAAATTTTCAAGATTTTGAGAAGGAGATGAAGTGAAAGACTAGGTCAACCGTTTTTAATCATTGGAGGGGGTGGTATGATAATTTTTCATCCTCTCAAATCATGAAATTTCTAAAACACTTCTTGTAAATACTTCTACAAACCTCCATTGATAGAAATCGATGGAGAGCAATATTGATTTAAACAATATGCAAAAGCTGAATACATAGAAGTAATTATTTCAATCACACTAAATATAGTATTTCTCACTCTAATAATTATGTAATATAATGGCTATTGTATAGCCAAAAACATAGGCAAAACAAATTCCTAAATAATAGGAAGGAATAATAACCATATACCCATTATTAGACTTACGGGTATAACAAATATATTATTGTTAAAATAATAATATATTAATTACTAATTTACTAAATCATATGTATTAATTACTTTATGGTAAATACCCAAACTAACTATTTAATTTTTACCACTAACTATTTACCTCTCGATAATACTACTTAAACAATATTAATAATGTGAACAATATTCTAAGATTCACCCCCTTGTGAACATTATTAATCCTATCTACACCCCTTAATGTGAGCATGGGGAAACATACATCTTCAATAATTGGCCCAAATAGAATCATATGCCAATGCATACTTTTAGGTTTGCATACTACTATTTGAATCTTACTACACATGATCACTAAAATGCTTCCCACATATACACCATTTAACCACACTAGACATATCACTGGTTGATCATCTCCATAAATAGCGCAATCAAAGGATCTCTATAGTGAGAGAGTTTTTGTAGTTAGCTTCCCTCTTATACAATTATTGGCCACATTTCATTATATCCACACTCTTCCTTGTCTCCAAATAGTATAGGTATTTCAAAAAAGTAGGGGAATGAAAAAACACTCTGAATGTCACATTTTACCTTGTAAGAAATCAACTTCTTACTTGTAACCACTATGAATGATCATGCCACTTGATCTCACATAGCAAAGAAGACTCTCACTGCCACTGGTAGTATTCATTGACTTTAGTCTATTTAGTTTTGAATGGAAAATGAAACATAACCATATGTTCTTATTCTACAATGTGAATATTTCCACACCACACAACTTAAAAATTAAATGTATTTACCACACTAAAATCCACACCACACAGCAAAAACCACATGGACAACAAATTAGAGTGTAGCCTTGTTGATGGTGCCTGATGAGAGGTCATTGAATAACCTCTATCCTCCATGTAGCCTCCAACCTCTAGTATGTTATTGCTTACTTAGGTGATATGTTGATGTATCTTAGGTGCATCATTTTTTTGAGGGAAATTCCTCCCATAATACGGATGTCACGTACAAGTGAAAATGTGTTTGTAAGATAATTTTCTTTTATTTTCTATTTTTATAATTTTTGATTTTTGACTCAAGATAGAAAACCAATACTAACACAAAGACTTTTTGATAATGATGAAAGACATACAAAACTCATTATTGACATTTTGACAATAACATAAAATACTAATAACCTAGACTATAAAAAATGACTAAATGAATTATTAAAAATACTTAAATCATGACTCAAAAGTTAACTAATACAAAAAAAATATATCCTCTCTCTTCTCTTTTTCTTTTTTTTAAATAATTGACTCGACATTAAAGATAGACTAACCTAGAGTGCTACATTTTAAACAAATAACTTACTTAAGACAAACTTGGGAGCATGAAATAGATTTCATAGCTCACTTGATCTTGGATTGTGACAATTAGCTTGAATGGAGAGAAGCACATCATGGTTGGAGAATAAATGAAAAATGTGGAAGACTACAGTGTATAAAAATGCATCTAGATTGAAGCCTTGGTGAATGATGTGGTAGAATACATGGATTAAACATGATGATGGGCATGGTTCAAAAACATATTATATCTAGTTTTGAACCTCCAAGATTGAAAGTATATTTAGCACATAAGTCATATTAGAATGATAATGTCAACATGACAGCATAATAGGAGGCATGAGCTTAAAATATGATACAAGGATACTGATGATGGGATTTACATGGTAGTAGAGAGTTTACAATTCACTAGTTCTTTCTTTACATGAGATCTACCTACTTATATATTTAAACTCAATATGACCAAATTCTAATGAGGAAATTTATGGCATCGATCTAGTAGGATGCTCATGCAACATATATATTCTATCAAATGATATAAGATATAAAACATAGTTGTTTATGGATAAATAAAGGTTGTGATTGTGAAGATGAGTCATGATCACTGAGAGAATTGGTGGTAAAGGATAGAAAAACAAATCAATTGTGAGAATAAATGGTAGGCTCAAGGTTTAGCTAGAGCTTGACATAAATTCTTCTCTCTCAAATTTAAATGATGAAGACGTCTTTACAATATGTACAACTAGATAAATGTAAAAGTAATTCTGAAATTTCACAAACATATTAAACAAAAATCTACTCAGGCCACCTATTTATCCTATAGCTACATGAATTATCTCTCATATAATTTTATGACTTGGGGCAGGTAATGGAATTTTAGAATTCCCCTTTCACATATTTAAAAAAAAAACATTGACCTACTTTGATACCACTAATAGAAATCGGTGGAGAGCAACACTGATTTAAACCATATGCAGAAGATGAATACACAAAATTAATTATTTAAGTCATATTTAATATATTATTTCTCACTCTAATAATTCTATAATACAATGGTTATTATATAGCCAATAACATAGGCAAAACAACTTCCTAAATAATAGGAAGGACTAATAACCATATACCTGGTATTAGACTTATGGGTATAACAAATATATTATTGCTATAAAAATAATATATTAATTACTAATTTACTAAACCATAATTATTAATTAATTTAAATTAAATACACAAAATAAATATTTAATTTTTACCATTAATTATTTACCTCTCAGTAAATATTACCTACACAATATTAATAATGTGAACAATATTCTAACATCCACCAATCAACCAATCTACAAAAGTTATTAAAGATGGTATAGTCATACAAGAAGGGTAAGATTTTAGGTGTGGGATATTTTGAGGGCCCAAGTCGTGATGTATTAGATTTATTTAAGTGTAAATTAAGACAAATCAGATAGTTCAAATTTTTGGTGCAATTCTCATGACTCCCCAAATAGTGAATGAGTAGGAGACTAGGCTACTTGTTCATAATCCTACTTAGCCAATAAAATTAAGATGATTATGGGTGTAAAAAACTGATATGAAGTTAATGTGACATCAAAAAACATATATAAATTCCCCTTTATTTGATAAAACTCCATATATATGGGCATTATGAGGGATTTTGGGTGGTGTCTTGAATATGGCCAATGTGCAGGTAAGGGTAACTCCTTAATGCTACATGAAGGAGAGATAATGGGACCTTTTGAAAATATTTGGTAAATAATGAGGGGAGTGTTAATTAACTAAGGATGGTGTTAATTGGATCTTCATGAGTCAAACCTTACTAAAATTATACCCTAATGCTCCAAGGTGTTCATTCAAGGCACCAGTCATCCCAAGGAATGCATGGTGGAGTGTGAAGGATTGTTGTAAATATTGAGTGAGTAGATGATGGCCATTATGGCCTATTTATGAAAAATTATATTCCAAGATTCCATCCTCTCTCTTGCTCACATTCCTATATATTTAGGCTTTGATTCCTTTCTTCTCATTCTTCAATTGGGTATAGCAAAACTTTATTAAATTATATCTTGAACGTTACGAATCAATAAAGAAAAAGACTTTTTGTATAATTATTATTTGAATTAGTGTGTTATTATTATTTATTTTTATAAAGTGTTATGTTTTTTTTCTTTTTTTAGGTCCTCTCCTTCACCTAACTATTGTAATGTCATCCTATCCAGGTCATGTGAAGTGTTAAGAGTGTGGTAGTTGCATTTAAGAGTGAGTTGGTTGATAATGTCTCAAGTAGGCCTTCCTTCCATTGTATTTAAGTTATGGACATTCCACATAACCTAAACATGAAACACTTATGTCTATTAAGGTGTCAAAAAGCCTGTTTAATCACTAGTCTTTCATTAGATTCAAAAAATGTGTTTAAAGATCAGTCAAGAGAGGATAAGTAAATATTGGTGTATCACCATCCTTATATTAGGTTTTATTTTCATGTTTTCATCCTATCCCTTTTCGTTCAAATATCAATATGTCCTAGGAAAAGAGTGTAATTTTATGTACTAAGGGATCTATCCCTATAAACTAGAGGTTTGGTCTTCATATAGGTCACCCACAACCTCTATGTCAATCCTATGTTAGTCCAAACTTGAAGATAATTGAACCATCTCCTTCAAAGGGTTCAACTTGGAGTGATAACAATTTTGGCATGACTAGTCATACTAGTATTCAAGTGAATTAGATCATGCATTGATAGTCTTGGAAAAAAATAGAAAGGCTTAAGTACTTGAGTGGTATATTTTAAATCAATTTACACATAAACATGGGTCACAATATCTTCCTCAAAAGGTAAGGATAGTGAGTTTGTTGAGTTATCATTAGAAATTTATATGATAAATATATATCATAGGTTTAATCCCAATCCCACACCCCCTAACTTTCCTAATTATTCCCAAATAAACATTACTATAAATCCCATACCTCTAATGTCTAAGCCTAGAATTCAAGCCTTTATACCTTTTAATGGTAGTATCCCCTTAAACCTCAATCAATTTGATGACATACCTACTTCTTCCCTCAAAATCCTTCCCTATTTCATTGGAGAGAACTCAACCAACCCTATATAAATTATTGTAGACATAGCTAATTTTTGCTCAATCCATAATGTGACACAAGAGAATGTGACTATGAGACTATTGGAAACCTCCTTAAAGGGTAAGGCACTTCAGTGGTATAAGGGATTAACACCTACATCCATCAATACCTAGAATGAGTTTGAGGAGCATTTGTGTTAACATTTTAAGCATAGGAGTGATCATCTGTCTTTGGTGGAACAACTCACCATAATTTAAAGAGCTCCATAAAAATTATGGTATATTTCAACTATAAATTTTAATAAACCTAGGGTAGGATCCCAAATTCAGAAATCCCACGACAAATTATGCATTCTTGTACTACTTAAGGGATCTAAATTTTGATGTGGTAATTATGATATAGTCAATGGGGGGAAGCACTTTACCAAAAGCTTATGAGGTGGCCATCATGGTAGAAAATTACCTAATTTAAGAAGGTAAGCTTACCCCTAGATGCCTCATTCCTCTATTCCCAAAAATTCAACCCCCTATGCCTACAATTGATCCATTACCATCCCCAATCAATCATGATCAAGTAGATGGAAATTAAGTGGATAGATTAGGTAAGATAGAAAGGCTGATCAAGGCCCAAAGCAATAAGATAATGTCCTTGGAGAAGCATAAAATTACATCACATAAGCCTTATCAAGAACCATACCAATACCCTTGTAAACCCCATCAATATAACAAACCTCCTTATCATCCTAATCAACAAAGCCAAGGGTATATTACACAAGCAAGTACATATAATATCTATAATCCCAAAACTACCAGTAGTTTTAGAACCCTAGTCCTAACTCAGAATAATTATGCTCAAGAATTTTAATGGCCTACTCAATGGGGGAATTCACATGATATGGAAATGGATCTAATTGGTGAGATGTGTCAATAATCTTTCATGCAATAGGGTCCTACTTTTACATCACATGATAATCAACCTCCTCCATAACACAAGGATGGTCTTCATATGTTGTATGGAGACACTCCCTTTATGAATCAAGATGAGATTCCAAGTCAAAAAAGAGTAAGTGGGAGTACATCACCTTTTGAAACTAACTTTTCTTACTTCCAAGAAGGAGAACACTACTTTAAACAAGTTTTAACCAATCAAGGACAACATGCAGCCAAGGTAGACAACTCAGTTGTAGCCCATATAAGGTCTAAGAGAGGGGTAATTGATGATAGTTTAGGACTTTCCAAGGTAACTTCTCCACCTTATCAAACACCTCAAGGGATTTATATTCAATATTCAGCTCATAAGACACCATCAACTCAACAAATGCAAGATGGGAAAGGGAAAAATTGAAAGGGTCCTTTTATACCTAGTTCACATAATCTCCAAGCAATATTTATGCTCTTAGATTATAGTCTAAGGCAGCAAGACCTCATCTTAGCATTTTAGATTAGATGAATAAGACCCGTGTCACTATCCCTATGTAAGATACCTTACTTATTATTAGGAAAAATGACCTCCTTCAAGAAGAAATTTCCAAACTCCATGTCTTAGACAAACAAGCAAAAAAGGTAAGTGCAATCCTCACCAACTCCAATCAAATTTATGAGTCCCAATCACCTAAGATAGTCAAACCACCTCCCTTATATATTTAGGAAATCATAGGTGATTTCCTAGTATATAATTTCATAATAGATAGTGGGGCTAGTGTAGGGATGGAATCCAAAGTGAGTTAGATCATACATTAGTCAATAAAATTCAAAATAAGCACAAAGAACATAACTCACAAGGCCAAATCCCTTAATGGGGTTTTGCAAATTAAAATTAAGATCTTTTGAAATAAGGAATATTCAAAAAAAATTACCAAGATCATCCTACCTCCAATTTCATCTCAAAAACATGATTGTCCCCTAATTTGGTGCTCTAAGTATTTATCAATGATGAGTGGCTTGTTCCTCCATCATCTCTCAATGCACCAATAAACTAGCTCATGAAATTGATCTATGTTATGCCAATAGTGAAACTATCCTATTCAGAATTAAGAATACTAAAACTACACAAAAAAGATCTTGTGTAGATAATTTTGCATAATAAGTTTATACCAAAGAAGCTTTAAAATGGTGGTCTTGGCCCTCTTATTTATAAATTTTTAGAAATGATCAGATTCAACCATGACCATCCATCTTGAGATCAAGATGTGTGGTCATGGATCAATTCAATTTTAGTGGTTTAATCCTTAAATATTCCCATTAATATTTGTACAAAAGGGGCATTAATGAGGCATGGGAGGGGTTAAACCTGATATTTGTTCCATTTATGGCTTATGGATGCCACCCCATATATGATGTCACATGATGATGCAAATATCAGGAATGAATTTCCAATTTAATAGATATTTAATAATTTCCATGGATTTTCCACTTAAGCCTTTGATTTGGATTAATTTACTTAAGTAAGTTTAATTATTTTTTATGAAATTCTTTGGAAATTGGTTGCACACTTAATAAAACTAGTTGAAATGTCAAGTTATTGAGTCATAATTTAACTGGAGTATAATTAGAATATGGTGTCAGTTGCATACAAACCAATACTCCATTTAGATCATTACCAATATTAAATAACACATGCACATGTCATGTGCTTCTAAATTTAGAAGAATTTGGAAGTTCAGATCATCAAATTGTTTTTTTTTCATTTTGACTCAAAATGATTTGAGAAAAGTTAATAATCACATAAAATGCATTACCCCATTTAGGGATATATTAGCCTAAATTGTCACTTATATATGACAATATCAAACCATTTAGTGTATTTAAGTGAGTTTGGCCCAAATTATGCATTGTTGCAAAATTTTGAGTAATATTGACAATTTCAATATAATGGTGTTAAGAATTGGATGTTTACATTTTGCCCTTGTTTGAGAAGACATGGTGAGACATTCGGTTGAAGTAACATCTTTTCAAAGAAAAAAGTTTTCAAGAAGAAGTTGGAAGGAACTTACCCATGATTCCCCCTTGAGAGGACATATGAGGATGAAAGAGAAGGATGGACTCTCAAAAAAAGAGATAAAAAGTGAAATTAACCCATGGATGAGATTAAATACATACAATATAATGATGCCATGCATCAATTCTCAAAGATCAAAATATAATAGAATATAATGTGCCCTAAGGTTAGGGTAAGTGGGAAGGATACAATACAAAAATATAAGTGACACACTTTGAACACACCAACAAGAGGGTGAAAGTTGTATGCTTATAGAATGATCTATCTCAAGATAAGTTGCATACTTTTAAAATATATAGAATGAGGGAAAAAGCTTTAGATCTTGTAATTATAAGAAAAATGAGATCATTGATCTAGAGAAATAAAATAATAATGTGCTCCAGTAGAGTGGATTTGATCATTTGATAAAGCAATTTTGCCCTAGTAGGGTAAAGTTTGATCATTGATAGTTAATTTTTACCTAGTAGGGATGATTTGATCAATGATTGGTATAAATAATGTGTCCTAAAAGGGAAAATTTGGAAATAATAGATCAATTATATAAACTAATGGATAGATTAAAATATGAGCAAGCACAAATGTAGATGCAAGGGTCTAATTATTGAAGAAGCCATAAAAAATTAGGCATATGAGGATGCATAAAGTGATGAAAGAGATGAATATAAGAATGAGGGTGGCCAAGCTAACCTGATATACATCATGTGTCCAAGCAATACCTTGGACCTCAAGCCAATGTATTTCACCCATTAGCGAGAGAATACAGAATGAGGAATGAAGAATAGAAGAAAAATAGACCACTATTTAATTAGAATCATAGTGTATGCCAAGAGATGCACATCTTTGATAGAGTCTCATATTAGGTATGGTGTATTAATAAATTATTTTAAAAGTTTCATTGAATTTTGGACTTGGAATCCAAAGCACTTGGTGTTTACTATAGAAAAAGTGAAAGTCTTCATCATAAGTATGGGTAACCTATAATGAAAATGTATTTAGATTGTGATGAGATGGTTCAAATAATTATATAAACTTTCATGACCAAAGTTACAACTATTTACATTTAAAAAAAACAAAGTCAAATAAAAAAAATACATAGTTTAACCTAACTTAAAATTAAGATATGGACAATCAAGATTTAAGTAAGAACAAGAATGTATAAAAGCAAAACAATAATAACTTAATAAACAACATGAAATAAAGATATGAATAATCAAGTGCCATGTGTATTAACAAGATGTACTTGGAAAACCAAAAAAAAAAAAATCCAAATATAACTCTACATATATCAAGCCCAATTGAAAACTAGACTAAAAGTGGTTGTAGAATGTATTTAAACTCAAAAGAATTAAAAAAATAAAATAGTAACACAAAAGACCAAGAATAAACAAGAATAAACAACAAGGGAATAAAAATGAACAAAATATTAATAAAATAAATGGATAGACATTAAAGTACAACAAAATAATAATAAAGATCAAATAAACACACACAAACAAGAGTTAGTCACAATGTTAGTGAAAATAGAAAAATAATTATTCACAGACCTATAATAGAGGGATTACTCTTTATGATAGGATGACAAGAACAAAGGACACAAAAATTCCATTAATTTATATGGAAATAACAAGATAACAAAATGGGGGAAAAATAATAAAAGGAAGGAGGTGTCCGAACTGACTCCAAATGTATGAGACAAGTAGATGCTACCTACATAGTTCTATGTATGTAAGATCCAACATTAAATTTAGGCCAAATTTAGTTATCCCAAGAAATGGGATAGAATAAAAATTAAGATAATAAAAAAATATTAATGTTGTAGAGGAAATAGGGTAAATGGGATCACAAAACGGCAAGAACATTCAATTCAGTGTTTGTAAAATGGTAAGAGCATGGGATGAGAATAAACAAAAGTGCAAGATAATGTTTTTGTTTGTTTTGTCAATCATTTTATAATTTTTTTGTGTTTTTTGGATAATAAATAGAAATTAAATATTAATAAAATGCCTAGGGGAAATACCCAACTGAGGAGATGCACATTTATAGGTAAGAGTTCGAATAATAACTAAATCTATCTACAATAGCCCATGCTCATAAATTGGTGAGAGTGAGATATTAATAAGGCAATAATGCCTACCAAACAATAGAATATATATATATATATATATATATATATATAATGTAGCACTAAATAAATTTGAAGAACCATTTAGTAGGAACAAACCATGTGTTGATGTATCCATGTTCACTTGTCTGTAAGAAGAAACTACAAAAATACTACTCAAGCTGAACTATTTTATAAAACTAACATTGAATGTGTTTAGAATGCCTATGAGTCATAATCATGATCATAACCAGGCAATGGATAGAAGTGTCTAGGTTACAACAGTCTGGGGTATGAAAAGAATATGGTTTTAAGTAGAATGGTCTAGAATAAAAAATGAATAGGGTCCAAAAGAGAATGGTCCAGGGTGGGATAAAAAGAGTCAAGTTAGAATATAAATGATACAAAGTAGCAATGGTGTAAATTTTCAACTATCTAGAGTCATGATATAATATGGTTCTCATGATAATGGCCTAAAGTAGGTCAAGACATAATGAATGTGGTCCAAGATAGGATAGTCCAGGATATAATAGTGGGATAAAATGACTTCAACACAAGGTTCCCCCAAGTAAGGGGTTTGTAGACAATGGTTCAAAATACGTCAATCATAGAACCACTTGAGATATACAATGTTCATGGGATTTGGAAGTTATTCACCATCTAGAGTAGCTAATTGGTATGCTCTTGATCCATAATTTAATGTGATGACATATGGGCCTAGCCAATTAGGTTGAAACTTACCCTTTTTCATGCATTCAACATTTGTGTTCTTCTGATTCTATTTCAAGACCAACTCACCAATTTCAAAATCCCAAGGGAGAATGCACTTATTATAGCTTCTACATAATCTATTATGATAGGCTTGCAAGTTCTCTAGGGCAACAAATGCTTACCACTAAAGAGTTATATCTCTTGTAACCTAGAAATTATATAATCTTAATCATCTTCAATATTCTCAAAAGATACCTATAATTAAGGTATCTTGATCTCAATCGGGATAATAGCTTCTATGCCATAAACAAGGGAGTATGAAGTGGCTCCTTTGGGGGTTTGATGACTAGTGTAATAAGCCCAAAAGGCAAGAAAATTTTGCAAATGCTAATTATGGCTAACATCATTGACAATATTCTTTAGTATGGTAGCAATGGTTTTGTTTGATTCCTCAGCTTATCCTTTGCCTTACTGGTTATATGGTTTGTATTTCTTGTGCTTGATTTTGAATTTTTCACAAAGAGATTTTACATCTCAATTTACAAATGATCTACCATTATCAGATATAATTTAGGCTAGGATACCATATCGACAGATGATATGGTAATGTATTAACCTAATACTTTGCTTCCTAGTGATGTAAGTGAGAGGAATGACCTCAATCCACTTATTAAAATAATTATTAGTAATGAGAATATATTTGTGGCCATTTGAAGATGTTGGGTTTTTCTTTATGAGATCGAGGCCCTATGTAGAAAATAGCCATGGTGTGGTAATCGACTATAGTGGCAAGGAAGGTGAATGTATAAAATTACCATGTGGTTGACAAGTAACACACTTTGTTACATAATTATAGGAACATATCTACATTTTGGGATAATAGTAACCTATTCTGAGGATATTTTTATCCAAGACTACACCATTGGTTTGGACCCCACACGTTCCTTCATGAACCTCTTTAAGTGTTAGCTTGGATTCTCCCAAAGATAAATAACAAAATAGCATTCCATCGTATCATTTACAATAAAGCATATTTCCAAAGAGGGTATAATGGTCTATGTGGTGAATGAAAAGTTTTTGATGATTATTGGAAAGGTTAGGTGGAAAAACTTGTTCATGAAAATAATTATAAATGTCTTGAAACCAAGGTTTTTCAAGTGAGAGATTGGGACTAGAAATGGTACTTATCCTTTCTAAATCTAGAATGACATGAGAAATATATAGAATATTCTCAATGAGAAATTGATACTCTTTAACACTACTATCAATATGTATCATGGACCTAATTGTCTCCATTGCATTGACAGATCTGTTATTGGCTTGTGGTACTTGTTCAAACTATATAGATTTAGAATGAGCCTTGAGATTATCCATAATATGATTTTAAGGTACAATATTGTCATTTCAAGTCTAATATTTATATGTGGTTTTATTGATAATTAATTGATAATCCCCACAGACCATTAAGTACTATATATCTCATTGCACTACAAGATGAAGTCTTGCAATAAGTACCTCATACTCAGCCATATTTTTGGTATAATGAAAATTAATATAAAATGTTTAGAGAATCAAATCCCCTTATATTTTAGTAAAAAATGTCAGATATAGATCCATGAGAAATAAAGAAACCATCAAAGTATAGTTTACATTATTCAGGTTCATGAAACACTTCTTCTATTGTCATAATAAAATCATGTAAAAAATTAAATTTGAGTGGTTGAGTGTCTATAATAGAGGCTTATACAAGTTGATCTGCAATAACCTACCCCTTGATAGCTTTCTAATTCTAATACTCAACATAAAATTTGTTTAAGAGTATGTCCCATTTAGCCATGTGGCCCATGAGAGCTAATTTGGATAATAAAAATTTGAGGGGGTCCACTTTAGTAATAACAATGGTTTTATTATTCAACATATAGTGTCACAAATTTTGAGAGGTAAACACCATAGCCAAACATGCCTTCTCAATAGGCATATAATTATGCTCATAACACACCAATGTGTAGCTCAAATAATAAATTGCATGTTCTTTGCCTTGATCAATTAGGCCAAGAGTGCCCCCAATACATGTGCAATCACTGAAATGTAAAGAAGTAATTATTGTCTAGGTGTTGGCTATCTCAAAACTAGTGGGTTAGCCAAATATGTTATGAGCTTTACATATGATAATTGACACACATGATCCCATTAAAATGTGACCCATTTATTCAAGATATGTGTAAATGGGTGGCACTTATCTACCAATAATGAAATGAACCTACGAATAAACTAGATCTTTACTTACAAGCTGAAGATATATTTAAGATTATAAGGTGGAGGAATTTCAACAATGGCCTTAAACTTAACAAGGTTTACTATTAGGGTTCTAAATTTTCACCCTAGCTGAGGAGGGGATTATTTAAATCTTCCTACTCAAATCTAGACCAACATGGGACTAATCCTAGGCTGTGCGTATCCTAAAAATGGATTAAACCTCTAGAGAAGGTCAACTTCCTTATGGAGCTATCACCTACACTAAACCTAAATTAACACCTACTTATAAAAGAGGGAGAGAATTGACAAAAATTATAAAATCATGTAAAAAAGTGGTGATGCACCAATGATTTGATCACTCCAACTCACACAAAACACACTATGAGACACTTTTTAAACCAAAGAACATTAATCTCACATAAATATTTTAGAACAAGGCATTAATTAGTTACTAGATTAGTAAGAGAGGGTAAATATACACTTTTTAACTAGACAATAAACTATAGATTATGCTTATAATGACCTGTGAGACTATTAAGCCCTTCCTGAAGGTGAGAAAAATTTAGACGTAAGAAAAGAACATATATTCATTTAACAATAGTGCATGAATTTATAGAACACACTTCAATCTTGCTCATAAAATGATAGAATTCAATATTTATTGCATCAAAATGTGTTGCAGTACAAATTTTAGCAGAGTCTCATCATAAAAAAAGAGAGATAAAGGGATCCATTTTAAGGCTTAGAAGACTGCATTTATATAAAAATGAGAGAGAGAGAGAGAGAGAGAGAGAGAGAGAGAGAGAGAGAGAGAGAGAGAGAGAGAGAGAGAGAGAGAGAACTATGCATTGGAAAAGGACCAACCACTTATGATGGATTAGCACCAATTCAAGGATGTAATTGAGTTAGGATCTTATCAAGAAGGAATAGTTTCAAAGGGATTTTTAAAATAATTTAATGCTTTATTGATCCTTATTTGGCCACTAGGTCATCATCTCAAGAATCCATGCTACTTCCACTTGATCTGTTGATGAGGATCATGTCTTAGAACTGGATAAAAAGTGCCACATCTACTTATGTGGCCAAATATACTTACATTATCAAAAATGATCAATGGTGATAGGTGAGACATAGGTCTACTATATATGAAAATGAATCTTAGACCATTGGTTTTCACATTGTCACAATATCTATGAAAGTCTACAAACTACCTAACTTTACTTCATTATCACTGGTTTATCTTTGCCTTTTGTATTAGACCCAAAAGATATATTATATGGAGCATTAATGGTAATTCTTGGTATCTAAACTATGTTCCTAGTTCAACTTCAAGCTTGGCTCTTTGACATTTTCTTTGCCTAGGTCCATTTAAACTTCTTTGACTTTCATTGAAAATGTCCCAAGATCACTATCGCTTATTGGCTATCGATTGCCAATTTAGAGTATCTACATCATGCTAATATATATTTATGTTTATTAGATCCATAGATTCACTAACTTATTGAATTTACCTCACTTTGTTGATTTATATATACATGGATACCTATGAGCCATTGATTTTTTGCCAACTGAATGTGCTTGTGCCACTTGTCTTTGACTCATTAGCTCTTTAGATTTACTAACCAATTTAACTTACTCTCACCATCAAATCTTGATGTATGAGTTCATGTGCACCATAGATCTTCCTGTTCCCACTTTCTTTTTAGTTATTTCACTCTATCAGATCATTGGTATAATTGAGCATGATCCCTTAATTTAGTTTGGACTCATCCTTTTGTCAATGAATGTGCACCATAGGATCTTAGCTTGATTATCCAACACCATTGGATTATGTCCAACTTGTAGATATTTAAAGGCTTTAACCTAGGGATATTTTGACTTGTTTGAATCTAGTGAAAATCATTAGTTCTTATGTGTCAGTATGAGGGCTCCCACGGACTGTTAGACCTTGACCAATTTCAAGCCTTTTAAGGAAATTTTAAACCCAAATGGTTACTTGCCTTGCTTAAAATTGAAGTTCACACTAACATCATTTGACATTCATGTGGATGTATTTGACATTCTGAAGATCATCAAATTTAAGTCATATCAATTTCCACATTGTCTTTATTTTGACTCTTGCATGAATTTCTTCCATTATTTGATCAACTTTGACAATTTATATCTTGAAATACAAGAATCATGGAGGGGCCAAATTTGTTAGAGATGATCCAGGTACTAAGATAAATATGTCTATGTGACTCAAAGGATTGTAAGGCTTTCTAAGCATACTTATCAAATGTGTAAACAAGCTAACCAACACTTTTTTGAGTGACATCCTGATGATGGTTTAGATCTTGGATTTATTCTTTTGATCTTTAGAAGCTAGAATGAACTTCTAAAGCATAAGCAAGCTTATCCATGCCCTGAACTATAAGATTACCTATGTAAACTTATTTGGATCCTCCATTTACTCTATAGACTTAGTTTTCTAAGATTAATAGAATTACACTTTAAGCAATATAATCTTCATTTTTTATCATTGGATGTTTCTCTCAATTAAGAATATTTCTCAGTCCTTGAAAGCTCTATATGCAGGCAAAAAATGGCCAACATCTTTGGTGACTTAGCTAAGAACCATTCCTACTATGCTCAAACTCAGACCATATACATGACCTTTGACTCATAATAGATAACACATATATTCTATGACTATAAGGAACCTCTTGACTTGAAAAGACAAAAAAATCCTAACAAGGAAAGAAAACAAAATGAAAGGGAAACTAACCTAAAAATAAAGGGAACTAAACTACTAAATGATTGTGCAAAAAAGAAGCACTTATTTAGAAAAAAATAGAAAGGAAACTAACTAATGTGTTAGAAAACACTTGGAGAAAAACAATAAAAAACTATGTATAGGGGGCTTAGCTTTCCTTAATAGCAGTGTTTGAGATGTATCCCATTGACTAGGATAGGAAGTTCTTCACCATTCATCCTTGTGAGTTGGAAAGCATTATGGGATTTGTATTTAGAAATTATATATGGTCTACTCCAAAGAGAATCAAATTTTATGTGTTTTCCTAGCTTGGCTCTATCCTCATCCCACTTGAGGACCAAATTTCTTTCTTGGAAACTTCTTGAAGTTCTTTTTTCAAAATATCTCTTTCTCATTACTTGATGGGCCTCCATAGCCAACATGGCCTGATGCCTTGTCTCCTTTAGTTACATGAGCTCAAAATATCTTATTTTTATTGGCTAAATCTCCAAAATCTCAAGTTGATGCATTAATTCTAAAGCAGGGAATTTAAGAGAAAAAGGCATTCTTGCTTCCTTACTGTATACTAGTTTGTATAAAGAATTGATAATTGATATTTTATAGGTGATCTTATTAGCCCACAAAGCTGACTTCAATTTGAGATGCCATGATCTCTGATTATCTTCTATAGTCCTCATGATGGTCTTCAACAAATTCTTGTTGGTAGACTCAACAAGGCCATTACCTTGTGAATAATAGTTTGATGAGGTATTGAGAAAAATACTATGTTGAACTACCCACTGGCTGATCTTAGATCTAATAAAAGCCATATCATTATCAAAAATTATAGTTTAAGGGACCCCAAATCTAGTAATTAAACCTTCATATAAGTCTAAAACACTGGTTTCGTTGGCTTCTTTTAATGCTACTACCTCTATCCATATGGTAAAATAATCTATGGTAGTCAATATCCACTTGTGTCCCAAGCTTGATGAGGGGTTGATAACACCAATAAAGTCCAATCCCCATTAGACAAAGGATTGATTAACTAATTTATTTTAGAAAGGTAAGGATGTAAGTCTCACTTTTACAATAAACATGGTACATTATCTACATTTCTTGATCCATGTAATCACCAAATAAACTTGGCCAATAATACCCACCTCTCATGATCTTGTGAGCTATAAGCCTGGGTGAGTAATGTCTTCCACCATGTCCATCATGGAATTACTCAAGTAACTTCTATTTTTGACTTGGTTTTATGCATCTTAGCAGTATACCATTGACATCTTTTTTAAATAATACATTATCAACATGAAGAAAAGGAATTGATTGTAGTCTAAAATATCTCCTCTTTAGAGGGGTGAGATGAGAAGGATAAATACCATCTTGTAGATTTCTTACCATATCTTGGAACTAGCTAGAAGTTGAGGCCTGATTACTTGCAAGTTCTTGAACATTTGACACCATAACCTATTCATTAGACTTTCAAGTTTTTGGCTAGATGTTCACAGAGTCCTTTGCCTCTAACTAGATTTGTGAATTTGATCTCAATATCATATTCTATGACCTTGGTTATCCAACTAGCTCTTTTGTCACTTATATCTTTGTTTAGAAAAAAGTCTTTAACACTTGGATGTGCAACCATCAAAAGTATCTTACTATTGGTCATCAAGTACTAAAATTTTTAAAGAGACCTTATAAATGAAATAACATGCTTCTCAACAAAATAATACCCTGTTTCATATTCTTCTAAGCCTTGATTGATAAAGGTTGTTGGCTGATCTAAAGTCTCTTTTTTCTATTGCATGAGAATACCTAATATTGTGTCAAGGCTTTAGATTAAGGTAAAAGCAGGTTTTGACGGGGCCCCGAAACCCTAGTACAAGGAAAGAAAGAACATCCAAAACCACAGGCAAATCCTAAAAACTACAACAAGGAAGAAGCAAAAAATAGGTTTTTAATGGACCTGAAACCACCAGAAGGACTACCGGTCAAAACCCAGATTTAACAGAGATCTGGCTACACCAAAGGCATAGGATTATGAAAAGAAAACAAAGAGAACAGGCCCAATTTCATAACCAACAAGAAGAACTAGATTATTCATCCAGTTCCAATATCGTTTTCATAGTTTCTTTTCCTTTCATAACAGTATCTTGGGTAGTGGTTGCTGCCAGCATGGCTCCTTTTTGTGTAACCTTCTTTCTAGAATTTTGTCTCATCCTTTTGCTAGGTCCCTCCAAGGCTTTGGTCTCCTCATTGGCTCTTTTTCCAATATTGATAGCAGCAGCACAAATATTGGACGTAACTTCCTCCATTTTCATTCTGTTGTCCTTAATGAGTTCCTGGAGGTTATTCTCATAGGCTTTGAGCTTGACTGGGATCTCTCTTATCTGATTTTCCATATTGTTAATTTTGTTCCATACAGCTTTCAGGGTATCTTCCATAGTTTCCACTTTCCTTTTGAGATCCATAATCTCCCTACACGTCCAAGAATCAAGTTGGAAAGATGCCTCTGCTTTGCAATTAACCTAAGTCATTGGTGTGTGTGTTTCATCATTCTATTTTTTCCCTCTCCATTCCTCAGAATTTTTATTTGGACTATTCCTGACTTCTTCAAAGATATCCTCTCGACCCTTTTGTTCCCGCTCTTTAATTCCAGTTTGAATTTCCATATCCATATCTTGATTATCATCCTGACCTGTAGTTTCCTTTTCATTCTTTGAAGCTGGGTCCTCAACAGGGCCATCCTGGACAAATTCATCCTCTAACACTTTCTGATTTTCCTCCATATCTTCTGTTCTGTTTCCAGAATCCTCCTCTGTGTTGACATCATCTTTTTCATTCTTCTCAGGACATTCTTCATCCTCATTAGAGTTTGTATCCCAGCTTTCAGTTCCTTCTTCTTCCTCCAAGTTTTCCTCCCTGGGTTTATCAATTCTCTCCCATTCCATTTCTTCTTCTACATTCTACTTTTTAGCACTAGGGAGCTTGATTTTGCCTTTCTTATTTACACTTTCACTCTTTCTGTTCCCTGACTCCTTGTTTTTCCCCTATTTGGGGTGCTTTACCATTGCATTATTCTTGCAATAGCCTTTGATTAACAGAATAAGGCCTTCATGTAGGATAGGGCGCGTTTCCTTTTTCCTATGAGCATATAAACTTTGGACCAAGGAGAAGTGAAGATAAAAGGGAAAAGACAAACTTACCTTGTGCCTGAAATGGTTAAGGAAGACAAAGTGGAATTTATGCACTCACTTACTTCTTCTGTCTAGGATGAACTACTCCCTTATGCAGCTTAAGACATCCCTCCATATCCCTTTAATCTGATCCAATTCATAGAAATCCCCGTTATTGACCAACTTCTGCTCTTCTTCGTCCATCTTGGGGAACTTACAAAAGGCCTCATTCAAAATGCTTGTCTGCTTGGAGAATTTAAGTCCATCCATAGGCAGCCCTGTAGCCTCAGCTATAAAATCCTCTATTAGGTTCACTGTGATACCATGCAGGGTGACCCTTTCATCAGTCCAATTTTTGAAAAAAGCCATAGTGATATGCAGTTTTGACCCATGGAGTCTTTTCATATAGCTCACAACTTTTCCTTTTTGTAGAATTCTCCAGACTTCTTGTTTCTCTTTCCATTCATCACAGCTCTTGGGTTCCTGCTTCCGGGGTTCTCCCTTCCTTTCGCGTGCCATACTCATTTTCTTTGAAACCCAATTGCTATGGTCTTTACAATGATCCCACCTCTGCCAAATTGATTAGAAAGTCGGCTTTGTTTGTGCTTATTCAAGATCCGCTTCTCACTCTTGAGGGCCTTCCTCTTTAATGATTGTTGTCCTTTCCCCGCGTTGCCACTCTTCCTACTCATTATATTTCTATTACACTCCAATATTTCCTTCCTTTGCATTGGTTTCATCATGAAGAATGAGCACCCTCAAATACACATTCTTTTCTAATGTTTCATGCCACCTCACTGTTTGACCTGCCCGGACTGCACAATTAGCTAGCCAATCTGCAACACCATTGGCTTCACGAAAGGCGTGGGTTATAATCACTTCTTCAAATTTTTTTATTAATTTTTTCATCTCCATTACCTTATCCTCTATGGTCCAAGACATAGTATTTATATTGTTAAGAATATTTATAATATTCAATGAGTCCCCTTCAAGCCACAATTTGGGATATCCTAATTTCATAGCTATTTTGAGGGTCTGAAGGGCAGCTGTAGCTTCGGCAATGTGGCAATTCGATTTACCAATGGCGATTGAAATAGAATCAATTACCTTTCCCATATGGTTTCTCAAAACTCCACCACAACCTGCATTCCCTGGGTTCCCTTTGGCAGCACCATCAAAGTTTCCTTTAATCCATCCTTGAGGGGGAACATTCCAAGTAACTCCTGATCTAGGATTATCAGGTTTACCTATAGGATTATCCATCCTTAAGGGATTATCCACTTGGAGAGTTGATCTTGGATTCTTTTGTGATAAAAAATTCTCCTTTAAAGCTCTAATGATGTTCTGTCCTACCACCCATCCAGGAAGTTCTTTATTTCTAAAGATTCGGTTATTTCTTTCCTTCCATATTCCCCACCAAATATGGGGAAGAGTAAGTTTCCATAAAATTAGCATAGATATATAAGAATAAATATTTTGCAAAATTAGGGTTTAGGAGTGTAAGAGCATTAACTATAGCTTTTTTTATTTCTTCAAAACTTTTCACTCCTTTAAACTAATTGAAAATCTGACCTTTCTTTAACATGGTTGTAAGTGGCCTAGCTAAAGTATCAAAATTTAAAATGTATCTCCTTATGAAGTTAATCTTGCCTAAAAATCTTTGCAAGGCTTTCTTTTGCTTAGGTAATGATAATTCAAGAATTGATTCTATCTTATCAAGGTCTATGCTTGTACCTTTCTTTGAAATGGCATGTCCAAAAGCCTACCTTGATGAATAGATAAAACACACTTTTTTGGGTTTAAATACACTCCAAATTCTATGCACCTTTCAACAACCTATCTCAGATGAACCATATGCTCATTTTTGCGATTAGATAATACTATTATGTCATATAGATAAAAAATAATAAACTTGTTGAGGAGACCCTAAAATTCCATGTCTATAGCCTTCTAAAAAGTGGCTCCATCATTAGATAAACTAAAAGGTATCTTTCTGTATGCAAATGTCCCCCACTTTATGGTGAATTTTGTTTTATACTGGTCTTATTCTTTAATCAAAATTTGGTTATATCCATTGTAACCATCCAATAAATAGAACCTTTCTAAACCTAAAACTAGCTATAAAATCTATTCCATTAATGGCAATGGATAGTGATCTTTGAGAGAGGCCTTATTCAAGTAGCGAAAGTCAACACATAAACTTATTTCAACATTCTTTTTCTATACTAGAACAAGGTTTGCTACCCAATTTGAGATCTTAATTATAAATGTTATGGATAACTCAATGAGTTTATGAAGTTTATCTCTCATTAGAGGTTCAATCTTTGGATTGATTGGCCTTTGCCTTTGTCTGACTGGCCTAGTCTCATCTTCTAACTCAATGGCATGTTGAGCTAGACTTGAATCACAACCTTTAAGGTCACTGTACTAACATGAAAAGACATCTAAAAATTTTGAACATAACTTAATAAAATATTATTTTTCTAAAGATGTGCAAACTTTACCTAGCTTTAAATTTTTGCCAATTTTAATATCTACAATTATGTAGTGTTCTTCCTTGGTTGTGTTGACTAAATTTGACTTTTAGGTCAAATTAGGACCCCTATAGGTAAAAACATGAGTTTTATATGTTTTAGGGGGTATAATTTATTGTCATGATGTGTATTATATGTTATTTTATGTCATTTAATGTCATCCTAGCCTTGGTCTTATTCATATTAGTCAATGTTTCATTTTGGGTCATTTAGTGGGCTTTTAAGGGTCATAAATGCAAGTGACAAGTTTCCCAAAGTTCCCAGGTGTCATATTTTCCTTTGAAGAATCCAAAATTTCAGTTTACCTATTATGGATGTCAGTTACATCAAAATATTTTAGGTTTTTTAACTAAAATTCAAGAATCTAACTAAAAAAGAGAGAATTTGGCACTTATACGACTTATGGGGAAGTGTGCCAAATAGGAAATCATAATTTAAGGAATATTAATATTACTCACAATCATATAAATTCTTTAAATTATCTAAAATTTCCATTTTTAAGATAAAACCATTATGCTCCATATTTGCTTTCCTAGACATACAAAAGTGACCTTTAGGTTTGTGCTTAATACAGATAGTTGAAGAGGTTTCAGAGAAAATGATTTTGGAAGGTGATATTATACTCATATACCTTCAATTAAATATCAATAGTGCAAGTATTTATCAATTTTTCTTTATGAATCATCCTTTTGAAGTTGACTATACTTTTTTGCTGGCTATTTCATGCACCCTATAGGTTTTACTCCATTTTGGTGAAATATGTATGAACCAGTTGGTTATGTTGAATCCATAGGATGTTGGATACATTTTAAATTTTTTTACATTCTTATTTTCATTTTTCATAATTTTTTGATGAGAAATTTAGTCCATGCTATATGAAGATGCCACCATGTGCAGTCTCAGTCAAAGTTCTTGTTTACAGAGTGTTATTTTTATGTAAAGGTATTTTGTAGTTGGGAAATGATGTTACATTTATTATGTTAATATTTATCCCTCATTACTTTTTTTAGTTTCACCATATCATGTTTTGGGTAGCTTGCAACCTTGCCATCTCTCACAGTCAACTCTATGCCTAACTTCACTTGTAATCACTTGTATAGGCTTGTTCATCCTATACATGAAGTTGTATTAAAGGTTTATTATCTCGTTCAAACCATTATAATCTTTGGATATTTCATTTTATTATTTAGGAAGAGACAAGTGTGGTCACAAGCTCATTTATTATGTCAATCAGTGATGAGAAACTCCTGCCTGCCTTGTTCTAGATATATGCAAGTGGTTTTTAGGTTGAAAAAGATGTGTTAGAACTTATTTCAAGTTGATTATTGGTGTAAATAATTTAATTTATAGGTTATAAATTATTTTTAGTTCCCATGAGGCCTTTTATCTACCTTTGTTGTTATATTCCACACTCACTACCCATACATACAACCAATGCACACCTATAGGAGCTCTTGATGATGTCATACTAGGGAAAATGGCTTGGTGATGTTTCTAAGCCCTTTGAAACATGAATAATAAAATTGAAGTATTGATATGGAGATGTAATATCTCAATAATTCTAAATTAATACATATTACCCATGTTCTACGCATTGTTTGTATGCACTAAAAATTCACACCCATAGGTGGTTTAACAGGGGTTAAGGAACCATTTTTGAAATGTTAGACAGGTGGTAAAACTCATTTTAAACACCTAAAATATTTAAAGTAACCTATTATGAAATATTTAAATTTATATATGCCTTTACCAAGTTGAAATCACCTTTTATCAAGAAGAGACCGAGTTTAGGGATTTTTTCCCCTAAAATGATAAAATAAAGCTCTAGGGGGTTTTGTAGACCTGTTACAACATGCTTATAAAGTGTTTAAAATAATATAAATAGGTCTAAAATGTTTCCTCTAGTATATAAAAGATATATTCCAAGTATGAGAGCAAGAGAGTAAGTGTAAAGATGGTTTTTGAGGCCTTAAAGCTACCCTAAAAACACTAAAATACTCCATTAGCATCCACAGGCTTGTAGTTGTGAATGGACTTTTAACACCCTAAGGAGAAAAAATGATTTTTTTTTTATGGATATAATATTTAAATGGGTTTAATTATATACAAATGGTATGAAGATAATAAAAATTATATTAGAATGTAGCATTTTAGTCCTCATAGACACCTACAAGTGTCCTTCTATGAAGAAAATAGGCACTTATAGTTGGAAGGTAGTTAGTGACTCAAGCAAGGGGTTTGATGATATATTAGCTCACTAAAATTGAATATAAGGTAAATTAATGGGATATATTACTCACATGCCTCATATAAAACTTTCAAACATCATGACCAATGTAAATCAACACCTACACAGTTTTATCTACCTCGGCACAGTTAACTGTGTTGACCGAGAAGGGAAGTGAACAAGTTTGAAATCCTAAAGAGATAGTATAGAAAAAGTATGAAATAAATGAGTTAAGTTAACTAATATATAATAATTTATAGCCTAATTATATTCTTACACATTGTTATTAGATTTTAATCAAGAAAAATGCACCAATAGGGGTCTTTCTAAATAGAGAACATAGTCAATTGTATTATGTCATACAGTGATCAAAATTAGAGATTATGAGTGTGGGAAGTACATAAATGGGAGAAAAAAGTTTAAAACAATTTAAATTATTTTATTAGCTTCTAATAGGCATATAATCATTTGATTCCAACTAAACTACATAAGGAAACTTACAGGTAGGAGTCATTAATAGAGAACATAGTTAGAATAGGAAAGACTCAGTTCATGAGTTCAAGGTAAATTTAGAGAGTATATAAGGGGTTGGAGTGATAAATAATATATATTATATCCTTATTTTGGAACATTAATACATTTATATTCTATTTTTAGTGGAAATAAATCCAACAAAATGCTCTAAATATACAGTTCACAGTCTACATTAACAAACCTTACATAGTCCAACTTCCATGTAGTCTATTTTAAGGTTTGAAGGATCTAAGGGGCCTATTGAAATGATAAAAATATGGTAATTGGTGTATAATTTACCCATAACCATGTATCCTATCTATACAAATAGGGGAAGTGTCCTCTATTTTATCTCATATAGGGCACTTCCTTAGGTGCACTAATTGAAGGTTTTGTGGGATGAGAGATAAAGGATGGAATATCATTATATGGAAATGTAATTGAGGATATTATAAGTTTAAATATACTTATATAAATTTTATAAACCATGAATATGAATATGAAACCAAATAGGGTGCCTTAGACCCTCAAAAGTGTAAACAAGCTCATGAGGCATAGTTATGGCTAGAGGCCAAACAAGATGTCACTTTAAATTATAGATATAATTTAAATTTTTTATACATTGGAACATGTATATGGAGGAATTATATGGGTTTTTTATCTACCAAGAGGCAAGGAAAACCATAAAAGGTCATTTTAGGCTTTGAGGTGTAGACAGGCTATAAGACCAACATTAGGCCTAATGCCCAAATGAGGAATCACCTTCACTTTCCACATTATGTGATAATTTAAAACTATTGGATCATGTTTTTTGGGTTAATATATAAGTTAAAAAGATTTTGGAAGTTATATAAAACACAAATAAACCACTTTTGGTACCTTAGACAACATTAGGCCTATTGAAATGGAAGGCAGAGCTTGAATAGGTGAATTCAAGTGTTCATATCTCCTCTATGATTTTTCATGGTAAATAAATGAGTTTTTAGGGTTTATTATGGTCCCTAAACATTAGGTTTTTTTCATTTATTGGCAAGTTTAATGTCATAACTTTATGAACAATGCTTAAGACTAAAAGTTGCCTAAACCCTTA
This sequence comes from Torreya grandis, assembly GCA_037957365.1. NCBI lineage: Eukaryota > Viridiplantae > Streptophyta > Pinopsida > Cupressales > Taxaceae > Torreya > Torreya grandis. The sequence goes on from JARHVA010001032.1 coordinate 534,586, forward strand.
GTTAAGACTTGATGGAGAAAAAAATCCTGGAGAGATATAAATGTGACATATTATGACTATTAAATATATTTTAAATTTTATATGACTCACTCAGGCTTCCTCCTATGCTTTTGAGTTGTACATAATTGTATGGATGGGGTGAGAAATAGGTTTTTCTTGAATATTTTGTGTTTTGTAAGATACAAGAGGTTTCAAGAGATTAAATAAAGTTTGAGGGAAATATTATGAATTTTTATAAATTAATATGGCCATTTAATTCCTTATAAAAAATTTAAGTGTGTAAACAAGCAACTCCATCTTAGCCAATCAAAACTGGCATATTGGATAAGCTAGTGAAGAGGGTGGAAATCTTCAAGTGGGGTGATTTTAAGGCATCCATAATGATTATAAGGAAATTTAGGGCATTTAAAATTTTCATGCACTCCATATCATGGATTTTCATATAAAAATGAATCCAAATTTGAGGCCAAGTGTGCAGGGTGCATGAAGGAGGAGTTTTTTTAGACTACAGATGATGATAACTCCTTTACAGGTGATTCCAAATGACCATGCCTACAAAAAATACATGGAGAGTCAGGTATAAAATAATTCCCCTTCATAAAAATAATCATACATATCCATAATTATTTATGGTATGTTTAAATAGGGATAATAATTAAGGCAATTTTTTAGCCAGAATGAGGAGTTTTATACCACTTTGCAAGAGTTTGATAACTTGGATAGACACTTGTACTTTCTAAACTTGAATGGTTCATCCAATATCATATTATAATGCACAAGTAACTCATTCTCTCATCTTTACAAGTGTCCTTATGACCCTTGAACTTATCTCTTCTTCTTTCTCTCTCTCTCAAGTTCTATAAGAACTAGCCATTTTTGCCATTGTAACTTATGCTCCACCTGACTATGGTGAAGCCCTTCTCATTTGCATACTATTTTATAAATAAGAATACTAATTTTTACCTCTTCATGACTATTTATAATTGTGTTTTACTTATATGATGAATCTTTCTTAGTGAATACTATGGATTCTTTAGCATGTTATTTCATTCTTTCATCCTATTTACAGTTAGAAAGCTTCTTCTTGTAGGGCAAGTGAAATGTTATATAAAATGTCAAGGATTGAGTTAGTTAGTATTTTAATTAATTACATTTAAGGATTCTTATCTATTCCTCCTAGTTTTTCACATTCTTCCATAACCTCATAATATAACATTGATGTGAGAAGATGTAGATTGGAGAAGTATGTGTTTAGTTTTTCCTTTATTCTCATATGTAACATGTTTCTAGTTAGAAATAATCATCTTATTTGGTGTATAACCTCCATTAAAATAGTTTGTTTTCATTTTTCTCTATCCCTTTTCCACCCAAAAGTTTAGGTGTAGTAGCAATCCAAAGTTGTACATCATGAGAGCTAGCCCTATCTAGAGATTCACCTCATCCTTAGGCTACCCAAAAGCCTAGAAGTGTTTTCATTATTCCACTGGGATGAGGAGAGATTTTAAATATCCTAAAAAGGTGAAAATATAAGTGACAATAATTTTTGGCATGCCTAGTGGGACTATTGGTCCAAGAGGCTGGAAGATTTTTTATCATCTTTCAATAATCAGCCTTTGGAGGCATCTATTCAATCATCAATGGTGACTTCAAAGCTATATCAGCTAGTCAAGAAACCTAGGTTATATTTATAATATTTTTGGTAACATTTTCCTTTGTGTTTTTATTTTCCATGAGATTTCATGGCTAATTTTGGTGTTGAGTTTTGTCTTACACAAGTTGGTGAGACATATCAAGCTCATGGCATTTCTTATCAGCCTTAGTGTGACTCTTACCAATATTTTTATTACCATTATCAACCTAAATATGATATTATCATCACTATAATAATCCTTGTCATGATCCTTATCAATCTTATAATTAGCCTTATCCATATCTTGTTCCTAGTCAACCTATTCACTTCTCTAATCAGTTTATTGCAAATTTTAAGAAGACACTCTTGGGATATGAAAATTATGTGTTGTATATTGATACAATAAGGTTACATGGTCAATATGTCCCTATAAATTTCATTCACAACATGAGATATGCCTTAGAGTTGGTCAAAAGAGATTGGGCACCTATTGAGAGAGCCAATTGGCAAAGAATTACAAATGAGATGCTAGATGTGAGTGGCTTGATTACATCCTCAGTAGATAAGCTAAGAATTCATGAGAGGAAGCCTCATCAAGTCCATAATAATTCATATCCACTTCCATAATTTTATATCATCCATATTTGATCCCTACTCATGAGCCCAATTAGAATTGCCAAAGTCATCCTTTTCCAAATCAAGTGGAAGAGAGAGTTGAAAAGACTAGCCTTTTGTTTGAAGAAAACCTTGATAGAAAAATTGAGTTGGTCAATAATAAAATAAAAAAATACATCTTAGTATCAAAATAAGTGGAATCTAAACCCTCATTTCCCTCTCTCATTACATCCCCACTTTAATAAGAGACCTCTAGATATGCCATTCCAAGTTAGAGATAAGGTGGAGATTCCAAGCCTAAGGAGATTCTAAGTTTCTTGAATACTTCATCCACTCCTCAAGTTTCATCACCACCTAAATAAAATAATACTAATCCCAACATCCTAAGCTGGAGTAATATAGTGGAATCATGGGGAAAGAAAGAAGATAGAAGCATTGTTAAGGAGTGTGAAGTGGAGAATGAAGCTGGTCCTTTACAAGTCCCTACCACCCTTCCTCAAGAAGATTCTTATGTTTGATGTTATCCCTCATGTATTATTTATGCTCATGATTATTCTGATGAAATTCAAAATATACTTTTCCAAGAGAACCTAGCCAAGCAAATTGAATAGTTAGAGTCAAAGATGAAGTTGCTAAGTCAAGGTGTGATGGAAGGTTTAGACCCAAAATA